>JAZDUA010000034.1:5332500-5905000 GCA_038098605.1 Gryllus longicercus | reverse complement strand
TCATTGTGGTTGTTGTTGTTGTGGTGGTGGTGGTGGTTGTCATTGTGGTTGTTGTTGTTGTGGTGGTGGTGGTTGTCATTGTGGTTGTTGTTGTTGTGGTGGTGGTGGTTGTCATTGTGGTTGTTGTTGTTGTGGTGGTGGTGGTTGTCATTGTGGTTGTTGTTGTTGTGGTGGTGGTGGTTGTCATTGTGGTTGTTGTTGTTGTGGTGGTGGTGGTTGTCATTGTGGTTGTTGTTGTTGTGGTGGTGGTGGTTGTCATTGTGGTTGTTGTTGTTGTGGTGGTGGTGGTTGTCATTGTGGTTGTTGTTGTTGTGGTGGTGGTGGTTGTCATTGTGGTTGTTGTTGTTGTTGTGGTGGTGGTGGTTGTCATTGTGGTTGTTGTTGTTGTTGTGGTGGTGGTGGTTGTCATTGTGGTTGTTGTTGTTGTTGTTGTTGTGGTGGTGGTGGTTGTCATTGTGGTTGTTGTTGTTGTTGTTGTTGTTGTTGTTGTGGTGGTGGTGGTGGTGGTTGTCATTGTGGTTGTTGTTGTGGTGGTGGTGGTTGTCATTGTGGTTGTTGTTGTGGTGGTGGTGGTTGTCATTGTGGTTGTTGTTGTGGTGGTGGTGGTTGTTGTCATTGTGGTTGTTGTTGTGGTGGTGGTGGACATTGTGGTTGTTGTTGTGGTGGTGGTGGTGGTGGTTGTCATTGTGGTTGTTGTTGTGGTGGTGGTGGTGGTTGTCATTGTGGTTGTTGTTGTGGTGGTGGTGGTGGTTGTCATTGTGGTTGTTGTTGTGGTGGTGGTGGTGGTTGTCATTGTGGTTGTTGTTGTGGTGGTGGTGGTGGTTGTCATTGTGGTTGTTGTTGTGGTGGTGGTGGTGGTGGTTGTTGTGGTGGTGGTGGTTGTTGTGGTGGTGGTGGTGGTGGTTGTTGTGGTGGTGGTGGTGGTGGTTGTTGTGGTGGTGGTGGTGGTTGTCATTGTGGTTGTTGTTGTGGTGGTGGTGGTGGTTGTCATTGTGGTTGTTGTTGTGGTGGTGGTGGTGGTGGTGGTTGTTGTGGTGGTGGTGGTGGTGGTTGTTGTGGTGGTGGTGGTGGTGGTTGTTGTGGTGGTGGTGGTGGTGGTTGTCATTGTGGTTGTTGTTGTGGTGGTGGTGGTGGTTGTCATTGTGGTTGCTGTTGTTGTTGTGGTGGTGGTTGTCATTGTGGTTGTTGTTGTTGTGGTGGTGGTGGTTGTCATTGTGGTTGTTGTTGTGGTGGTGGTGGTTGTCATTGTGGTTGTTGTTGTGGTGGTGGTGGTTGTCATTGTGGTTGTTGTTGTTGTGGTGGTGGTGGTTGTCATTGTGGTTGTTGTTGTGGTGGTGGTGGTGGTTGTCATTGTGGTTGTTGTTGTGGTGGTGGTGGTTGTCATCGTGGTTGTTGTTGTTGTTGTTGTGGTGGTGGTGGTTGTCATTGTGGTTGTTGTTGTTGTTGTTGTGGTGGTGGTTGTCATTGTGGTTGTTGTGGTGGTGGTGGTGGTTGTCATTGTGGTTGTTGTTGTTGTGGTGGTGGTTGTCATTGTGGTTGTTGTTGTGGTGGTGGTGGTTGTCATTGTGGTTGTTGTTGTTGTGGTGGTGGTGGTTGTCATTGTGGTTGTTGTTGTTGTGGTGGTTGTCATTGTGGTTGTTGTTGTTGTGGTGGTTGTCGTTGTGGTTGTTGTGGTGGTGGTGGTTGTCGTTGTGGTTGTTGTGGTGGTGGTGGTTGTCGTTGTGTTTGTGTGTGTTGAGGTCGTGTGTGTTGAGGTCGTGTGTGTTGGGGTCGTGTGTGTTGAGGTCGTGTGTGTTGAGGTCGTGTGTGTTGAGGTCGTGTGTGTTGAGGTCGTGTGTGTTGAGGTCGTGTGTGTTGAGGTCGTGTGTGTTGAGGTCGTGTGTGTTGAGGTCGTGTGTGTTGAGGTCGTGTGTGTTGAGGTCGTGTGTGTTGAGGTCGTGTGTGTTGAGGTCGTGTGTGTTGAGGTCGTGTGTGTTGAGGTCGTGTGTGTTGAGGTCGTGTGTGTTGAGGACGTGTGTGTTGAGGACGTGTGTGTTGAGGTCGTGTGTGTTGAGGTCGTGTGTGTTGAGGTCGTGTGTGTTGAGGTCGTGTGTGTTGAGGTCGTGTGTGTTGAGGTCGTGTGTGTTGAGGTCGTGTGTGTTGAGGTCGTGTGTGTTGAGGTCGTGTGTGTTGAGGTCGTGTGTGTTGAGGTCGTGTGTGTTGAGGTCGTGTGTGTTGAGGTCGTGTGTGTTGAGGTCGTGTGTGTTGAGGTCGTGTGTGTTGAGGTCGTGTGTGTTGAGGTCGTGTGTGTTGAGGTCGTGTGTGTTGAGGTCGTGTGTTGAGGTCGTGTGTGTTGAGGTCGTGTGTGTTGAGGTCGTGTGTGTTGAGGTCGTGTGTGTTGAGGTCGTGTGTGTTGAGGTCGTGTGTGTTGAGGTCGTGTGTGTTGAGGTCGTGTGTGTTGAGGTCGTGTGTGTTGAGGTCGTGTGTGTTGAGGTCGTGTGTGTTGAGGTCGTGTGTGTTGAGGTCGTGTGTGTTGAGGTCGTGTGTGTTGAGGTCGTGTGTGTTGAGGTCGTGTGTGTTGAGGTCGTGTGTGTTGAGGTCGTGTGTGTTGAGGTCGTGTGTGTTGAGGTCGTGTGTGTTGAGGTCGTGTGTGTTGAGGACGTGTGTGTTGAGGACGTGTGTGTTGAGGTCGTGTGTGTTGAGGTCGTGTGTGTTGAGGTCGTGTGTGTTGAGGTCGTGTGTGTTGAGGTCGTGTGTGTTGAGGTCGTGTGTGTTGAGGTCGTGTGTGTTGAGGTCGTGTGTGTTGAGGTCGTGTGTGTTGAGGTCGTGTGTGTTGAGGTCGTGTGTGTTGAGGTCGTGTGTGTTGAGGTCGTGTGTGTTGAGGTCGTGTGTGTTGAGGTCGTGTGTGTTGAGGTCGTGTGTGTTGAGGTCGTGTGTGTTGAGGTCGTGTGTGTTGAGGTCGTGTGTTGAGGTCGTGTGTGTTGAGGTCGTGTGTGTTGAGGTCGTGTGTGTTGAGGTCGTGTGTGTTGAGGTCGTGTGTGTTGAGGTCGTGTGTGTTGAGGTCGTGTGTGTTGAGGTCGTGTGTGTTGAGGTCGTGTGTGTTGAGGTCGTGTGTGTTGAGGTCGTGTGTGTTGAGGTCGTGTGTGTTGAGGTCGTGTGTGTTGAGGTCGTGTGTGTTGAGGTCGTGTGTGTTGAGGTCGTGTGTGTTGAGGTCGTGTGTGTTGAGGTCGTGTGTGTTGAGGTCGTGTGTGTTGAGGTCGTGTGTGTTGAGGTCGTGTGTGTTGAGGTCGTGTGTGTTGAGGTCGTGTTTGTTGAGGTCGTGTGTGTTGAGGTCGTGTTTGTTGAGGTCGTGTTTGTTGAGGTTGTGTTTGTTTTTGTCATTGTGGTGGTGGTGTGGATTTTTTCTTCTTGTTACTAATTCAAAATCCCTGTGTTTTGAAGAAAAAGTAATTTTTCATATTTTTGTATTTACTAGTAAGAAGAGCATTCTGTGTACAAGTTCTTTCTAAACTAAAGTAGAAATTGGGGGCCTTTTAGATAAATACATATCAAAAATAAAAGGACAAAAATTATCAAAAAAGTCTGGTACTATAATTCAGTGAGAACACTCTTGTAGTACAAGTAGAAATATTATATAGATTGAAATATTTTCACATTCCAAGGGCCTGTCACCAGTGCCTGATAGTCTATCCAGGAGTTATCTTACTGATATGTTAAAAATTTGTGTTTTATGAGAGCTCGATAAATCTATCCAGGGGTTAAATTATCCGGTAAATAATCTGGAGATTCGAGAGGCTGTGAAATGTTTATCTGGTAGAAAACTCTGAAATAACAGAATTTGTGAGTGAACGTGCTGTGATTTTCAAGAAATATCTGGAGTATTTCCTTGATGGACAATGTAATAGAGATGATAGGTGATGACTTCTTTGATGGTTTAGAGCATTCGTTTCAACGACATGTCGGCCAGAATATTTTGAAATCCTTGACAAACAAGAATACAAATCCCGTTTCAGGTAAAGGAAGCATATGATTAGCAAAGTTATGTCTTTGATAGAACAGAAAATAAAAACAAATGATTTGTGCATATTGGCTTATATTTCTGTAATGTCCTGGTAAAGTAATGGTCCTGTTAAATTAATGTTATGAGAAAATAATAAATAAATTTGTGTTTTGTTAGCAACTCTGAGGTATCATCAATGAACCGACTTCTTCTCACTCTATGTTATTTTGCAATGCAATCACTTTTTATCATAATTAGAGACTTCATTGAGGTGAGCCAATCTACTGCTTCAAGTGTAGTGAGTTTGTGAAGTTTCGTAAGAATATAGAAATCACCCAAGAAGATTTTTATGAAATTGCTAGATTTTCAAGAGTTAACACAGCAATAGATTGCACACATGTTCCCATACAATCAACTGGTAATATGTAAAATACATTTCATCGATGTTTAAGAGAAGTGACATCTCAAAAATATCATTTGCAGGAGAGTGGTTTTATGCCGAGTGGATTTTATAATGATATGCTAATTTTATGGTGTGCTACTATTCATAGTGACTGTCTTGTGAACTATCTTTATGAAGTGTTTTCTAATAAGTTAATTAAATGCAAGTATCCTTTTTTTTAACAATCAATGATTTTTTTCCTTGAAAAGAAGTCTTTATCGTTCAACACACCAATTCGATGTGTCGATTACACCCTTCAACATATGTTAAATAAGGTTCATTGACATGATCAATCTGAAAATAAAAAAACATTTCAATCAAATTTTCAAAATTTGGTTGGTGAATAAAATAATTAAAAATAAAGGTTACCTAAAAATAAGAAATGAAATTCATTAAAAAATAAAGTATAAGTGAAAAAATATATAAGTAATAAGTAGAAACTATAAAAGTAGACAGACAGGAGAGAACTTGCCAAAACATGATAAATTAAGGATATATTTTTACAAAAGAATGGAACTATATAAAATTTATCAAAAAGAAAAAATCCAATCCACAACAATAATAATAATAATATAATAATAATAATAATTTATTTATTTATTTATTTATTTAGTATATTTCACGGACTAATTGTCCAATTTACAATAATTGTACATATTTGAAATTCATTATAACATGTTCGGTATTCTATCAAATACAATATGAATCAGTTTTTACAATATGAAATATCAGTCAGAAACATTAACATGAAATATCAATATCAAATATCAGTTTTACAATATGAAATAAGTAGTAATGAGATAATAAGATAAACGACGAAAACAGTGATTGGTCCAATTCAAGTTTTTGTACATCTAGTGAGGGGTATTTTATTTCCCCCTTATCCTTCTCACATCGGCAAGGATGCTCGACGAATATCCCAAAAGGGCCATAGATGCAAGTACAATGAAATAATGTTGAGCAAGTAATCATTGTTGACCAAGCCTCAGGTACATCAAAAATATATGGTGTTTGAAAGTGGTTACGACAAATCATATCCCAATAGTGAAACCTTAAAGCCTAAAACAGGAATAATCCAGCATTAATATATAAAAATTACAATTACAACGATATCAATCAGGAATACAAAGTTATTCATATTTATATACAGCGTTTTTTATAAACTTGAAGGTAATATTCATGTTATCACAAAAGCAGTCTAGTTCGAAACTATTGGCTACTGTACTCATTCTGTTTATTGGCATATTACCAGTATATAATAATTTGTAATTTGGTGTATAGAATGTTTTAAATCTGCGCGTGATTTTGTTATATCATATAATCATATAATAATATAATAATAATAATATAATAATGTCCCAAGTCTCCCAAAGTCCAGCGAGTTCGCGAGTTCCCATGTCGCGAGTTCAGGGGGAGAGGGAGGACCCCACCAACTCGTGCAGGAAGATAAGAGTATATTTTATAATAAGTTTATTGACTTACTCGCGTAGTGGACCCTACATCCTGGGAGCGGGTGGCGTGACGACGGCTGGCTTCGGCAGGTTGACGCGTAATAAGAGGGGGGAGGTGCGAAGTCCTCGCCATTTTATGGCCTCGGAACGCTGGCGTCGGCAAATGACAACTGGTCACTTGCCGACGGCAGCGTGTCGCGAGGGCCGGAAAGCCATATCGCGACACCACCCTCTCCCCGGAAAAAGGGCCGCGCTACCGTGGAATTTGATATATACATAATATACATAACAAAAGGGGGAACCAATAATGCACCAAATCTGCTCTTGTTTGCAAGGAAAGAAAAAAAACAGAGGAGAGAAAAAAAATATATTGAAAGGCCTTTGATGGAGCCCATTGGTGAGGGCACATAGGCTGCAGCCTGCTAGTGGGAAAGATGATTCTACCAACGTTTCCTCACCGTCATTGGTCTGCCATTACCAAGTGCAATCCACTAGTCCAAGCACCTGGCCCTCTACTCTTCGTAGAGAGAGATGGTTGGTGGGGCCTTGTTGGCTGCAGCCTGCTAGTGGGAAAGATGGTTCTACCAACGTTTCCTCACCGTCATTGGTCTGCCATTGCCAAGTGCAATCCACTAGTCCAAGCACCTGGCCCTCTACTCTTCGTAGAGAGAGATGGTTGGTGGGGCCTTGTTGGCTGCAGCCTGCTAGTGGGAAAGATGGTTCTACCAACGTTTCCTCACCGTCATAGGTCTGCGAACGCCAACGCGGTCGGACGGATCCAAGCTTAGAGCTCCTAATACAGAGAGTATCTATTCGCGCGGGCCATTGACTGCAGCCTGCTAGTGGGAGATAGGATTCAATCAACATCTCCTCACCGTCATAGGTCTGCCTTTGTCGACCCCTGTCCGACCGCAGCGAGTGTGCTTGGATGCGGACAAACCTGCACCAAGGGTAGGAGGAGTTAGAGAATGCGGAAATGAGGGAGAGAAATAAAACCGCAATGGGACTTAAAGAACGGGCGCTCCTCAATTAGGAGAACACCAAACGATACTGGAAGTTAAAAAACAAAAAAAACAAAAAACAAAAAAACAAAAAAAACAAGCAAACAAGAACAGTGCGTGGAGCATTTCTAAGCCGCTCGTACGCTTCAAGCGCGCCCACGGTGCAATGAAGGAGCCTTGCGCTGGAAGGAAGGAAGTGCTGAGGGTGTTGTCGCTCCTCGTGCGGCCTCGGCGCGTGGCGATCGCTGCCTCAGCGGAACCGAGCCACAGTGCTGTCCGGCCCGGCGAGCTGAACCAGAGCAGGGGCAGGCGCGTCGTCGCGTGCTAAGCAAGCAGAACTCTCTCTCTTAGTAGGCCAGTTCTCTTATTCTGCAATAGAAATTTCATTAAGTACCCTACCCAGATAAAAGCACAAAATGGGAAGGGAAAATAGATATGACAGAAAAGTGGGGGAATAGTAGGGCTTATTGGCATGGCTTCTATAATGATAAAGGCGATTTGGGTTGAAAAAGAAATAAAATATTCCATATTGATTCCTGCGGTGACAGCAGGTGTGCAAAGCAGAGATGAGGTCACCATAAGCGGCGCAGTCCAGTAGTCGGGAAAGCGACAGTCTCCGGGGCGTTGGACAGCTGCAAAGCGACGCCACACATAGCACAGACTTTGTGTCTGCCTGTAACTTAAGAAAATTATTGGTTGTTTGTCCTGTGAAAGATTAAGTCTTGCATAGTCAAGCAACGTCAGCAGTTTTTCTGAGAGTTCGCATGGTTGGCCTATTGATGTAAGAATTTGCACACGGTTTGGAACTCCTGTTAACGGTGCTTGGGTTAGAAATGGTGCAATTGGTGGGAGAAAGCGAGGTGGGTTTAGCTTGGGTGGACGAGGTAGGTGGAAAAAGTAGAAGGCAAATAAATGTGAATGGGGAAACTTATATATTGGTTTTCCTGGAGAAGCGTGAGTGTCACCGTGAGCGGAGGGTGGTTGCAAAGGGGTGGCCTTGTTCGACTCGAGCGGGGTAGAGATAGCGTCATCATCGTTGTCTACGTCAATTAATATAATTGTATGGTCTGGTCGAATATTGTCGGTCGGGGAACAGTCCGCGGGCGTAATAGGAAATTTAGCGAGAAATATTTTTCCCGGCGATGCCTGGTTTACACAGGGAATGGAAGGTGACTGCAGTAGGTTTGCCTCTTTTAAATTTAGTGGGGAAACGATAGCTTCGCCCTCATCACGATCAATGACTATAATGATGTGGTCCGGTCGGTTAATGATGGTCGGGTAGAAATCGGTCACGAGGTCGTCTTCGATTGTGATTACTACATAGGGAAGGATCGTAACGTCTTGCGTTTCACTGGAACTGACTTCTAAATTTCGGTCTGTTTGTAACTTTCCTGCGGTGCCCTTACATTCTAGATCGTATATATCAGCTCCTCATGAACTGGCATTGCACTTATTCTTAATACTATTTAAATCTAAATTCTTATCTAGTATCCCACCGGGGACATTATATTCTAACACTGGCTGCTCAGTTCTCAATGAACAGGCATCGTGCACTTCTTAATATAACTTAAGTCTAATTCATTATCAAGTCTATCGCTGATGCGCTCCCCAGTTCCTAGTAAACTGGAATTATACTTATTGTAACTATGATCTAACTTTTGTACTTCATTTTCTATCTTAATGTGTACACTATTATGATCTAGACATTGCTGTAAGTTGCCCGTATTTCTCGTCATAGTGACCGGTTTCAACGTCCGTAAGTGCCGTATGGTTTCTTTGAACTAAAGGTCTCTTATTACCCGGAATCAATTGCGTTACGTAATTATTTATGTCTGTTACTTTTGTCCGTAATTGTAGTAGTGCTTCCCTACCCGCACTAGTCCGTTTTTTGACTTAGGCACGTTGTCCCAAGGAGACGCTGGGTTGTCCCAAGCTGACGCCGGCGGGAAGCGCTGAGGTGGAAATTCTGCGCGGTGCTGTGTGGCAGGATGGGTGCGATATGACGGGTGACTGAACTCGGGCAAATTCGTGGCTTCATTTAAAGGGTGGGAGGCTTGAAAACTAGGAAACTGGCGGGAAAGTTGCTTATCCCTTAGCCTCGTCTTGGGCACCCAGCATCGTTGCTCCAACCGTGGCACGCATGTGTCTGCCGTGGCGACACGATTGAAAGACGGCCCGCTAAAATAATCTACGTCAATTACTGAGCTACAAATACTGCGATGCATTTTGAAAAGAGAGAAAAATAATAAAACAAAAAAAAATCAAAAAGGTGAAAAATCAGATGAAGCGAGCTTGAATCAATTATAAATAATCATTTGGGGTTCGAAAAAACCCCACCTGACACCATTGTCGCGAGTTCATGGGGAGAGGGAGGACCCCACCATCTCGTGCAGGAAGATAAGAGTATATTTTATAATAAGTTTATTGACTTACTCGCGTAGTGGACCCTACATCCTGGGAGCGGGTGGCGTGACGACGGCTGGCTTCGGCAGGTTGACGCGTAATAAGAGGGGGGAGGTGCGAAGTCCTCGCCAATTTATGGCCTCGGAACGCTGGCGTCGGCAAATAACAACTGGTCACTTGCCGACGGCAGCGTGTCGCGAGGGCCGGAAAGCCATATCGCGACAAATAATAATAATAATAATAATAATAATATAATAATATAATAATAATATAATAATATAATATAATATAATAATAATAATATAATAATAATAATATAATAATAATATAATAATATAATAATAATATAATAATAATATAATAATAATAATATAATAATAATAATAATAATATAATAATAATAATAATAATATAATAATAATAATAATAATAATATAATAATAATAATAATAATATAATAATAATAATAATATAATAATAATAATAATAATAATAATAATAATAATAATAATAATAATAATAATAATAATAATAATAATAATGTCCCAAGTCTCCCACGGTCCAGCCCTACGTCCGAGCAATTGAGAACTTAGCCACGTGGGAGACGGGCAACGTCAGAAAATTTGGCGGCAAACAGGGCGATGGCACACCCATATAGATATGGAGACACCGAATATGCGTCGTAAGGCCTCGGAAAAGCAGCCGCTGCCTGGGGAGCGCCGGGGCACCTTCGGTGCCAACGCTGGAGGTTACAGCATGCGAGCCGGTGGTGATCAGGAGCTGAACAGGAGGGCCCTGATCGGGGATAACCCCGAATATACTACAGCCGAACATAGCAGCACCCATCCATCTCCACTTACAGCTGCACCTGCCGCAAGTGCTTCCCAGAGAAGCAATCTATTGCTTCCAGAGACCACTGCCGCAGGCAGGCAACGCACAAGGATGAAGTGGACTACAGAAATAAATACCTACATCATGCGTGAATAATACACCATTACCAAAATGGAGACTGACAATCCGGCCTATCGACAAAAGTTACATCAAAGATTTCTTCACCGTTTCCCTGATTCTGAAGTTAGTGAGCTAAGAAGAGCGGACCAGCGTCGAGCAATTGTTCAGAAAAATCTCCTCTCTGCACCAGTTTTGGAAGCAATCAAGGAAGAAGTGAGAAAAATGCTTAACTCCTCAGAACCTAGTAATCTGAGGGCAGTGGAGATACCAGCTGTGCAAACTCAGGATGACAATGGGACAAGCATGTCAGAAAGTATGGATGATGAGAGTAGTGAAGAGGTGCAAATTCGCAATGAATTTGCAGTCGCACTTGCAGAATTTGAGGGAACTGACCCACTGAACCGCTATCTCATTCCCAGACAAAATTGCTCGAAGAAATTAGCAAGAGCAATCAGCGTCTTGAATGAGAAAGTACTGCCACAACATCTACAACAAAGACCATATTTCGAAGAAGTACACACAGCAATTTATTGTGCTGCGGTTGTGGCTTCAAGATGTAACGGTTCCAAGCTTTTCAGCCGCGTAGCAACTGCCCACAATGATCGAAGTGAAAAAAGAATGCCATCTTGGGAAAGACGGCTGGTGAATCGTATAGAAAGCACTAGGAGAGATGTTGGGAGACTCACGCAATTTAAAAAAGGAAATACCTCAGATAATCTGAGAAGGTGAATAACATCCTTATCAATACAAAAATACATACGAAGCACGAGCCCTTGAATTCAACAATAACAGAACATCTTGACACCCTGCGACAAAAGCTTTTGGCGTTAACAAAACGCCTTCGACGCTACAGGAATTGCACTACGAGGAAGCAACAGAATTCTCTTTTTAACAGAAACCAGAAAGCATTCTACAGGAATATGTCAAAGGGTAAAGGGCTTGTAAATGATATGAAAGAGTTAAAGCTTCCCTCAAAGGCACAAATAGAGGACTTTTGGAAGCCTATCTGTTCACCTGCTGTGTCCCACAACCCAGATAGGACGTGGATTGAAATGGAATATGACAGACACCGAGATATTCCTCTAATGGGTGAACCAATCATCACCGTAGAAATTGTCCAAGCAGCTTTGAACAAAGCACATAACTGGAAGGCACCAGGCAGTGATGGCCTGCACAATTATTGGCTGAAAAAATTTACAAGCACTCACCATCATATAGCTAATATAATTCAATATTTTCTTCACAATCCAGAAAATCTACCTTACTTCCTCACTGAAGGTAGAACATTCATGTTACCAAAGGAGGGTGACACTAAAGACCCCTCTATGTACAGGCCTATAACCTGCCTTCAAACTTTCTACAAACTCATAACATCTTGTGTTTCACAAATGATGATGACACACATTGAGGAACAGAACATCTTAGCAAATGAACAGAAAGGATGTAGACCTGGATCTCAGGGATGCAAGGGGCAACTCATTATGGACTCTGTAATTATGGGGCAAGTTCTTGCAAAACAAAGAAACTTGTACGCATGCTACATAGATTACGCTAAAGCATTCGACACCGTGCCCCATTCTTGGCTCCTTCAATGTTTGGATGTATACAAGGTCCACCCGTTTATCCAAAACTTCCTGAAAACCGCGATGGGTCGATGGAATACAAAACTGTATCTCTCTAATGGAAAACAATACGTCCACACAGATACTATACACATCCGCCGAGGGATTTTCCATGGTGACTCTTTAAGCCCTTTATTGTTCTGCTTAGCCTTGAATCTCCTGTCTACTCTACTTAATTCAGCTAATTATGGAATCGCTCTTAAAAAGGGGAACTCAGCTCTTCTCCGGGTCTCACATCATCTTTACATGGACGACCTGAAGCTCTATGCAGACACAGAGTCATATGCGGCAACTAATAAACGTGACGGAGAAGTTCACTGACGACATCAAGATGAAATTCGGTTTGGATAAGTGCGGGAGAGTGAATATCATTCGGGGTCATATGCAAGTTATAAATTTGTAAACTGATAATGAACCAAAGATTACCTTCATGGAACCCCATGAAACTTACAAATACTTGGGTTTCCAACAGTCACTCCGAATCAAACACACTGTTACTAAGAACATACTAACAACTGAAGTGTGTAAACGATTGCATGGACTCTTAAAAACTCAACTCTCTGCTAGAAACCTTGTGCAGGACATCAATTCATTTGTTATTCCAGTGCTCACATACTCCTTTGGCGTTATTAAATGGAGCAATACGACCTCGACAACCTCCAGAGGACAATTCGAACCGCTATGACTCAACACCGAAAACATCATCCCCATTCAAGTACTGAGCGTTTTACTCTTCCAAGGTCGAAAGGAGGGCGAGGTATTGTAGATCTCATAAATCTACACAGCTCTCAAATTGCTTCACTCAGAAGATACTTCTTGGAACATTGTGGGAGAGTTCAGCAAGCAGTGAGCGCAGTTGATAATAACTATTGACCTCTGAACTTGAAAAAGCTTGATCCGCCTGTTCAACCAATCATTGAAACGGAAGAGGAGATATCCTTATGGAAAGCGAAGGCGCTGCATGGAAGGTACCCCCACGAGCTGAGTAAACCAGAAGTCGACATCTCTGCGTCGCACGCATGGCTCCAGCACGGGGATCTCTTTCCGGAGACAGAAGCCTTCATGATAGCTATCCAGGACCAAGTGGTACCAACATTGAACAACAGAAAACACATTCTGAGAGATTCTACCATTAATTCCGACTCGTGTATAAGATGTGAGGCTGCAAGCGAAACTATCCAACACGTGACAAGTGGATGTAGCAGCCACGCACAGTTGGAATACAAAAAGAGGCATGATGAAGTGACGAAGCAGGTCTACCAATTATTGGCATTGAGAACGGGCTTACTCGCCACTTCCGTGCCGTATTATAAATATGTGCCTCAGAATGTGCTTGAAAGTAGTCAGCACACACTCTACTGGGATCGCTCCATTATCACTGACAGACATGACGGCGGCAATACACCCGATATAACGTACATTGATAGAAACCATCAGCAGGTTTTCCTTATCGATATATCAATACCCAATACCCACAACATATCGGGAAAATATCAAGAGAAGATCCAAAAGTATACCGATCTCGCCCATGAAGTCGCATCTCAGTGGAACTTCAGTAAAGTGACAACTGTGCCTATAATAATAATATGAGCTACAGGAGTGATCCCAAAAATGACACTTCGGGCACTGGAGTGTCTTCACTTGGATGCCAGGAATGTATATAACATGCAAAAGTGTGTAATTTTGAATACATGCCGTATTGTCAGAAGCCATCTGAACCTTCAGTAAAGCAACCACACACCTGGCCATCATTCCTGTGTGTGGTTGACATACCGACCATTAATACTGTGAATAATGTATAATAATAATAATAATAGTAATAATTTATGACAGGAGCGCAGGCGACGGCAGAGCGAAAGCGGCACAAGAGGAGCGGAAAGAGACAATGGAGCGCTGGCAGGAAAGAACGACGGGACGACGGGACCAAAGGGAGGTGGACGCACCGACATATTAAGAAGTTGCTGCCATAGGTGCAACGCGAGTTTGGGGAAGTGAACTTCTACCTCTCACAGTTCCTGACAGGACACGGCTACTTCAGAGACTATCTCTACCGCATGGGGAGGGTTCAAACACCCCACTGTAAGCACTGTGGAAATCAATTGGACACCGCCGAGCACACCTTTTTCCAGTGTACAAACCGGAAAGAAAAACTCTATAAACTAGAGGAAACGACAGGTAGTCTCACGCCAGAGAATATTGTCGACACAATGCTAAGAAATGAGAAGTCCTGGAACGCAATTTCCCACTTCATAGAAAGCGTTCTGCGGGCAAAGAAGGAAGAAGGCTGTCTAAGCGATAGCGTATAAGGACGGAACAAATTAAGAGGCACCCATCAAAAAAGGCCCCAGCTTGAGATCAGAAGAAGAAACAGGTGGTCGTTTTTAGTGAGGACGCCTAGCAAGAGGTAATCCCACACTGTTGAACAACCGGTCTCGCTCTTCTCCTTTTGAAGGCTTTTTTCCACCTGGCAAAAAAAAGAAAAGTAGTAATAAAAATAGTAGTAAATGTGATGGCAGAGAAGGCGGCGAGGTCAGGAGCAAACATTGCAAGAATGCTACCGAACTTCGGTGGACCGAGAGAAACCCAGAGAAGAATGATATCTGACATAGTTCACTCACAGTTGTTGTATGCTGCTCCAGTCTGGGCGGGTTCGCTGGAGAAGCTGTCTATCAGACACAAGTACGCCCAAGTACAAAGACGAATGGCCTTGAGGGTGGCGGGTGCCTACCGCACAGTGTCTACTTGCGCAGTGCTGGTATTGGCCAGTACACCACCTATCGACTTAATAGCCATGGAAAGAACGAGGACGTACCAAGATTAGTTGGGATTCCGCCCGTCGGGAGGCCCTGCAGTCGCAGTGTTAGAAAGAGAAAGCGAATGACACGAATGCGACCGAGAATAAACTAGTGTTACCGAAGACATCGATGTCCGCGGAGGACAAAGATGTTTTGAAGGACAAGGGCTTTCTTTCTTTTGCTGTGTTTGCTTTTGTGT
This sequence comes from Gryllus longicercus, assembly GCA_038098605.1. Taxonomy (NCBI): domain Eukaryota; kingdom Metazoa; phylum Arthropoda; class Insecta; order Orthoptera; family Gryllidae; genus Gryllus; species Gryllus longicercus. The sequence continues at coordinate 5,890,157 of JAZDUA010000034.1, read as the reverse complement.
CCGGTTGTGTCCTCGACGATCTGTGACCTCGGCGAACTCTTTTTCAAATCATTTTTTTTTGTTCCTGGATATTAAGCTATTAAGAGGCTTCGGTGTTATTAAATTATTTATGTTATTAAACCATTATTAAAACCTAATACATACGAAAATTCGTCAATTTATTATATAATGTATATTTATGTTATTAAACCATTATTAAAACCTAATACATACGAAAATTCGTCAATTTATTATATAATGTAGAGCACGATTTCTTGTTGCGATTTGTTGCTGTTAGCGAGGAAGGGTTAACAGTCTAAAGAGCCGAATAAATACACACGATTACCAAGTAAACAAATCGTATATTCTGATGTACGTGTTACATTGCATAGTGATCAAAAACAACTGAGGAAAAAAACAAAAGGTTGAGCGCGATGCGCACGGAAAAGTCATGGCGCATGCGCGCAAACAAGATAGATGGCGCACAACCGCTACTCGCATTCAAAAGATAAAATTCAAGTTACAACAGTTGCGTATGTCACATAACCTTTAAATCATTAGAAAAATGATTGGAAGGAATCTCGTTCCACAGATTCCCTTCCAAAAAGACAAGGCCCTTTGTCCTGCAAAAATGGAGGGAATTTGCAGGGATCCCAGATGGCGAAAGGATCCGTGACAGGCGTATATGCAGTGCGCATTCCAGGGCTGAGGATTTCATTGCTGTTGCCCCGAAAAGGAGACTGCGATGTGGTGCAGTTCCGTGTTTCCGCGAGTATAATTTCATTTAACCATTTAAAAATACAGATAATCACAGGTTACGAAATGAAAAAATTGTAGTCTTTTGGATGTACTCCAAATCGCTGCCAATCATATTCGTGCTTTTGAACCACATCAACATTTGGTTTGAATTCTTTCACTGAGATAATATTAAAATGTTGATTTATTTTATAGGAGATTCTGCAAGATTGGCTACAGCAATGGAATCCATTACATCAGTCCCACAAACATAAGGTAACCTTATTTGAAGTGAGATGTGTGAAATTAATTTTATTCTCACTGTGCAACAGCTCTTGCTGATACGCCTGTGGCTGTCTCGGAAGGTGAGAAAAAGATTGTAGCATCCAGTACATCAGGGAAATGGGCCACTTCTCCCTCGCCTGAAGTCACAACGCAATCTGGGAAATGGCAAGTGTATGATCCTCAGACAGAACCATCAACCCCAAGCTCTCAGTCTCGCTTACAAAGTGGTGGGATTCTTAAATCCATTGGTGCAACTCGTGTGAAGGATCTCACCCCTCATAAGCATCTGCTTGGTTGCGAATGCTTGTATTGAGAAATACATTTTTAAAGGCTCCAGGGTAATTTTTAATGTATTTTCTGACGAACTTGACAAATTTTCCCCTTCTGAAGCAATTTAATGTTGTTTCAAAATTTGTCTGGTGCGTTAGTTTAATTTGTTTTGTTTTTTTGTGTATTGTTTCGATATAGAAGTGGTAGCACAAGCCCTGGATATAAGATTGCATTCTAATGGTAGTTGCACTTTAAAACACTGCATATAAAATGGATGTTATTTTTCATTCTTTTGTAGGATGCAAAACAATGAGTCTTATCACTTGCAGTAATAACTCAATATCAACTTTTGCTAATAATTTAATTACTGCAGCCATTTAATTATAATTTATTAATATATTGTATAAATTGCTTTTAATGATAAGCACAATTACTTTAGCTCCACTTACTGTCTGGAAGCAAATTACAACTTGGCATTGTCTTTGAGATTTGCTAGGAAATGGAATGTTGGAATAATGAAGAGATGAACACAGTAGTTTAAAAATGTTTTCAAAATTTACTTAAGGTCATTAATAGTTTCTTGGAGTCCAATTCAATAAACAATGAAAATTGGAAATTATTAGTGCAACAGTCATTCAATCTTAGATATTTAAATCATCAAATAAATTAATAAGTTAATTTTGTGTAAAATAATTTGGAAAATATATGTGAAAAGGTCGAATAGACTAATGTACGAAACTAAAAAGGTACTTTCATTCCAAACTCTTATCGTTTTAGATATTAATCTATTGCACTTTGTGTAACACAACCAAGCTTCTAACATTCTAAAAATAATGGTGCATTTGAAAAGATTATTCATTTTTCAAATTTGTACAGTGTGTTAAATTTTTAATTCTTTTAAAGAATTGTTTGCTTTACGTTGCTTTTCCATTAAAATGTTTTGTGAGGCACTCTTATTAAAGAAGAATTTCAAAGATAGTATTGAAACCATGGCTTAATATGTAACATTAATTGCTATTGCTAAGCAGTGAAATAGAGCTGCCTTTTTGCTTGCTTGTAATGTCATCGGCAGTAAAGTTTGTCGTATGATAGTAATTAAATGAAATATTAATTTTTGGAAATCAATATTGTCATGTTCAACTAGTTATTTTATTGCAATTTCATAAGTATTATCTTTGCAATGCTTGGAAGCACAATACAGATAAACATAATTGGAATATCAACACTATATAATACTAATAAATTTTTGATATGAAGCAGTTTTCATTCCCCTCAGTAGTTCGTAATAGCAAGTGGATTTGTAATCACTTCAATATTGATTGATGAAAGAGATTTCTCTCCAAAGGCACTTTGAGATCAAGTATTTCCATAATAGATATTACGTTGATTTATTGAAATAACTACATGATTGTTGTGAATTTATGATGTTTTGCTACAATTTCCAAAATAAATATTTATCAAATTGTATTACTTGGAGAATTTGTAGATCTCTTCTAGAAAATTTACCATTGTTTTTTCCGATTTAATTTGAATAAATCTGCAATTTATTTCATTATTGAGTTGTTTGTTACCCTGATTCACTTCTATGGCAGTATATCCTACATTTCCTACTAAATCCTAGAATTAATTGTAAATTACGCTAAAAGGAATGTACAAAAAAAAATACTGTACATCTAATTGGAAAAATTAGCCCCACCATGGTACGATCCCCCACCACCACTTAGTTTAATTGGGATTCCGCCCGCTCGAGCGCAGCACTAACGCTAGTCGCAAGAATTAACACGTAGTTCGGTAGCCCTGGTTTTCTATGTCGCGCGATCGAGACGGGGCTTAAGTTCAAGTTGTACCTGTGCGTACCCGTGATCGCCCGAAGTTTGTGATTGCGTTTGTATATATTGTGGCGTCACCAAATAATATTATAATAATTTCATATCGAAATAGCTCCCATCACAGTTAAGTAGGTCACGGGACGGAGCTTTTGTTGCGAAGAAACCTAACAACCGCCAGGCCGCGCCCGCACATGACAGCTGCCAGACCGACCGCTGATGAGGGTGTCTCTTAGTAGCGGACACATTTATGACCCGTCATATACACCTCGCGCTGCCCCCTTCGCGGAGCCACCGGGCACTCAAGACAAACAATACGCGCCCGCGCGCCCTTTTGCCACGCGCCCGCGTAAGGAATCCAAATTCCCAAAGGGGTTATTTAAAACTCAACAGTCGCCGGCTGCCGATCAGCCTCCGGTGACAAATTTATGGCCCAGAAAAAAAACGCAACCGCTCGAAAAAGTGTTCGGTCAGCTGCGAGAGAAGCTTCTGGAATCGCTCACAGAGGGAGAGAGAGAGAGAGAGAGGGGGGGGGCGAGGTAGAAAGAGATCTCCCTGGAAAATTCCGTAAACGATGCAACCCGATTGGAGAACTCCAAAAATTAAAACGCATTTAGTTTAGGCCTATAGGACGTCTCATCGTGAGGGAAGGGGCAGATCTGCAGGTTCGGAAAAGTTTTGGGAGGGGGAAACGGAGGTAACTTGAACGCGAGATGTGCAGAGAAACTTCACTTACCAAGCAGATTCTCGAATAAGCACTTTAATTCTCTCTAAACTACGCCTAAAGTCACTACTGAGAGAACATCCTTCACCTTAAAATTACCGCGGAGGAAACTTGGGCGGAAGATGGCAAGATCCCGCGTAACTTTCGCATAAGTTGATCTGCATCCGCCGCCTAGTGCCATATCGGGCCCATTCAAACCCGCACTAAACCACGGCCAGCACCCGTGCGTGCATCAGCTTTAGGAGAGGAATCCCAGAAAGGATACATTTCATATAGGGACAGCAGATTGACAAGATTGTTACAAGAGTCTCTTGGTGGTAATTCATTAACTATAATGATTGCATGTGTCAGCCCAGCAGATTACAATTTAGAAGAAACTCTAAGCACATTGAGGTATGCTGATAGAGCAAGAAGAATTAGAAATAAACCTGCTGTTAATCAAGACCCTAAAGCTGCACTTATTGCCAAGTTGAAACAAGATCTCCAGGAAACTCAGTTAGAACTCCTGAATTTGGATAGAAACTCGCAATGTACGGAAGAACACAAGCGACTAGAAGAAGAAAATACTAACCTTGCTGGCAAGAATATGAAATTAACTGAGGCTCTTCACAATGCATTTGCAAAAAATACAAATTTGATTGAGCGAGCTCTTCTTGCAGAAGTTGCTCGCGATCGTATGATGGTGAAATTATGTGAATTACAAGCTGAATACGGCAAATCTATGGACAATTTGAATCAGACAATGGACCCAAGTACATGTCCAGATGAGTTTTGGGAGCAGTTGAAACACTTGCGGTATTAGCAGGAAAAGATTAAAGATTTACAAGCTGAGCAAAAACGTAGTTCAGAAGAGATTTTAAATCACGAGTTATCAGCTGATAATGAACAAAATTGTGTAACAGAAGACAATATTTATACTTCGAAAATTCCAGTTGATATCGAACTGCAAGTTGAACATAATGAAGCACATACGTTACAACAAGTGGAGTTAAATAAAGAACTGAAGGAACTCAACAGAGTTCTTGCGTTAAAAGAAGAATTAGTGGATCACCTTGCTGTGAATTCCAATCAGATTTTGAATTTGAAGACGGACTATGATAGCGCTGTGAAAGATTTGGAGTTACAAGTTCAATTTCTTCAGAAGGAGAAAGAAGAACTAGTGCGCTCTCTTCAGGAAATGCAAAATTCAACTGTTGCTCCAAAAGAAAATGAGCAACATAAGTTGCATACGAAGAGACTTACTGAGCTTGAACAAAAAATTACCTGCTTTAACAAAAAAATCGCTGAGCAAAATAAAATGATTAGAATGAAGGAACAACAAGAGAAAAAATATTCCAATTAAATAATGAAATAACGTCCATGAAACAGACAAAACTTAAATTAATAAAATAGATGAAAATTGAAAGTGAAAAATTTAGGAACTGGAAACTTCAAAGAGAAAGGGAACTTTCCAAACTTAGGGATCAAGATCGAAAACGTCAAAACCAGTTGATACATATGGAAAGGTTGCATACCAAGCAACAAAACGTGTGGAAAAGAAAAGTCGAAGAAGCGGTTGCCATTAATAAAAGGCTTAAAGATGCTCTTGCTCTTCAAAAAGCTACTCAAGAAAGACGTGGAAATATGAGTAGTGCAATGAAAGTTCAGACATGGCTAGCTCAGGAACTAGAAATTATATATAGTATAATGTATTGTGCTGGATTTAGCTGGCTCAGAGAGATGCAAAAAAACAAAGGCAACTGGGGAAAGATTTAAAGAAGGAGTAAACATCAATAAAAATATAAATAATAAATTAATAAATAATAATAGTCAATAATAAATTATTGACTCGTCATACACGATTGTAATTGTGTATGTGACTCAATAAATATTGTTATTATTATTATTATTATTATTATTATTATTATTATTATTATTAATAATAAAGGCCTTCTTGCATTAGGAAATGTTATATCAGCTTTAGGAGAGGAATCCCAGAAAGAATACATTTCATATAGGGACAGCGATTGACAAGATTGTTACAAGAGTCTCTTGGTGGCAATTCATTAACTATAATGATTGCATGTGTCAGCCCAGCAGATTAATATTTAGAAGAAACTCTAAGCACATTGAGATATGCTGATAGAGCAAGAAGAATTAGAAATAAACCTGTTGTTAATCAAGACCCTAAAGCTGCACTTATTGCCAAGTTGAAACAAGATCTCCAGGAAACTCAGTTAGAACTCATGAATTTGGATAGAAACTCGCAATGTACGGAAGAACACAAGCGACTAGAAGAAGAAAATACTAACCTTGCTGGCAAGAATATGAAATTAACTGAGGCTCTTCACAATGCATTTGCAAAAAATACAAATTTGATTGAGCGAGCTCTTCTTGCAGAAGTTGCTCGCGATCGTATGATGGTGAAATTATGTGAATTACAAGCTGAATACGGCAAATCTATGGACAATTTGAATCAGACAATGGACCCAAGTACATGTCCAGTTGAGTTTTGGGAGCAGTTGAAACACTTGCGGTATTAGCAGGAAAAGATTAAAGATTTACAAGCTGAGCAAAAACGTAGTTCAGAAGAGATTTTAAATCACGAGTTATCAGCTGATAATGAACAAAATTGTGTAACAGAAGACAATATTTATACTTCGAAAATTCCAGTTGATATCGAACTGCAAGTTGAACATAATGAAGCACATACGTTACAACAAGTGGAGTTAAATAAAGAACTGAAGGAACTCAACAGAGTTCTTGCGTTAAAAGAAGAATTAGTGGATCAACTTGCTGTGAATTCCAATCAGATTTGAATTTGAAGACGGACTATGATAGCGCTGTGAAAGATTTGGAGTTACAAGTTCAATTTCTTCAGAAGGAGAAAGAAGAACTAGTGCGCTCTCTTCAGGAAACGCAAAATTCAACTGTTGCTCCAAAAGAAAATGAGCAACATAAGTTGCATACGAAGAGACTTACTGAGCTTGAACAAAAAATTACCTGCCTTAACAAAAAAATCGCTGAGCAAAATAAAATGATTAGAATGAAGGAACAACAAGAGAAAAAAATATTCCAATTAAATAATGAAATAACTTCCATGAAACAGACAAAACTTAAATTAATAAAATAGATGAAAATTGAAAGTGAAAAATTTAGGAACTGGAAACTTCAAAGAGAAAGGGAACTTTCCAAACTTAGGGATCAAGATCGAAAACGTCAAAACCAGTTGGTACGTATGGAAAGGTTGCATACCAAGCAACAAAACGTGTGGAACAGAAAAGTCGAAGAAGCGGTTGCCATTAACAAAAGGCTTAAAGATGCTCTTGCTCTTCAAAAAGCTACTCAAGAAAGACGTGGAAATATGAGTAGTGCAATGAAAGTTCAGACATGGTTAGCTCAGGAACTAGAAATTATATATAGTATAATGTATTGTAGCGGTACAGAATTATTAAGATAAATTAAATTGAGTAAAGTAGACCTAAGAAATTTTTTACTGAAGAAAAACATACGGCGCCACGCGCGCAACCCCCCCTTCTTGCAACAGCCACGATACCGTGACCCATTTCGGACCTTTATGACACCTCACCCAACGGCCGAAGAATGGGTAAATTGTAAAGCGTCCAGCTGCAGCCACATCTGGAATATTTTCGAAACGGCTGTCATCGTAATCGGGGAAACCCAAAGCAATAATTCTGTAGCCGGGGAGCCCCTTCACAGACGTGGCCTACTTTCGAGACGGTAGAGAAGGACACCCAAGTTCCAACAGAGACAGAGTGGAAAATTCCTATACTCCGCCGAAGCTTGGTGGCAAAATTTAGTGTACAACGCCATCACCTTTAACCAATAGCGACGCGATCGTTGTAGGGAGCAAGAACATATGAGGAGAAAGGGTGGGGATAAAAGTTAACTTCGTGCATTTATGAGAAACAAAATTGCAGTGGGCTGAGACACTTCTCTGGGGTGGGAGCCAGTCGCGGGGAGAGGCGAGTGCGCCTCTGAAAGCACTTAGTTGAAATCACTGGGGTGATAGACTGGAAATCTCAGTAAGAATTTTAGAGGAAGTGCAAAATCACTTCAAAAGTAAATTGGCGAATCTTTTATAATTGCGTATTCGCTACAGGATTTCGCAACTTCTGAATTTGTATTTGAGAGGATTCGCATAGTTCAGAGGGAAACACTTGTGTGCTACGCAACTGCGACCGGGGGCAATACACCCCGACGACATCTACATACGCCGCCTCTGACGCCACTGACCGCCGCAGCCGCCCTGCTGTGAGGGGGCGCGACCGTCCAACATTCCAGCGAAGGTCGCCTACAAGCTCCGCCGTGCCCGCCCGGGCACATTAAGCATATCTGCCACGGAGGGCTCCCAGGCAATGTAATTGGGAGCAATAGACCTTTCTTGAAGTATTGTCAAAGCGGTGCCGCGCCAAGGCACAAGAAAGGTCCTCAGGGGCAACTCTGTAATCCTAGCTATAAAATAATTTTGTACTCTTCTCAAGTTGTAAGCTTTCCTTTTAATTTTAATCATAATTTTTATTCGATCTTTCCTTTCTTTTATTTTATTAATGCAACTTCCCTGGTACAGTTTATCCAGGAATAAACTGTTTTTTTACCAGTGATCAAATTGTTTATTTTGATTGCCCATGAATTTAATTAACAATTCCTTCCATCACCTAAGTTTTAAATGAGCAAAGGAAATTGTTACAATTGGCCTCTTTTTAAAGGGAATAGGACCGACTGAGCTATGCCGGGCCGCCAACCGCGCATTTCCACTCGCTGGGAGATTAGTGGAGGTGTTACAGTATGCTGAAAAAACTTTAGAACAACTCATGGAAGATAGAGCTGTGCTAACTGAGCATGTGACTGCTCTAAAGAAGATTCTGGATAGTGGAAAACTTGTAGAAGAAAATATGGACTTTGGCGAGAGCATGACTTTGGCGAGAGAATAAGAGTGGCTCGCTCAGGCCTTGTGTATTGTAGTTAAAATATGCATGAATTGTTAGAAATAAGTTATTAATGTTAGCGTTAAGAAATTTGTTCATTAACGATAAGGTTATGAGCTCGTAACGTAAAGTTAGCAAGTAATCTGTGTCGCTCTCTAGTGACCTGTAACTTTCCTGGCAGCTCTTGGTGCCAGGAATAAATTCAATTTTGTTAGAAACGATTCAATGGACTGATCTATGACCTCCCTACACTTCCATCCATTCGTTACAGGAACTGAACCTGGCGCCCGACAAATCCTGACTGAGCGACCAGCATTACAATATTGGTGTTAGATATGGCTGATTCCGTGCAAGTTGCGTTGCGAATACGTCCATTAGTGGACTCTGAAATTAAAAAAGGATGTCAGATGTGCCTTGAATGTGTCCCTAACGAACCTCAAGTTTTTGTGAAGGGATCAGACAAACGTTACACACCTTTAACCACGTATTCAACCACGAAGATGATAACGAGTATTTTTATGATGTTGCTATAAAAGACTTGGTTCAACATGCGTTTCAAGGATATAACGTGACAGCTCTAGCGTATGGACAGACAGCATCAGGGAAAACTTTTTCGATGGGCACGTCGTATAGTGATGAAAATGATGCAGGTGTTATTCCTCGTGCTGCCAAGGACATATTTAAAAATGTAGCAAAAATGACTGATCGACATTTCAAAATTTCTGTGAGTTTTATGGAACTGTATCAAGAGCAGTTGTTCGACCTTCTCAGTTCATCAAAATCCACGGTGGATATTAGAGAAGATACTCGGAGTATCGTAATTCCTGGACTCACAGAAGTGGCGGTTTTCAACGCTGATGACAACAGTGTTTGGTTCGTGGTTCAATGGGAAGGGCAACTGGTGCAACAGCGATGAATGCTCAGTCGAGTCGAAGTCATGCTATTTTTACAATAATTCAGCAACAGAGTAAATCTGATGAGAGTAATAGTATGACTTCAAAGTTCCACTTGGTGGATTTAGCTGGCTCAGAGAGATCCAAAAAAACAAAGGCAACTAGGGAAAGATTTAAAGAAGGAGTAAACATCAATAAAAATATAAATAATAAATTTTTTTGTTAAGGCAGGTAATTTTTTGTTCAAGCTCAGTAAGTCTCTTCGTATGCAACTTATGTTGCTCATTTTCTTTCGGAGCAACAATTGAATTTTGCAATTCCTGAAGAGAGCGCACTAGTTCTTATTTCTCCTTCTGAAGAAATTGAACTTGTAACTCCAAATCTTTCACAGCGCTATCATAGTCCGTCTTCAAATTCAAAATCTGATTGGAATTCACAGCAAGTTGATCCACTAATTCTTTTAACGCAAGAACTCTGTTGAGTTCCTTCAGTTCTTTATTTAACTCCACTTGTTGTAACGTATGTGCTTCATTATGTTCAACTTGCAGTTCGATATCAACTGGAATTTTCGAAGTATAAATATTGTCTTCTGTTACACAATTTTGTTCATTATCAGCTGATAACTCGTGATTTAAAATCTCTTCTGAACTACGTTTTTGCTCAGCTTGTAAATCTTTAATCTTTTCCTGCTAATACCGCAAGTGTTTCAACTGCTCCCAAAACTCAACTGGACATGTACTTGGGTCCATTGTCTGATTCAAATTGTCCATAGATTTGCCGTATTCAGCTTGTAATTCACATAATTTCACCATCATACGATCGCGAGCAACTTCTGCAAGAAGAGCTCGCTCAATCAAATTTGTATTTTTTGCAAATGCATTGTGAAGAGCCTCAGTTAATTTCATATTCTTGCCAGCAAGGTTAGTATTTTCTTCTTCTAGTCGCTTGTGTTCTTCCGTACATTGCGAGTTTCTATCCAAATTCATGAGTTCTAACTGAGTTTCGTGGAGATCTTGTTTCAACTTGGCAATAAGTGCAGCCCTAGGGTCTTGATTAACAACAGGTTTATTTCTAATTCTTCTTGCTCTATCAGCATACCTCAATGTGCTTAGAGTTTCTTCTAAATTGTAATCTGCTGGGCTGACACATGCAATCATTATAGTTAATGAATTGCCACCAAGAGACTCTTGTAACAATCTTGTCAATCTGCTGTCCCTATATGAAATGTATCCTTTTTGGGATTCCTCTCCTAATGCTGATATAACATTTCCTAATGCAAGAAGGCCTTTATTATTAATAATAATAATAATAATAATAATAACAATATTTATTGAGTCACATACACAATTACAATCGTGTATGACGAGTCAATAATTTATTATTGACTATTATTATTTATTAATTTATTATTTATATTTTTATTGATGTTTACTCCTTCTTTAAATCTTTCCCCAGTTGCCTTTGTTTTTTTGGATCTCTCTGAGCCAGCTAAATCCAGCACAATACATTATACTATATATAATTTCTAGTTCCTGAGCTAGCCATGTCTGAACTTTCATTGCACTACTCATATTTCCACGTCTTTCTTGAGTAGCTTTTTGAAGAGCAAGAGCATCTTTAAGCCTTTTGTTAATGGCAACCGCTTCTTCGACTTTTCTTTTCCACACGTTTTGTTGCTTGGTATGCAACCTTTCCATACGTACCAACTGGTTTTGACGTTTTCGATCTTGATCCCTAAGTTTGGAAAATTCCCTTTCTCTTTGAAGTTTCCAGTTCCTAAATTTTTCACTTTCAATTTTCATCTATTTTATTAATTTAAGTTTTGTCTGTTTCATGGAAGTTATTTCATTATTTAATTGGAATATTTTTTTCTCTTGTTCCTTCATTCTAATCATTTTATTTTGCTCAGCGATTTTTTTGTTAAGGCTGGTAATTTTTTGTTCAAGCTCAGTAAGTCTCTTCGTATGCAACTTATGTTGCTCATTTTCTTTTGGAGCAACAGTTGAATTTTGCATTTCCTGAAGAGAGCGCACTAGTTTTTCTTTCTCCTTCTGAAGAAATTGAACTTGTAACTCCAAATCTTTCACAGCGCTATCATAGTCCGTCTTCAAATTCAAAATCTGATTGGAATTCACAGCAAGTTGATCCACTAATTCTTCTTTTAACTCAAGTACTCTGTTGAGTTCCTTCAGTTCTTTATTTAACTCCACTTGTTGTAACGTATGTGCTTCATTATGTTCAACTTGGAGTTCGATATCAACTGGAATTTTCGAAGTATAAATATTGTCTTCTGTTACACAATTTTGTTCATTATCAGCTGATAACTCGTGATTTAAAATATCTTCTGAACTACGTTTTTACTCAGCTTGTAAATCTTTAATCTTTTCCTGCTAATACCGCAAGTGTTTCAACTGCTCCCAAAACTCAACTGGACATGTACTTGGGTCCATTGTCTGATTCAAATTGTCCATAGATTTGCCGTATTCAGCTTGTAATTCACATAATTTCACCATCATACGATCGCGAGCAACTTCTGCAAGAAGAGCTCGCTCAATCAAATTTGTATTTTTTGCAAATGCATTGTGAAGAGCCTCAGTTAATTTCATATTCTTGCCAGCAAGGGTAGTATTTTCTTCTTCTAGTCGCTTGTGTTCTTCCGTACATTGCGAGTTTCTATCCAAATTCATGAGTTCTAACTGAGTTTCGTGGAGATCTTGTTTCAACTTGGCAATAAGTGCAGCTTTAGGGTCTTGATTAACAACAGGTTTATTTCTAATTCTTCTTGCTCTATCAGCATACCTCAATGTGCTTAGAGTTTCTTCTAAATTGTAATCTGCTGGGCTGACACATGCAATCATTATAGTTAATGAATTGCCACCAAGAGACTCTTGTAACAATCTTGTCAATCTGCTGTCCCTATATGAAATGTATCCTTTCTGGGATTCCTCTCCTAAAGCTGATATAACATTTCCTAATGCAAGAAGGCCTTTATTAATAATAATAATAATAATAATAACAATATTTATTGAGTCACATACACAATTACAATCGTGTATGACGAGTCAATAATTTATTATTGACTATTATTATTTATTAATTTATTATTTATATTTTTATTGATGTTTACTCCTTCTTTAAATCTTTCCCCAGTTGCCTTTGTTTTTTTGGATCTCTCTGAGCCAGCTAAATCCAGCACAATATATTATACTATATATAATTTCTAGTTCCTGAGCTAGCCATGTCTGAACTTTCATTGCACTACTCATATTTCCACGTCTTTCTTGAGTAGCTTTTTGAAGAGCAAGAGCATCTTTAAGCCTTTTGTTAATGGCAACCGCTTCGACTTTTCTTTTCCACACGTTTTGTTGCTTGGTATGCAACCTTTCCATACGTACCAACTGGTTTTGACGTTTTCGATCTTGATCCCTAAGTTTGGAAAATTCCCTTTCTCTTTGAAGTTTCCAGTTCCTAAATTTTTCACTTTCAATTTTCATCTATTTTATTAATTTAAGTTTTGTCTGTTTCATGGAAGTTATTTCATTATTTAATTGGAATATTTTTTTCTCTTGTTGTTCCTTCATTCTAATCATTTTATTTTGCTCTTCGATTTTTTTGTTAAGGCTGGTAGTTTTTTGTTCAAGCTCAGTAAGTCTCTTCGTATGCAACTTATGTTGCTCATTTTCTTTTGGAGCAACAGTTGAATTTTGCATTTCCTGAAGAGAGCGCACTAGTTCTTCTTTCTCCTTCTGAAGAAATTGAACTTGTAACTCCAAATCTTTCACAGCGCTATCATAGTCCGTCTTCAAATTCAAAATCTGATTGGAATTCACAGCAAGTTGATCCACTAATTCTTCTTTTAACGCAAGTACTCTGTTGAGTTCCTTCAGTTCTTTATTTAACTCCACTTGTTGTAACGTATGTGCTTCATTATGTTCAACTTGCAGTTCGATATCAACTGGAATTTTCGAAGTATAAATATTGTCTTCTGTTACACAATTTTGTTCATTATCAGCTGATAACTCGTGATTTAAAATCTCTTCTGAACTACGTTTTTGCTCAGCTTGTAAATCTTTAATCTTTTCCTGCTAATACCGCAAGTGTTTCAACTGCTCCCAAAACTCAACTGGACATGTACTTGGGTCCATTGTCTGATTCAAATTGTCCATAGATTTGCCGTATTCAGCTTGTAATTCACATAATTTCACCATCATACGATCGCGAGCAACTTCTGCAAGAAGAGCTCGCTCAATCAAATTTGTATTTTTTGCAAATGCATTGTGAAGAGCCTCAGTTAATTTCATATTCTTGCCAGCAAGGTTAGTATTTTCTTCTTCTAGTCGCTTGTGTTCTTCCGTACATTGCGAGTTTCTATCCAAATTCATGAGTTCTAACTGAGTTTCGTGGAGATCTTGTTTCAACTTGGCAATAAGTGCAGCCCTAGGGTCTTGATTAACAACAGGTTTATTTCTAATTCTTCTTGCTCTATCAGCATACCTCAATGTGCTTAGAGTTTCTTCTAAATTGTAATCTGCTGGGCTGACACATGCAATCATTATAGTTAATGAATTGCCACCAAGAGACTCTTGTAACAATCTTGTCAATCTGCTGTCCCTATATGAAATGTATCCTTTTTGGGATTCCTCTCCTAATGCTGATATAACATTTCCTAATGCATGAAGGCCTTTATTATTAATAATAATAATAATAATAATAATAACAATATTTATTGAGTCACATACACAATTACAATCGTGTATGACGAGTCAATAATTTATTATTGACTATTATTATTTATTAATTTATTATTTATATTTTTATTGATGTTTACTCCTTCTTTAAATCTTTCCCCAGTTGCCTTTGTTTTTTTGGATCTCTCTGAGCCAGCTAAATCCAGCACAATACATTATACTATATATAATTTCTAGTTCCTGAGCTAGCCATGTCTGAACTTTCATTGCACTACTCATATTTCCACGTCTTTCTTGAGTAGCTTTTTGAAGAGCAAGAGCATCTTTAAGCCTTTTGTTAATGGCAACCGCTTCTTCGACTTTTCTTTTCCACACGTTTTGTTGCTTGGTATGCAACCTTTCCATACGTACCAACTGGTTTTGACGTTTTCGATCTTGATCCCTAAGTTTGGAAAGTTCCCTTTCTCTTTGAAGTTCCCAGTTCCTAAATTTTTCACTTTCAATTTTCATCTATTTTATTAATTTAAGTTTTGTCTGTTTCATGGAAGTTATTTTATTATTTATTTGGAATATTTTTTTCTCTTGTTGTTCCTTCATTCTAATCATTTTATTTTGCTCAGCGATTTTTTTGTTAAGGCAGGTAATTTTTTGTTCAAGCTCAGTAAGTCTCTTCGTATGCAACTTATGTTGCTCATTTTCTTTTGGAGCAACAGTTGAATTTTGCATTTCCTGAAGAGAGCGCACTAGTTCTTCTATCTCCTTCTGAAGAAATTGAACTTGTAACTCCAAATCTTTCACAGCGCTATCATAGTCCGTCTTCAAATTCAAAATCTGATTGGAATTCACAGCAAGTTGATCCACTAATTCTTCTTTTAACGCAAGAACTCTGTTGAGTTCCTTCAGTTCTTTATTTAACTCCACTTGTTGTAACGTATGTTCTTCATTATGTTCAACTTGCAGTTCGATATCAACTGGAATTTTCGAAGTATAAATATTGTCTTCTGTTACACAATTTTGTTCATTATCAGCTGATAACTCGTGATTTAAAATCTCTTCTGAACTACGTTTTCGCTCAGCTTGTAAATCTTTAATCTTTTCCTGCTAATACCGCAAGTGTTTCAACTGCTCCCAAAACTCAACTGGACATGTACTTGGGTCCATTGTCTGATTCAAATTGTCCATAGATTTGCCGTATTCAGCTTGTAATTCACATAATTTCACCATCATACGATCGCGAGCAACTTCTGCAAGAAGAGTTCGCTCAATCAAATTTGTATTTTTTGCAAATGCATTGTGAAGAGCCTCAGTTAATTTCATATTCTTGCCAGCAAGGTTAGTATTTTCTTCTTCTAGTCGCTTGTGTTCTTCCGTACATTGCGAGTTTCTATCCAAATTCATGAGTTCTAACTGAGTTTCGTGGAGATCTTGTTTCAACTTGGCAATAAGTGCAGCTTTAGGGTCTTGATTAACAACAGGTTTATTTCTAATTCTTCTTGCTCTATCAGCATATCTCAATGTGCTTAGAGTTTCTTCTAAATATTAATCTGCTGGGCTGACACATGCAATCATTATAGTTAATGAATTGCCACCAAGAGACTCTTGTAACAATCTTGTCAATCGCTGTCCCTATATGAAATGTATCCTTTCTGGGATTCCTCTCCTAAAGCTGATATAACATTTCCTAATGCAAGAAGGCCTTTATTAATAATAATAATAATAATAATAATAATAACAATATTTATTGAGTCACATACACAATTACAATCGTGTATGACGAGTCAATAATTTATTATTGACTATTATTATTTATTAATTTATTATTTATATTTTTATTGATGTTTACTCCTTCTTTAAATCTTTCCCCAGTTGCCTTTGTTTTTTTGGATCTCTCTGAGCCAGCTAAATCCAGCACAATACATTATACTATATATAATTTCTAGTTCCTGAGCTAGCCATGTCTGAACTTTCATTGCACTACTCATATTTCCACGTCTTTCTTGAGTAGCTTTTTGAAGAGCAAGAGCATCTTTAAGCCTTTTGTTAATGGCAACCGCTTCTTCGACTTTTCTTTATTAATTTATTATTAATTTCGGAAATCATTATTGTCATGTTCAACTAGTTATTTTATTGCAATTTCATAAGTATTATCTTTGCAATGCTTGGAAGCACAATACTGATAAACATAATTGGAATATCAACACAATATAATACTAATAAATTTTTGATATGAAGCAGTTTTCATTCCCCTCAGTAGTTCGTAATAGCAAGTGGATTTGTAATCACTTCAATATTGATTGATGAAAGAGATTTCTCTCCAGAGGCACTTTGAGATCAAGTATTTCCATAATAGATATTATGTTGATTTATTGAAATAACTACATGATTGTTGTGAATTTATGATGTTTTGCTACAATTTCCAAAATAAATATTTATCAATTTGTATTACTTGGAGAATTTGTAGATCTCTTCTTGAAAATTTACCATTGTTTTTTCCGATTTAATTTGAATAAATCTGCAATTTATTTTATTATTGAGTTGTTTGTTTCCCTGATTCACTTCTATGGCAGTATATCCTACATTTCCTACTGAATCCTAGAATTAATTGTAAATTACGCTAAAAGGAATGTACAAAAAAAAAATACTGTGCATCTAATTGGAAAAATTAGCCCCACCATGGTACGATCCCCCACCACCACTTAGTTTAGTTGGGATTCCGCCCGCTCGAGCGCAGCACTAACGCTAGTCGCAAGAATTAACACGTAGTTCGGTAGCCCTGGTTTTCTATGTCGCGCGATCGAGACGGGGCTTAAGTTCAAGTTGTACCTGTGCGTACCCGTGATCGCCCGAAGTTTGTGATTGCGTTTGTATATATTGTGGCGTCACCAAATAATATTATAATAATTTCATATCGAAATAGCTCCTATCACAGTTAAGTAGGTCACGGGACGGAGCTTTTGTTGCGAAGAAACCTAACAACCGCCAGGCCGCGCCCGCACATGACAGCTGCCAGACCGACCGCTGATGAGGGTGTCTCTTAGTAGCGGACACATTTATGACCCGTCATATACACCTCGCGCTGCCCCCTTCGCGGAGTCACCGGGCACTCAAGACAAACAATACCCGCCCGCGCGCCCTTTTGCCACGCGCCCGCGTAAGGAATCCAAATTCCCAAAGGGGTTATTTAAAACTCAACAGTCGCCGGCTGCCGATCAGCCTCCGCTGACAAATTTATGGCCCAGAAAAAAAACGCAACCGCTCGAAAAAGTGTTCGGACAGCTGCGAGAGAAGCTTCTGGAATCGCTCACAGAGGGAGAGAGAGAGAGAGAGAGAGTAAGAGAGAGAGAGAGAGAGAGAGAGAGAGAGAGAGGGGCCCGAGGTAGAAAGAGATCTCCCTGGAAAATTCCGTAAACGATGCAACCCGATTGGAAAACTTCAAAAATTAAAACGCATTTAGTTTAGGCCTATAGGACGTCTCATCGTGAGGGAAGGGGCAGATCTGCAGGTTCGGAAACGTTTTGGGAGGGGGAAACGGAGGTAACTTGAACGCGAGATGTGCAGAGAAACTTCACTTACCAAGCAGATTCTCGAATAAGCACTTTAATTCTCTCTAAACTACGCCTAAAGTCACTACTGAGAGAACATCCTTCACCTTAAAATTACCGCGGAGGAAACTTGGGCGGAAGATGGCAAGATCCCGCGTAACTTTCGCATAAGTTGATCTGCATCCGCCGCCTAGTGCCATATCGGGCCCATTCAAGCCCGCACTAAACCACGGCCAGCACCCGTGCGTCCTCAAGTGACTGGGTCCGCACGATTTGACGACTCCGTCGCCACGCCACGCTGCCAGCTGAGGAGGAACACCCAGTGGGGGGGTCGGTGACCTGAGACCGCCCGCCGTCTTCGAATGAGGACCGCCATCCGGCCGGTCTGCGGAACCACCGCCAGCCAGTGGTGATTAATCTGGTATTTAACCGGAGTCGAACTATCTCCCGTAGTTATGACGCGGAGCCCCCTCGCAGGACTTTGGCGAGAGAATAAGAGTGGCCGAGCTCAGGCCTTGTGTATTGTAGTTAAAATATGCATGAATTGTCAGAAATAAGTTATTAATGTTAGCGTTAAGAAATTTGTTCATTAACGATAAGGTTATAAGCTCGTAACGTAAAGTTAGCAAGTAATCTGTGTCGCTCTCTAGTGACCTGTAACTTTCCTGGCAGCTCTTGGTGCCAGGAATAAATTCAATTTTGTTAGAAACGATTCAATGGACTGATCTATGACCTCCCTACACTTCCATCCATTCGTTACAGGAACTGAACCTGGCGCCCGACATATCCCGACTGAGCGACCAGCATTACAATATTGGTGTTAGATATGGCTGATTCCGTGCAAGTTGCGTTGCGAATACGACCATTAGTGGACTCTGAAATTAAAAAAGGATGTCAGATGTGCCTTGAATGTGTCCCTAACGAACCTCAAGTTTTTGTGAAGGGATCAGACAAAAGTTACACACCTTTAACCACGTATTCAACCACGAAGATGATAACGAGTATTTTTATGATGTTGCTATAAAAGACTTGGTTCAACATGCGTTTAAAGGATATAACGTGACAGCTCTAGCGTATGGACAGACAGCATCAGGGAAAACTTTTTCGATGGGCACGTCGTATAGTGATGAAAATGATGCAGGTGTTATTCCTCGTGCTGCAAGGACATATTTAAAAATGTAGCAGAAATGACTGATCGACATTTCAAAATTTCTGTGAGTTTTATGGAACTGTATCAAGAGCAGTTGTTCGACCTTCTCAGTTCATCAAAATCCACGGTGGATATTAGAGAAGATACTCGGAGTATCGTAATTCCTGGACTCACAGAAGTGGCGGTTTTCAACGCTGATGACAACAGTGTTTGGTTCGTGGTTCAATGGGAAGGGCAACTGGTGCAACAGCGATGAATGCACAGTCGAGTCGAAGTCATGCTATTTTTACAATAATTCAGCAACAGAGTAAATCTGATGAGAGTAATAGTATGACTTCAAAGTTCCACTTGGTGGATTTAGCTGGCTCAGAGAGATCCAAAAAAACAAAGGCAACTAGGGAAAGATTTAAAGAAGGAGTAAACATCAATAAAAATATAAATAATAAATTAATAAATAATAAATAGTCAATAATAAATTATTGACTCGTCATACACGATTGTAATTGTGTATGTGACTCAATAAATATTATTATTATTAATATTATTATTATTAATAATAATAAAGGCCTTCTTGCATTAGGAAATGTTATATCAGCTTTAGGAGAGGAATCCCAGAAAGGATACATTTCATATAGGGACAGCAGATTGACAAGATTGTTACAAGAGTCTCTTGGTGGCAATTCATTAACTATAATGATTGCATGTGTCAGCCCAGCAGATTACAATTTAGAAGAAACTCTAAGCACATTGAGGTATGCTGATAGAGCAAGAAGAATTAGAAATAAACCTGTTGTTAATCAAGACCCTAAGGCTGCACTTATTGCCAAGTTGAAACAAGATCTCCACGAAACTCAGAACTCATGAATTTGGATAGAAACTCGCAATGTACGGAAGAACACAAGCGACTAGAAGAAGAAAATACTACCCTTGCTGGCAAGAATATGAAATTAACTGAGGCTTTCACAATGCATTTGCAAAAAATACAAATTTGATTGAGCTAGCTCTTCTTGCAGAAGTTGCTCGCGATCGTATGATGGTGAAATTATGTGAATTACAAGCTGAATACGGCAAATCTATGGACAATTTGAATCAGACAATGGACCCAAGTACATGTCCAGTTGAGTTTTGGGAGCAGTTGAAACACTTGCGGTATTAGCAGGAAAAGATTAAAGATTTACAAGCTGAGCAAAATCGTAGTTCAGAAGAGATTTTAAATCACGAGTGATCAGCTGATAATGAACAAAATTGGGTAACAGAAGTCAATATTTATACTTCGAAAATTCCAGTTGATATCGAACTGCAAGTTGAACATAATGAAGCACATACGTTACAACAAGTGGAGTTAAATAAAGAACTGAAGGAACTCAACAGAGTTCTTGCGTTAAAAGAAGAATTAGTGGATCAACTTGCTGTGAATTCCAATCAGATTTTGAATTTGAAGACGGACTATGATAGCGCTGTGAAAGATTTGGAGTTACAAGTTCAATTTCTTCAGAAGGAGAAAGAACTAGTGCGCTCTCTTCAGGAAATGCAAAATTCAACTTTTGCTCCAAAAGAAAATGAGCAACATAAGTTGCATACGAAGAGACTCACTGAGCTTGAACAAAAAATTACCAGCCTTAACAAAAAAATCGCTGAGCAAAATAAAATGATTAGAATGAAGGAACAACAAGAGAAAAAATTATTCCAATTAAATAATGAAATAACTTCCATGAAACAGACAAAACTTAAATTAATAAAATAGATGAAAATTGAAAGTGAAAAATTTAGGAACTGGGAACTTCAAAGAGAAAGGGAACTTTCCAAACTTAGGGATCAAGATCGAAAACGTCAAAACCAGTTGGTACGTATGGAAAGGTTGCATACCAAGCAACAAAACGTGTGGAACAGAAAAGTCGAAGAAGCGGTTGCCATTAACAAAAGGCTTAAAGATGCTCTTGCTCTTCAAAAAGCTACTCAAGAAAGACGTGGAAATATGAGTAGTGCAATGAAAGTTCAGACATGGCTAGCTCAGTAACTAGAAATTATATATAGTATAATGTATTGTAGCGGTACAGAATTATTAAGATAAATTAAATTGAGTAAAGTAGACCTAAGAAATTTTTTACTGAAGAAAAACATACGGCGCCACGCGCGCAACCCCCCTTCTTGCAACAGCCACGATACCGTGACCCATTTCGGACCTTTATGACACCTCACCCAACGGCCGAAGAATGGGTAAATTGTAAAGCGTCCAGCTGCAGCCACATCTGGAATATTTTCGAAACGGCTGTCATCGTGATCGGGGAAACCCAAAGCAATAATTCTGTAGCCGGGGAGCCCCTTCACAGACGTGGCCTACTTTCGAGACGGTAGAGAAGGACACCCAAGTTCCAACAGAGACAGAGTGGAAAATTCCTATACTCCGCCGAAGCTTAGTGGCAAAATTTAGTGTACAACGCCATCACCTTTAACCAATAGCGACGCGATCGTTGTAGGGAGCAAGAACATATGAGGAGAAAGGGTGGGGATAAAAGTTAACTTCGTGCATTTATGAGAAACAAAATTGCAGTGGGCTGAGACACTTCTCTGGGGTGGGAGCCAGTCGCGGGGAGAGGCGAGTGCGCCTCTGAAAGCACTTAGTTGAAATCACTGGGGTGATAGACTGGAAATCTCAGTAAGAATTTTAGAGGAAGTGCAAAATCACTTCAAAAGTAAATTGGCGAATCTTTTATAATTGCGTATTCGCTACAGGATTTCGCAACTTCTGAATTTGTATTTGAGAGGATTCGCATAGTTCAGAGGGAAACACTTGTGTGCTGCGCAACTGCGACCGGGGGCAATACACCACGACGACATCTACATACGCCGCCTCTGACGCCACTGACGGCCGCAGCCGCCCTGCTGTGAGGGGGCGCGACCGGCCAACATTCCAGCGAAGGTCGCCTACAAGCTCCGCCGTGCCCGCCCGGGCACATTGAGCATATCTGCCACGGAGGGCTCCCAGGCAATGTAATTGGGAGCAATAGACCTTTCTTGAAGTATTGTCAAAGCGGTGCCGCGCCAAGGCACAAGAAAGGTCCTCAGGGGCAACTCTGTAATCCTAGCTATAAAATAATTTTGTACTCTTCTCAAGTTGTATGCTTTCCTTTTAATTTTAATCTTAATTTTTATTCGATCTTTCCTTTCTTTTATTTTATTAATGCAACTTCCCTGGTACAGTTTATCCAGGAATAAACTGTTTTTTTACCAGTGATCAAATTGTTTATTTTGATTGCCCATGAATTTAATTAACAATTCCTTCCATCACCTAAGTTTTAAATGAGCAAAGGAAATTGTTACAATTGGCTTCTTTTTAAAGGGAATAGGACCGACTGAGCTCTAGCCGGGCCGCCAACCGCGCATTTCCATTCGCTGGGAGATGAGTGGAGGTGTTACAGTATGCTGAAAAAACTTTAGAACAACTCATGGAAGATAGAGCTGTGCTAACTGAGCATGTGACTGCTCTAAAGAAGATTCTGGATAGTGGAAAACTTGTAGAAGAAAATATTGAAGTAGAAGAAGAAATAAAACAACTTGAAGAAAACGTCGCGGCAAGGAATGCTCAGATTTCTGATTTACAACAAATGATTCTCGATTCTGATCAGGAAAACAAAAGCAAAATTCGATGGGATTACATCCAATCCTCTTCAGAAGCAAAATGTGCCTTAAAATACCTCTTTGATGTAGCTGTTAAAACAAAAAGAGAAAAAACATTTATTGAAAATAAATAGGCAGAATTGCAACATGAATATAATTCTAAAGATAATACTATTCAGGAACAGGAAAGAACTATAAAATAACTTTCACAGAATCATTCGTCTTGAAAAGGAATATGAAGAGAAAAATATTTGTTTTATTAAAACACTTTTCTGGGGGTGACAGTGATTCTAGTTCAATAAATGTCATTCTGGAGCAAGCTAGCAAAAGACAACAGAGGATTGAAGAACTTGAAGCTATGATAAATAATAAGAAAGTTGAGAAAAAGAAAGAAGTGAATGCCCCTCCCGCAAAAATCAACACTTGTTTAAGATCTGGAGAAGTCTATGAAGGAGGAAGATGAAGATGACAATTCTGAGGATGATCCTGATTGGCAGAAAACTCCAGTTTTCAAAAGAATAAGAAGCATGATTGTTAAAAGAAGTAATGAAGGAGAAGATTAAAGGCAGGGAAACGAACATCTGATGGAAAAACCAAATATTGTTGCAAAAAAGGTTGTTCAACAAAGGTGTGTGGGTGCTATAAAGTCGATAGTCATTGTTCAAGTGCATGTAAATGCAGTTCTGCTTGTCGCAACAGAGAACGAACTGCATGTAACAATTAAAATGTTCCAGACAATTTTAAAAAACCAAGAGAATTATTTTTTACAACAGATGAAGGGTTTTAAAAACTATTAGTGGAGTGCTAGTGTGAAATTGTGTACATTTTAATTTTATTGTAAATATTGTAATGGTGGATGTTGATGAGAACTGTATATAGAAGAATTTTCTTATAGAAGAATTTTCTTAACGATGGGATAAAGTGACAGTTCTCTGAAGTACACGTGATGTTCACTTGTTTCGCGAAGTATCCCTCCGCCGCCTCAGCTGTTTAGTTACGACCCTTGGTAGTGTTTGTTTACGGTTCACGCGAGACATCACTAAAGAGATGTCTGAGTTTCACTTAGTGATATGCACGTACGCGATCCGGGAAATATAGAAATTTATTTACATAAGTGGCAAAATGTCTTAACTCAATAAAAGAAAACTGCCACGAATGTGAATGGAAAGAAAATTGATTTTTCAGGGGACGTTCAAATACCTTTTTCGGACGTTTCACAGCAAATGGCTCATCCACTTTTGTGGTGAAGAGGGAGGTTTATTTATAATTAGAACACCCCGACTATCAAAACTTGGTACTATGCTCTCTCAACTCAAATGTGTTTTAATGATTGTTTTATATTTCACTAATGTTATGCTTTTCAATGCATGCCTTGATCTACAACTAAAAGCTTTACTAAATTTTCTAGAGAATTGTTTCCTTTACAAGCATTCATTTTTCAAATAAATATTTTAAATACTAAATCTCGATAGAACATCTCTATGATGTTAAAAGAATAAATGGGATGGGTATTAAAAATGTCCTGTAAATGTACAAAAATATATGTAATTTCACGAGATTTATGTAGCACTTTGACCAAAGGGGTGGAATTGTTAATTCCATTACACTGGGACACAATTTAATGATAACAAAAAAGAGACAAAGACACACACACACACAACGAGAGATAGAGAGACACACACACACACACGAGAGAGAGAGACACACACACGAGAGATAGACACACACACACAACGAGAGATAGACACACACACACAACGAGAGATAGACACACACACACGAGAGAGACAGACACACACACACGAGAGAGACAGACACACACACACACGAGAGAGAGAGACACACACACGAGAGAGAGACACACACACACGAGAGAGAGACACACACACACGAGAGAGAGACACACACACACGAGAGAGAGAGACACACACACACGAGAGAGAGAGAGACACACACACGAGAGAGAGAGAGAGACACACACGAGAGAGAGAGAGACGCACACGAGAGAGAGAGAGACGCACACGAGAGAGAGAGACGCACACGAGAGAGAGAGAGAGACGCACACGAGAGAGAGAGACACGCACACGAGAGAGAGAGACACACACACGAGAGAGAGAGACACACACACGAGAGAGAGAGACACACACACGAGAGAGAGACACACACACGAGAGAGAGACACACACACGAGAGAGAGACACACACACGAGAGAGAGACACACACACGAGAGAGAGACACACACACGAGAGAGAGACACACACACGAGAGAGAGACACACACACGAGAGAGAGACACACACACGAGAGAGAGACACACACACGAGAGAGAGACACACACACGAGAGAGAGACACACACACGAGAGAGAGACACACACACGAGAGAGAGACACACACACGAGAGAGAGACACACACACGAGAGAGAGACACACACACGAGAGAGAGACACACACACACGAGAGAGAGACACACACACGAGAGAGAGACACACACACGAGAGAGAGACACACACACGAGAGAGAGACACACACACGAGAGAGAGACACACACACGAGAGAGAGACACACACACGAGAGAGAGACACACACACGAGAGAGAGACACACACACGAGAGAGAGACACACACGAGAGAGACACACACACGAGAGAGACACACACACGAGAGAGACACACACACGAGAGAGAGACACACACGAGAGAGAGACACACACGAGAGAGAGACACACACGAGAGAGAGACACACACGAGAGAGAGACACACACGAGAGAGAGACACACACGAGAGAGAGACACACACGAGAGAGAGACACACACGAGAGAGAGACACACACGAGAGAGAGACACACACGAGAGAGAGACACACACGAGAGAGAGACACACACGAGAGAGAGACACACACGAGAGAGAGACACACACGAGAGAGAGACACACACGAGAGAGAGACACACACGAGAGAGAGACACACACGAGAGAGAGACACACACGAGAGAGAGACACACGCGAGAGAGAGACACACGCGAGAGAGAGACACACACGAGAGAGACACACACGAGAGAGAGACACACACGAGAGAGAGACACACACGAGAGAGAGACACACACGAGAGAGAGACACACACGAGAGAGAGACACACACGAGAGAGAGAGACACACACGAGAGACCCACACGAGAGAGACCCACACGAGAGAGACACACACGAGAGAGAGACACACACGAGAGAGAGACACACACGAGAGAGAGACACACACGAGAGAGACACACACGAGAGAGAGAGAGAGACACACACGAGAGAGAGACACACACACGAGAGAGACACACACACGAGAGAGAGAGACACACACACGAGAGAGAGAGAGACACACACGAGAGAGAGAGACACACACACGAGAGAGAGAGACACACACACGAGAGAGACACACACGAGAGAGAGAGACACACACGAGAGAGAGAGAGACACACACGAGAGAGAGACACACACAAGAGAGAGAGACACACGAGAGAGAGAGACACACACGAGAGAGAGAGAGAGACACACGAGAGAGAGAGACACACGAGAGAGAGAGACACACGAGAGAGAGAGACACACACACGAGAGAGAGACACACACGAGAGAGAGAGACACACACGAGAGAGAGAGACACACACGAGAGAGAGAGACACACACGAGAGAGAGAGACACACGAGAGAGAGAGACACACGAGAGAGAGAGACACACGAGAGAGAGAGACACACGAGAGAGAGAGAGACACACGAGAGAGAGAGAGACACACGAGAGAGAGAGAGACACACGAGAGAGAGAGACACACGAGAGAGAGAGACACACGAGAGAGAGAGAGACACACGAGAGAGAGAGAGACACACGAGAGAGAGAGAGACACACGAGAGAGAGAGACACACGAGAGAGAGAGACACACGAGAGAGAGAGACACACGAGAGAGAGAGACACACGAGAGAGAGAGAGAGACACACGAGAGAGAGAGAGAGAGAGACACACACGAGAGACACACACGAGAGACACATACTTATTAAGAAACTAATATGGAGGCAATATTGGTATATTCTCAAAGAAACAGCTTTGAACAGCTATTTTACTAAAGATTAGTTACAAAGACCTGGACCGCCAAGTTTCGACACAACCTTTTATGGCTTGCCTCTACCGTGCTTAAAAATATGTGTGATTCTCCTAATTTTCTTGTGTTGCATAAAGGCTAGGTAAGTGAAAAACCTTGAAAGAACACTTTTAAAATGAGTAGAGAATATTGTAATCATTATTTTCCCTTCCAGGAATATTAATTAATTAAAAATATCAAAATAATTATTACTAATAAAATTGCAATGAGTAATTCCAGCAAATTCATAGAAAAATAACCAGAGTATACTCCCGAGGACCTCCAAACCTATTTCAGCCATTTGTGATGCCTAGTTCTGAACTCATTGTTAAAAACAAAGTTGCCTACAGAAAAGAAAACCTTAAGATAGCAAAACAAAACTTAATTTTTTATTTGATTGTATTGGCGTCATTTCAACATTTCATATTGGTTGTATTGAGATACTGTAGTCGAAAAACTTACTGACAGATTTTTTTAAGTTCAAATGCGTAGCTTTAAAATCTCATTGACAATTACTCCTTTATTGCCGACTAAATTTATTTGACAACCTGCAACATTTTGAAACATAAAACTGAATGATTTAGTTACTCTTTCATATAAAGAAAGTGGCTTCGAATTAGAGAAGTACCAGCGAAGCATTTGTTAATCTAACATGTTGGCCACTAAAGGTTTTTCAAACTCCAACATGTTGCAAAATCTGAGAAAGAAGGCTAGACACACACGACGAGAGACACACACACACGAGAGAGAGACACACACACACGAGAGAGAGACACACACACACACACGAGAGAGAGACACACACACACGAGAGAGAGACACACACACTCACTAACTGAATTGGAGAGATTTTGAATCCCAGATTGGGCGCCTAAATACGAGTTTTGTACATACTAGTACATAAAACTTTTGACACGCACAAAGTTTCACAATAGAGGGAGAAACACACACTCAACACAAACAGACACAATTGAGACACTCACAACACAGACACAATTGAGACACTCACAACACAAACAGACACAATTGAGACACTCACAACACAAACTGACACAATTGAGACACTCACAACACAAACTGACACAATTGAGACACTCACAACACAAACTGACACAATTGACACACTCACAACACAAACTGACACAATTGACACACTCACAACACAAACTGACACAATTGACACACTCACAACACAAACTGACACAATTGACACACTCACAACACAAACTGACACAATTGACACACACACAACACAAACTGACACAATTGACACACTCACAACACAAACTGACACAATTGACACACTCACAACACAAACTGACACAATTGACACACTCACAACACAAACTGACACAATTGACACACTCACAACACAAACTGACACAATTGACACACTCACAACACAAACTGACACAATTGACACACTCACAACACAAACTGACACAATTGACACACTCACAACACAAACTGACACAATTGACACACTCACAACACAAACTGACACAATTGACACACTCACAACACAAACTGACACAATTGACACACTCACAACACAAACTGACACAATTGACACACTCACAACACAAACAGACACAATTGAGACACTCACAACACAAACAGACACAATTGAGACACTCACAACACAAACAGACACAATTGAGACACTCACAACACAAACAGACACAATTGAGACACTCACAACACAAACAGACACAATTGAGACACTCACAACACAAACAGACACAATTGAGACACTCACAACACAAACAGACACAATTGAGACACTCACAACACAAACAGACACAATTGAGACACTCACAACACAAACAGACACAATTG
Source organism: Gryllus longicercus (assembly GCA_038098605.1). Classification (NCBI taxonomy): domain Eukaryota; kingdom Metazoa; phylum Arthropoda; class Insecta; order Orthoptera; family Gryllidae; genus Gryllus; species Gryllus longicercus. Next base: position 5,861,574 of record JAZDUA010000034.1, on the reverse strand, counting down.
AGACACTCACAACACAAACAGACACAATTGAGACACTCACAACACAAACAGACACAATTGAGACACTCACAACACAAACAGACACAATTGAGACACTCACAACACAAACAGACACAATTGAGACACTCACAACACAAACAGACACAATTGAGACACTCACAACACAAACAGACACAATTGAGACACTCACAACACAAACAGACACAATTGAGACACTCACAACACAAACAGACACAATTGAGACACTCACAACACAAACAGACACAATTGAGACACTCACAACACAAACAGTCACAATTGAGACACTCACAACACAAACAGACACAATTGAGACACTCACAACACAAACAGACACAATTGAGACACTCACAACACAAACAGACACAATTGAGACACTCACAACACAGACACAATTGAGACACTCACAACACAAACAGACACAATTGAGACACTCACAACACAAACAGACACAATTGAGACACTCACAACACAAACAGACAATTGAGACACTCACAACACAAACTGACACAATTGAGACACTCACAACACAAACTGACACAATTGAGACACTCACAACACAAACTGACACAATTGAGACACTCACAACACAAACTGACACAATTGAGACACTCACAACACAAACTGACACAATTGAGATTCTCACAACACAAACTGACACAACTGACACTTCATCAAAGCCAGAGCAGCCGCTCCGTTATCAGCAGCTACTATCATTCCGCGCCGAGTAAGGCCAGGCCAGACACGGTCTGTCCTCAGTATTTGTGCCGTGTTTCGTCCGACCAGTGAAGTGTAAATTGCAACTTCACTATTTAAAGTGACACTTAATATGTGCTCCGAAAGTATTCTAAACTAGTGAGTGCAGTGCGCCCATCAACCGTTCGTTACTCTCATCCGTGAGCAACGAAAACAATGCCGTCACACGGGAGCTAATCAGTGCGGCCCTAACCACATTAAAAGGTGAAGCACCACCATCGCCATCCATCAATATGGAATCTTACTCGGCAGGTCATTCCAGCAACTTACAAAGGGCTGCGAATCACACGCCTCCTACAAAGCGTTTCTCAAAATAGTTATTGCATTGTTGGGATTCGAGGAAAGCCGAGGAAACGTCAGGAGGGAACAGCTGACTCTTGAAGACCGAGGTATCATATACTTATGAGCTCATTTGCATTTTTAAGTTGTAAACATTTTTAAGTTGTTATTTGTCAATAACTTTTCTTGTAATCAATAACTTGCCTTTTGAAATGAATTTTGAGGTAATGGCTTCCACATGTCCGGTATGTGACTTCCTTTGCAATGATGATTCGGAGAAATCTTTTGTTTGTGACAGTTGTGGAAATCCATATCATGTCTCGTGTGCTGGTTTATCTACATCTGAAGTCAAATGTCTTGAGTCAAAAAAACGAGTTCTTAAGTTTTTTTGTCCCGACTGTGAACAGGGCTTCAAGGCCTTACCACAGGTATTGAGCAAATTGAATAAACTAAACGAGGAAATATTAATCAAAAAAAATATAGGAGAAACAAGAAATGCCGACTTTGATAGGTTAAATTCATTTAATCCTGTGGAGATTTATAGTGAAGTGGCAGAACGCATTGATAGACAAAAGAATTTGATGTTTTATAACCTCAAAGAATCGAGTTTTGATTCGCCCGAGGAAAGAAAAAATTATGATGAGAAACAGGTGATCTCGGCATTGAAAAATATTGCAAACTTCAATGAGGAAAATATTAAAGTTTATCGTGTTGGTAAGTTCATAGATCATGATCATATTAGACCAATCAAGATTAGGTTTGAAAATTCTGATACAGTTTTATCTTTACTGAAAAACAATCGTAAAATCCCGGATCCACTCAGAATCTCATCTGATCTTACCAAGAACCAGAGAGATTATCTGAATAAATTACGAGATGAACTTAAAACAATAAACAAGAATAAAACAACAAAAACTATTAAGGTTATTAACGGAGTACCTCAAATAGTAGATATTAAAGTAAAGAATAACGAAAGAATTCTGCGACCGAGAGCTCAGAATCATAACAATCAAAAAAACGTCTAAATTATCACGGACTTTGTTTCTATTATCAAAACGTTCGTGGATTACGCTCAAAACTCAAAGAAATTGCTATGAATAAATATATATTTTGTGATATTGATATAATTGTGTTAACTGAAACTTGGTTACCTGATGATATATATGATTCCGAACTAAGTTTAGATAATTATAATATTTATAGAAAAAATAGGAGTGATATTACTAGCCATAAAACGACAGGTGGTGGTATATTGATAGCAGTCAACAAAAGTTTGAGAAGTAAGCAAATGTGTGCTTTCGAAAACGTAGAACATGTTTTTGTTCAGATTACTTGTGAAGGCAATGATTATGTAATAGGCGCTTCATATCTTCCTCCTTATGTAAATGATCAACATTTTAGCGATCACTGCTCATCAATTATTGAGATAGATAATGCTTTAAATCAATTAAAGATATCGCCCTATTACATATTGTTTGGTGATTATAACCTGCCACGTGTATTTTGGGAGAAAAATAAATATTCAAGTTATGCCACTTAGTGATGATACAACCAATAGAGAGAGAAGCTCATCTTCAATTTTATCCGATACTATATCTTTGTTAAACCTGTACCAGGTTAATACAATCCATAATGATTTTGATGTGATGCTAGACTTAATCTTTACGAATTTGCAAAATTTGAACATTGGAACCACTGATGTACCCATAGTGAAAAAAGATGCTTATCATCCACCCATTACAGTTGATCTCATGGGAGAGTATGTCGATGGCGAACCTAATTATACGAAATGGTATTATGATTTTAAATCAGCTGATTTTATTTCAATTCAATATTTTATGGGAAACATATCATTGTATTGCAAAGGCCGTAAACACTGAAGAAATGGTAAATATTTTTTATGCGAATCTTTATCACAGTTTCGAACTTTACGTACCAGTGAAAAAGATATTTTCCTCAACATTCCCAAAATGGTACAGTAAGGAGTTGAAAGAGTTAATAATTTCCAAAAACCAAATCCACAGAATATATAAGATAAACAACAGTAATGATGCTTACCAAAGTTTTTCCCAACTTCGTAAAGAATGTAAAGTGATAGCTAGCAGGGATTTTGATAATTATCTTCTCAATGTAGAAAATTCAATTAATTTGGATTGTAAACAATTTTGGAATTATACAAATAACTTGAGAGGCTGCAACGATATACCTGCAATGATGATAATGGACGAACAAACATTCGATAATTATGAATCAGTCGATGTTTTTGCTGATTTCTTTCAAGCTGCATATAAAGATACAAATGTGAAACGCATACCAATTCAAGATATAACACCGAACATCATTAATACGTTGCCAATAACGATTTCTGAAGTGTTTGAAGAAATCAACTCTCTCAGTTTAAACACATCTAAGGGTCCTGACGGCGTTCCAGCTATGGTGCTACAAAAATGTAATTTCATTATGTCACAGATATTATGTTTGATATTTAATAAGTCCTTATCCGAAGGATGTGTACCAATCCTATGGAAAACATCATTTATTACACCAATATATAAATCAGGCGACAAACAAGATGTGAGAAACTACCGTCCTATTTCAATTATGAACATCACCCCAAAGGTATTTGAATCTATTATCACAAAAAAAACTTGTCACTTTAATAAATCCGTTTATAATTTCACAACATGGATTTTTGCCAAAAAAACTGTGGAAACAAACCTATTGGAATTTAGTCAAAACATATTAACATCATTAAATAATAATTTTCAAGTAGATGCTATTTACACGGATTTTTCGAAGGCCTTTGACTCCGTTAATCATAGCATTTTAATTGCCAAGCTGAAATCTTTCGGCATTTGTGGTAATTTATTAAATTGGTTTGATAGCTATCTATCCAAGAGGACGCAATATGTTAAATATAAACAATTTATATCAAAGGAAATCATAGCGACATCTGGTGTTCCTCAAGGATCACACCTTGGACCTGTATTATTTAACATATTTATAAACGATTTGGGTAATGAATTGACAAATGTTAAATTTTTATTATACGCTGATGACCTCAAACTATACTCTGCAATAACATCAACCCAGGATATTATTGCGTTACAAGAATCTCTTAACTCCCTTATCAATTGGTGTGGAAGTAATGATCTTGTTCTTAATATATCGAAATGCAAATCGATCACATTTTCTAGATCTAAGAAAATTATACAAAATAATTACTATATACATAATGAACAATTAGATAGGGTGAACTCCATAAAGGATTTAGGAGTAATTTTTGACAGCAAACTTCAGTTTGGTGAACATATAGATAAAATTGTCACAAAACCTCTTCAAAAACTGGGGTTTATAAAGAGAACATGTCAAAAATTTAAATCTGTACAAACGTTTAGAACATTGTACATCTCCCTCATTAGATCAACACTGATGAAGCGTACATCAGTTTGGACACCATATTTTAAAGTACATAAACAAAGAATAGAACGTGTTCAGCATAAATTTTTCAGGTTGATTGCTCATAAACTACATCTTCCAGATCCATTTTTGAATCACGATTATACTGAATTATCAAACACACTAAAACTGCCGTCTCTCGAATCTTTGCGAAGTGAGAGAGATATGCAATTTCTGTATAAAATGTGTAATAATGTTTTGAACTGTCCTGAGCTATTAGGCGAATTTAATTTTTTTGTCCCAAACAAAATCACGCGCAGATTTAAAACATTCTATACACCAAATTATAAATTATTATATACTGGTAATATGCCAATAAACAGAATGAGTACATTAGCCAATAGTTTCGAACTAGACTGCTTTTGTGATAACATGAATATTACCTTCAAGTTTATAAAAAACGCTGTATATAAATATGAATAACTTTGTATTCCTGATTGATATCGTTGTAATTGTAATTTTTATATATTAATGCTGGATTATTCCTGTTTTAGGCTTTAAGGTTTCACTATTGAGATATGATTTGTCGTAAGAACTTTCAAACACCATATATTTTTGATGTACCTGAGGCTTGGTCAACAATGATTACTTGCTCAACATTATTTCATTGTACTTGCATCTATGGCCCTTTTGGGATATTCGTCGAGCATCCTTACCGATGTGAGAAGCATAAGGGGGAAATAAAATACCCCTCACTAGATGTACAAAAACTTGAATTGGACCAATCACTCTGTTTTCGTCGTTTATCTTATTATCTCATTACTACTTATTTCATATTGTAAACTGATATTTGATATTGATATTTCATGTTAATGTTTCTGACTGATATTTCATATTGTAAAAACTGATTCATATTGTATTTGATAGAATACCGAACATGTTATAATGAATTTCAAATATGTACAATTATTGTAAATTGGACAATTAGTCCGTGAAATATACTAAATAAATAAATTGAGACACTCACAACACAAACTGACACAATTGAGACACTCACAACACAAACTGACACAATTGAGACACTCACAACACAAACTGACACAATTGAGACACTCACAACACAAACTGACACAATTGAGACACTCACAACACAAACTGACACAATTGAGACACTCACAACACAAACTGACACAATTGAGACACTCACAACACAAACTGACACAATTGAGACACTCACAACACAAACTGACACAATTGAGACACTCACAACACAAACTGACACAATTGAGACACTCACAACACAAACTGACACAATTGAGACACTCACAACACAAACTGACACAATTGACACACTCACAACACAAACTGACACAATTGACACACTCACAACACAAACTGACACAATTGACACACTCACAACACAAACTGACACAATTGACACACTCACAACACAAACTGACACAATTGACACACACACAACACAAACTGACACAATTGACACACTCACAACACAAACTGACAATTGACACACTCACAACACAAACTGACACAATTGACACACTCACAACACAAACTGACACAATTGAGACACTCACAACACAAACTGACACAATTGAGACACTCACAACACAAACTGACACAATTGAGACACTCACAACACAAACTGACACAATTGAGACACTCACAACACAAACTGACACAATTGAGACACTCACAACACAAACTGACACAATTGAGACACTCACAACACAAACTGACACAATTGAGACACTCACAACACAAACTGACACAATTGAGACACTCACAACACAAACTGACACAATAGAGACACTCACAACACAAACTGACACAATAGAGACACTCACAACACAAACTGACACAATAGAGACACTCACAACACAAACTGACACAATAGAGACACTCACAACACAAACTGACACAATTGACACACTCACAACACAAACTGACACAATTGACACACTCACAACACAAACTGACACAATTGACACACTCACAACACAAACTGACACAATTGACACACTCACAACACAAACTGACACAATTGACACACACACAACACAAACTGACACAATTGACACACTCACAACACAAACTGACACAATTGACACACTCACAACACAAACTGACACAATTGACACACTCACAACACAAACTGACACAATTGACACACTCACAACACAAACTGACACAATTGACACACTCACAACACAAACTGACACAATTGACACACTCACAACACAAACTGACACAATTGACACACTCAACACAAACTGACACAATTGACACACTCACAACACAAACTGACACAATTGACACACTCACAACACAAACTGACACAATTGACACACTCACAACACAAACTGACACAATTGACACACTCACAACACAAACTGACACAATTGACACACTCACAACACAAACTGACACAATTGACACACTCACAACACAAACTGACACAATTGACACACTCACAACACAAACTGACACAATTGACACACTCACAACACAAACTGACACAATTGACACACTCACAACACAAACTGACACACTCACAACACAAACTGACACAATTGACACACTCACAACACAAACTGACACAATTGAGACACTCACAACACAAACTGACACTATTGAGACACTCACAACACAAACTGACACTATTGAGACACTCACAACACAAACTGACACTATTGAGACACTCACAACACAAACTGACACTATTGAGACACTCACAACACAAACTGACACTATTGAGACACTCACAACACAAACTGACACTATTGAGACACTCACAACACAAACTGACACTATTGAGACACTCACAACACAAACTGACACTATTGAGACACTCACAACACAAACTGACACTATTGAGACACTCACAACACAAACTGACACTATTGAGACACTCACAACACAAACTGACACTATTGAGACACTCACAACACAAACTGACACAATTGAGACACTCACAACACAAACTGACACAATTGAGACACTCACAACACAAACTGACACAATTGAGACACTCACAACACAAACTGACACAATTGAGACACTCACAATACAAACTTTGACACAATTGAGACACTCACAATACAAACTTTGACACAATTGAGACACTCACAATACAAACTTTGACACAATTGAGACACTCACAATACAAACTTTGACACAATTGAGACACTCACAATACAAACTTTGACACAATTGAGACACTCACAATACAAACTTTGACACAATTGAGACACTCACAATACAAACTTTGACACAATTGAGACACTCACAATACAAACTTTGACACAATTGAGACACTCACAATACAAACTTTGACACAATTGAGACACTCACAATACAAACTTTGAAACAATTGAGACAATACAAACTTTGAAACAATTGAGACACTCCGAATACAAACCTTGAAACAATTGAGACACACACCCATAACACTGACAATTGAGACACACACGATACTTCGACAATTTGGTCACACACGGAGGAAGGGGCCAATGATGCCATATATTTAATTCAGCGACAGTTATTTTCTGCAACATTTACATAATTTGTGAAAAAATGTTTGTTTTCGGAAATATAAATATACAGATATGTTTTCAACTAGACCTTATAAGAAAAGTTTCAAGTGGCTAAAAAATAATGCTTTACGAGTGTGCGATTTGTGGAATGACACTGGTGATCTGCGGATAACACCAGCACTTAAACCGTACATAGGATTTTCAAAGTTTAAGATCTTCAAACGTCATGTACGATTGTTTTAATCCTGGATAGTTTGCATAGTTTTCAGTGAAATCGTGATAATCAAAAAAACAATACCTACACATGGTATACTCAAAAACCGCACTACATTGTTTTCGTAGATATTGAATATATTCCTGGTGGGTGGATCCGATTTCCATTACAATCTCTGTAATTTCGACACTTGTAAAATATTTTTTCTCTCCTGTTCTATACTTATATGTATTAATCACTGAAGCAAAAAATGAAAAACACAGAACGAGTGTTTCATTCAAATTTAGTGGCTCGTTTCCGACCGTTTATGAGAGTCCATGATTGTTGTATTTATCTCACACTAGTAAAGAACGAAAAACCAAGCGTGGCGAGGGGTATAGGTTTGTTGAGTATTGCCCCTCAGAGGAAGTACAGTTCAACATGTTGTAAAGAACGAGGCAATGTTGAATTCACGACTTACCAGCGAACGATCCTAGTTACATAGCATCTGCTTTCAGAACGTTTCTGCAACCCATTCGTTACGTGAAGAACGAACTGTCTGGAAAATTAAAAAAAGTTATTACTGATTGAATTGTGGTGCACAATAGTACATTTCAAGAATCGAAGTGCATATGGTGCACATCTTTTAAATTCCTTCGAGATGGCCGCATGGCAGTCCACATAATGGGTTTGCAAATCCGCTCGGCTCAGATGCTTTCTTGCTCCCTCCAAAGTGTCTAAAAAAATGCCGCACGCTATCAGTTATTACATTCCTTACTAGATTCAGAACCCCAAAACGTTAGAAGTAACTCAGCGGTTGTGTTCATCCCGCAATAAAAGAGAAACATGCTACATCACATTCGCGCCGAAGACAAAGAAGCTGAGAGTTTCCAAAGGGCTGCTGTACACAAGACGTACATGTTGAATGAAATACGAACTGTCTGCAAAATAAAATTCACACTGATTATTCCATAGGCTTAGGTATAATTGCAGTTTGTATGAGTTGAAGTACTTAGAGTAACGTCCAATTTTTTTTGAAGCTGCCTGCTGCAATTATGTCCATACTTCGAGCTTTAATGCATCTTCGCTTTGACTTCTCTGATTCGCAGAACACGAGAAAGAAACGAACTATTTTTTTCAATTGTCAATGCTTCATGATGCATTCATATCAATTGCTAATGCTACTAAAATTTGCCAATTTCATTTGTGAAATGAAACGTCATCTGCTTCCTGAAGAATATGAACAAAAACGTGTCAATTTATTCTACAGATCAGTGACAAGGAACCTTAAAGTGTTGATTCTCTCATAATATATAAACTGCTGAAAAAGAGAGAAACAAATTAATATTTGATGTCAATCGTTTAATCTAATTCCTAGAATCTGAATGAATCCATTTTTAAGTTTGGTAATTAAAATATGAACAAAATAACTCCTATTATGTTTGACTCGCAACGAAATTCTTTGCCCTGCTAATTTGACTGCGGCTGGTGCTGCTTTGCTGATTCTGCTTACAGCGTGAACTGAACAGAATTGGCCTGAAAAGTACATAAATGAAACGTTAACTAGAATTAACTGTAACGTTCCATTTCTAAATTCGTCAAGAATCTATTAATTTTGTATACTTAATGCATGTAAACAAATACATTTCGTAATAACATTTTAATTATTATCACACAATTTAACAAATACAGCCAATTCATACATACAACTAAGCTGACTTGTGCCCTGTATGTGTCCTTCAGTCGTCTGTCTGCATTGATGAATACTTGAGCGAATTCTATGTTATTCCTCCAGTTAATACTCAGAACAGAAAAGCAGCGGTCTGAAAATTTCAAATATATTCATAATTGGATTTAAGATGTTCTATTCAAATTTCTTCTAACGTTACGATTTTAAGCTCATATATGCAATGTTAAGAGACAAATATAAAAAAAATATTAAATTAGCAACACATCTTTGCACGCCGAATTCAGAGGAGATTCAAATACATAAAATAACAATCTGAGCTGTTGGCTATTGTTGGGACTAAACTTGCAAATGCCATTTGAGAAGATTTTAAAAAATATGTGTATTTCTCATTTTAAACATGAAACAAGTTCAGTATAGTTACCATAAAAATATTAATAAATAATCTCTAATCACTAAGTTGTTGAAAGTACGAAGGCGTACGCACAAAATAGTCTAACTCCACTCGTTAAAAATGAAAGCTGTAAGAAAAAAGAATCAATTTGATTAATAAACTCAAGCCACACAACTTTAAGTCTCTCGTGTTTTTAAAACCATGTTAATTACATACTACACTCCACTGCACTTTGTAGAAGCACAGTCTCCAACGCCAATCCCAATGTCAGAGCGAAAAGGCCACAGTTTGCACTGGCCTACATACGGAACACAGCGTAGATTTTATTTCAAACACACAGTTGCATTATTTAACACAAGAGATATTTATCCAATTTGAAAAATTCTTCATGCAGGTTATCAATATCGGTAATAAACCTAACATGTCTGCAAGTTAGGCACACAGTTTCAAAGACAATTTTATGCCAAGGGCATTAGAGTAAAGCGTATCATGAGATAGGACGTGTTTTTCAAAATACTACACATTGCATTTAATTAAACAGACCAAATCATTTTCCCAATTGTAATAAACTTAATTATTCGGTGATGCAAATGTTAATACAAACCTTACAACGGTGAAATATATCTTTGATATCCGTTGCCGCTCGTGATTGACTTTTCCACACCAGCCGCTGGGTATAACAGACCCACACAATACCAACGAATCATGAAATAATTATAAACGTTGTCATTGCCAACAATAGTATTTAATATAAGAGCAGCTTTCGATGGCTTAGCCATCATCAGTTGTCTGCTGAATGGAAGCCACAAAACGACTTCGTTCGACGTAGTCATAGAACCGAACATTTTCAAAGCTGAGTTGTATTACATTACAAAGTTGTATACACAACTTTGCGTTGTATTTCTTCATATTTTAAAAACAAAGCCTAGTGAGAAAGAAAAATAACATTCACTACATAATGTAGCAAGAATTCGTCAATTTAAATTTCTAATGATCGAAACGCTGAAAACATTTCGCGATATCGGAAACGCATTATCAATAGCATAGAACACATTTAATAAAGTTTTAAACATTTCTTCACGTTTTAAGGTTTCGATATACAAATACAAAACTTACTTTCATTAAATGAGTAAACTGTAGCGTCATTACCTGTAGTAGGCATTGAAGGCTTTGTATACGTAATTCAAATATAATTAATAAATCTAAGAACGCTGCACAAAGTGCGGCAGACTAGCATATTTAAGCACTATTCAAGAACTACGGATTGATAGGATTCGCTAAGGCAACATAAAAAGATTTTTTTAAATTTTTAATCTATAGTGTCTTAGAACAGTAATACAAGGTGGTGTTTGGCGATGGGTTTATTTCAGCCTAAAGCTCTTTATAGGGTGTTACTTCCTAAAATATTTTGTATGCATTTCTTTGCCTTGTAACCTTTATACGAAAAAACAAAGCTGCACTTCGTTTTCTTGCAGATGCACGAGCTCAGAATATTTTCAATGATACCAGGTGAAGGTTTCTTAAACGCTGCTTCAACATACGACGCCGATTAGCAAATTCTGACCTTCGGCTAGAGGGGTGGTCAAACGGGCATCGCCCACATTGGCCTCATTTACCCCAAGGAAATCTCAATACAGGCAATCAAACACTTCGAAATATTCGTAATATGGCAGTCGTGCGGAGCTGAGCACCCGTGCAAAATTCCACTGCCTTTTGACCTGTCGCATAGTGACGTTCTCTAGTGATGATAAAAGCAGCATCTTTTCTATAAAAACAGGAAATGAAAACACGCATTGCTAGTTACTTATAAAATTCTTGGATACAATTGCGATTTGAATGCATCACTGGCACTTAAAAAAACATTCCCACACCTCGGTAATCAAGCCCTCCCTTTCCTCTTAAAAGAAGTCTTGTATACTTAGCATTTGAAAGGACACAGGAAATATGGCCATAAAATATATGTTAAAGAAATAAGTGACGTTATCTGAAATTAAAGCATTATCATTTACTTTATTGGTTGGATTGCAGAATCAAATTTAAAAAGAAAAACAGATTTCGTGAACGAAATTTAATTTTGGTGGGACTCCGGTGCATGATACAATTTATGCCCCTCTTTAAGAGAATCTTGACCCTTCGAAACCTGAAGATTGGAAACGAATTGAATACGAACCTGAACAAATGGAAAAACAAGAGTTTTAAATATTTATTGTAATTTTAAAGTTAATAATTAAAAATAATTTAATATTCATTGTACCATAATTTCCACTAATAAGTACCAATCATTGGTCAACGTACGCCACAATACGCCAACAGTTTGAAGTTTCTTTCTTCGTCAGGTCCTATTTATCGTCTGAAAACAGTTAAAAACTGCGTTTGTCACATTCCGTGTCAGAATGCTGTTAAAGGCTTGATCTTCTGGTGAATAAAGTTTGCACTCAGTAAGGAATTCATTTTGCATTTACGAATTCTTCTGAATTCTTCACCATTTAATGATTTAAATTAACTATTTTTCTTGTTTCCATTCTGTAAGCAACAAATTGCTACCTGAAATGTTTCCATTATAGAAAATGATTTGTTTGTTTGTCTCTTAACATTTATCATTGAAACGTTTGGCTCTTATCCCATATCGTACCCTGCACGAAGGGATCGACTTCCGCGAGAATACAGAATGAAAATGTGAACCCACCATTGAAAGAACTTCTCGAAAGTATTCTCGGTTATGACCTACAATAATATTAAGGCGCATTCGAGTTTGTGACGAGGATACAACCTTCGATATCTGGCCTGCGCGATTCTGTGCGTTTCATATTTCCAATTTTGTATGCCCAGATACTTTGTTCCCGAATAGCTTATGAAAAAAGAGAAAGAACATTAAGCTAATAAACAACACGTAATGCAGGAAGATACAATCGGAAACATCTTGAGCAATTGCTTCTGAAAAATATTGAAAATAAATCCTTACGTCTCTATCAAATCCAACATCACAAATTTTTCACACGAACAGTCATCGCATAGTTATCCTCACTTTCTTTGGGCATATTGGGTTCTTGAAGAAATGTAAAATATATCTTTACTGAAAACGTTTCCGAGAAATTGAAAGAGCCTTTAGTCACGGAATTAAACAAGTTTAACCATCCACATTTAAAGTATGAAACGAGAATGTCCTCGCACCAGCCCTTCTTTGCTTTCATTCTCGGATACCGCGGTTTCGATAATTGATAACAAAAAAACAAAACAAAAAACAACAAAAAACAACAAAACTAACAAAAAAACAAAAGCTACAATAGTTATTAAAATAAGTACTTAAGATATGACATTACCAAGAAACTTAGATGCCATTACCAGAGATCGAAGAATTATCGAACAATACCATTCGGTTGAGCTTGATATCCAATCGAGTATTGTAATAAGATGTTACGATACGAATACCGTACTACTTTTTACCCACTTCGTAAAAATCAAACATCAAAATATACATTCCAATGCAAAAATTGCAATAATTTCCGTTTGTATTTTGTAATTTATTCTGCGAATAGTGATGAACTAAAGTTGATAATTCCAATAATCCAATGCATCCTATTGAATGTGTTCCAATAATCAATATAAATTCAAATTCCGCAAAAACCCTTATATTACTAAGTTTAAATAATACTTACTATAAATCTTAATGACAGAGTGGGACATGGATTATTAGAACACTGATCTCTTATGTACGTTTTGGCTTTGGATGAATGAGATAGAGAAAATAAAAATTATAAATTAAAAATTTAGAATATTTCTTTTTCTACACGCTCTTGTCAAGAACAAATCAGGGTAGATCATATGCAACTGTTTGCGGGGAGTTTTGTTACGAATTTGGCATTACGCGTAAATAAAGCCGTATAATATCGGACTGTTGAACGTATTACTTACGGTTTGAATAATTAGCTTTCATCGACATACGTCACGTAAGTCCGGATGCAACTGCGACCTTGGCGTGGAGCGAAATCCTGAGCCTGAAGCGACGTCGATGCCGTCCGGGGTGCAAGAGCCTCGCCTGCCGCTGGGCTGACAGAAAGTGAAGGAAAGTTGCTAGAACCCGCCACTGAGCACGGGAGCGCTGGTGTAGCAGTGGTTGAAAGAACAGTTACGGCTTCGAAAGGATGATGGATTAATTAATAACACGTCATTTCCTTACATTGGCCATTACAATAAAGCAATTTGCAACCTGTAAACAATATTGTTAATAAATATATTTTTCATTCCTTGGAAATGCCATTTAGAACAGTTTCGATAAAGGTCGATCCGTTGGACCAAACAGCACTATACCTACGTACCTCAAGTTGCACTTTCGTATGTATGAAACGTATTTTGTGAATACGTACAATATGAAGACACAGTATGATATGCACACTGTGGTGAAGCTGCCACAAGTGGGCACGTAGCCTTATTGGTTCAACATTACTGCCCAAGCTTAACTTCCTATTACAGACCTCTTCCCCTAAGAATTTTTTTATTAACCTTTTGAATAATTTAGAATCACAGAAAGCAGTTATAAACAGCACTTATAAACAGTTAGTTACAATAGCAGTGCAAGCAAACTTTTCTTCTAGACTACTTGTGTTCCTTAATTTTTTTTAAAAAATAATTTTTTTGGAGGTTAAATGAGTAGAGATGTCTAGTATTCACATTATGAACCAGAATGAATATTTCGCGGCTAGTGCAATTACTCACAGTCATTACTATATACCATTTCTCATTATATGAATTTAAGATTATACACAATTTCTTCTATTTCATGTAGAGTGTTGAGAAATTTCTTTAAGTAAATTTACTAATATTTGCGAACAGAAATATTATATTAGTACATGCCACAAATTTCGAAGTTTTAAATTCAATATACATATCTACAGCATTTTTTAAATTTATTAGTATGATGCAGGGCATATGGAGTATCCTATTTCGAAATAAATATATAATTTAGAACCGATTAGTCTGAATCAAACCCTTATTCGGTGCAGAACTAATTACTTCAAGCAATTTTCAAAAAAAAAAAAAAATAAATCTAGACCTCTGTAGGTTGAAGTAAGATAATAGTAGATTCAGAAGGCTGTAATTTTCTTTTCAAAAGGCTTCTTACATGCAACAAACTTTCATTGTTATTGTTATTGTTATTATCATTGTTATTTTTGTTGGTATTATTGTTATTATTATTTTTTTTTTCATTAATCGGCCAACTAGGACCACGCATGCAAGCATCCTGCATTTACCCACGGTTGTTAGCCCTGGGGGTATGGAAGATGAAATGATGATATGATGATAATGGGGGTGAAAGGACAACACATACAGACATACACAAATACATCCATGCCCGAGGCGGGACTCGAACCCGCGATCTTCTGGTCCGAAACCACTCCGGCAATACTGCCTTAGCGATCTCGGCCATCTGATCGGCTATTATTATTATTATTATTATTATTATTATTATTATTATTATTATTATTATTATTATTATTATTATTATTATTATTATTATTATTATTATTATTATTATTATTATTATTATTATTTGCTCCGTTGGAAGACATAAAACATACCTTCCTGAATTACAGTCTAACTAATGATCAAATCTTATTCACCAAAAATCATTCTCAAAGAGGAAGTACGTAATTTGATTTTTATTCTGCGTCTCCTTGTGACTTTTAAAATGTAATAAAAAATACAGTTTAGAGCCTACATAATACATTTTTCTCCTTAACATCCAAATGCTACTTCAAAGGTGGAAAAAAATTAATAGTTATTTCTTTTTCCAAATATGCAACACAGAGTTGTCGCATGTAAAGCGAAAAAGATTTACCACGCATTGAACACACGCTACAGCAGTATGTCCCGTACAAAGCAGGTGGGCGACGCAGAAGTGACGCATTTCTTTCGCTTTTCTTTGTCTTGCGTCTTTCTTCGTCATTCGCTTTTGACTTTCGTGTTTCAATGTCCTTCGTCTTTCGGAGTTTGTCTTTCGTCTTCGAATTTCAGTTTTGTATTATTGAAGATTGATATTATTCTGCAAATACAACTTCTTTACAATTATTGCCTTAATAAATATCATGCACATTTTTCTGAAGTGATTAGTTGTTTTTGTTCTGAAGTGATTAGTTGAGTGAAATATGGGCAATTTTAAAACATGACTTTTTGAAAAATAGCTGCAATTCTTTTTCTTTCAACGTTTTCTAGGGATAATGCTAAATGCCCCTAATATCATGACATAAGCGCCATTTTGATATATTCTTTTGAGTTTTTAAAACGTACATAAATATATTTTTTAATATCTCACGTCGTTAATATTTACATTAAGGCGATTTTATGCATTTGCCACAACATACAAATGCTTCAAATGATTTCGGATGAAGTTTCTTGAAAATATAAAAGTTTCCTATGAAAAAATATCTCAAATTTGTGTTCAGACAACATTTTCTTAAAATAGACTTTAAATTTTTCATTAAAAATTTACATATAAAGTCTATTTAGCTCTTCTATAGTATTTTTAAAATCATATTTCCATTTAACTATTGCGGAAAGGAAAAATTGAGAAACTGTAAAAAAAATGTATGTTTTTTGATCAAACAATATTTCCTCAATACAAATTTTACATGAAAGTACTTAACCATTGTGTTAACTGATATCTACTGTAAATATTACGTTTGGTTACATTTTCTGTAGAGTTGTTGAGTACGTTTTGAGAAAATGGTTCATTACAGAGTGCGATCTTAAAACATTATGATGATAAAGTCGCATTGTTGCTATGCAAACGAATGGTGTCAAAATATTCAGATACATAGATTGGATGCTATAATGCACATGAATTGCCGCGTATGTTTAACAGGGTTGGTTTCAGTTATATTATTAGTTTTATAAATTTATTATCATGTTCCATAAACGTAACGTGATAATAACTTCTTGAAATAGAATGGTCAAGTGATTCGGTCCCGTGCGCAAGGGCTTCGGTCATGTGAGCTGAAGTACGTGACAACTGAGGCTGTGGAGCTCGAAATGAGCGAAAATAATTAATTAAGATGTGTACGAGGCGTGGGGGAATTCCAAGTTTCTCCTGTATTATATTTGTACCCTAAGCATACGACATTAGGCTTGGCCGGTGTCTGTGTGTTTAATTGAGAGAACAATGGTACAAGTATTAATAGGGGATCCAAGAGATTCAATGGGCAAATACGAAAAAAAGTGCGAGGTCGATACAGGTCTTTGCGACGAACGGGGAGTGTAAAGGTGCTCTTTACTGTGTTTGTCTCCAGTGGAGCAGGAACCGCGGGAGTTCTAACGGTTTTAATACTTTTTGAAGAAAAAATGCTCATATGCTTGCACATATCTAGTACAAATGGACAAATCAACAAAGCTAGCCTAGGCACTAACGAAAAGGAAATTAGTATGAGAAAGTCTGACCCACTCTGTAGCACCAATTTCTCGCTATTCTACATGCTTCCGAAGTAAAGAGAAAATACATATAATGCTGTAGCGGACATATTGAAATGCCGCAGCGAGAAGGGATGTTTTTCCCGCAGGAAAACTCATGTTGTGAGGCTTGCAATTAAGTAGATTAATCTTATTCCTGACCGTAGTAAATTACTCTCTAACACGTTAGGTATCCCCCGTTTTATATTCCCCGAACGATCTGGCCGAACTCGAAGCCCTACGGATTTGAAACGGATATTTTGATTATGGGGAATTCTTTCTTTTATAATAATAATAATAATAATAATAATAATAATAATAATAATAATAATAGTAATAATAATAATAATAATAATAATAATAATAATAATAATAATAATAATAATAATAATAATAATAATAATAATAATAATAATAATAATAATTTATTACTGCAAATGAGCGTACGCTCGGTGTCAGTTAATAAAAAAATGAAAATAAAAATTTGAACTACCCTGACGTAATTAGCTCAGCTGAGGTCTTTCGAATTATTACGCTCAGATATTGACAACTAAGTGCCTTTGAGACAACATTTCTACCCAAAGAATAGTGAAATCTTGTGTTCGACCCTTCATAAAACGTAATTGTTTTGCATTTATTTGGATTCATTTTTATTCCGTTTACCTTTTCAGGAATTCGTCAATATATTTTTGCAACTGATCAATGTCGGTTTTGTCTCTGATATGTCGACACACGATGCAGTCGTCCGCAAAAAGTCAGATTGTTGATTGCATTTCGGTACCGATATCATTAATATACATAAGAAAAAAGGTGCAACCCTAACAGGCTTCCCTGAGAATCGCCGAACGTCACATAAACCTCGTCGGATAGAATCTCATCAATTCGAACTCTCCGTTTCCGACCTCAGAGAAATTACCTCATTCTGATGACTACTCGAGTGTCTACTTCCGACTCCATGATTTTATTAAGACGACTGGCGTGAGGAACTCAATAGAAGGCTTTAGGAAGTTCTATAACGGTGCATCATTCTTTCTCTTTTGTTTGATTGAATCAATAATGTCTTAAGAAATGCTAGCTAGCTGACTTTCGCAAGAATAGGCTGGTCGAAAGTCATGTTGGAGTTCAACTAGGAAACAATTCTTCTTGTTCCATCTATGTCGCAAGTAGTAGGCAATTTGATATTGATGATGATTTTCATAGAGCCTCAACATTTTCAGAATTTTCTCAAAAATGTCTCCGATTTATTTGATTATTTTTCTTTTCTAGAATATAGCAAAGTACACGTATAAGTTGGTACCAATTTTTATGGTCCCATTACTCCATTTTTGGTGGCAGATTCCATTTTGGGGGATCTTTCTGTATTTTTGATATTCGTAAATCTACAATATTTATAGTTTTTTTCTTTAAGGAAAACTATTCTAAAAAATTAGGTCCTCAACCCTCGAGCGGACGCGTTGGTTGACTGAATCAACCACTTGCCATTTCCTGTTCCTACAATCTAATCATCCAATGTTTCGCAACTGAAACTCAGTAGATTTTAACTGTATTATTAACATTCTCCAGTATACTTTATAGTAGAGTAGAAGCATTGCACTCGTAGATAAATTAAATTATTTCCATCGCCCTTTGTATTCGCCCTCCAAAACCTTTTTGCTGCCGTTTGTATTTGAAAGTCACGAAAATCAGGTGAAAGCACCCCCAAAAGAAAGAGCGGATGTACAATCTGCAGAAGAAAAGATAAAACATATATTAATCTTATAAAAAAATCAAAACGGCTCTATTTTTTCGTCGGAACAATACGCTTAAATAAATGTCGCAGGTCTCATTTTCATTGAACTCACTGAATTTTCAAACAATTAAAAAATCACAAATAATGTGAGAAACTACCTGCTGTCGTAGAATTGTTAGTTTGTTCCTTGCTCAGGGCAGTTTAAAATATCCTGTCTCATTCTCCTCTCTCCTCCCAACAAATAAAGGCGGAAGAAGATGATGATTCAATGAACTTTTAAAGAGAAGACATTGTGTGAATAATCTCGAATCAAACCTGAATTTACTTTGCCTGGACATCAGCTACGAAACGTGCTCTGAATAAAGAACCGGTGACAGAAGATTATTTACATGCGCCCAGCACCCGTACAAACAAGAGGTAGCGAGTACCGCTTGTGGCGACAAACAACTGCCAACTGCTGTAGACTTCGGACGTGGAGACGTGCACCGACGCACACCGCCTTTCCATCGCATTACAAGTAAGTTAAGTACCATTCACTTGTTCAAGTAATTTATCATTCAACACATTTAATTGCTCAATTAAATATCTCTAATATTTAATTGCGCGAACCCAGGGAGGCAATGGTGCTGGAGCACCATTCTGGTTCTGCTTTTTGGGAAATCGATATTTTGCTTTTTAGCATTTGGCCGTCTGCTACAATACAAATCAACTATTCCGACTCTAGAAAATTTACGATGCGCCACTGCGTGTATGTAATAAACATTATTGAGATATGTAAAAGCCTAAAATACCCTAAATATAGCTTTTACTGGAAATAAATCCAATGTTTCAGTTAAGTGGTATCTAGAGATATTACTATCAATTGCTCTGATAAATCGGAAGTGAGCTCGACTCAGAAACTTGAAAACTAGGAAGAATAAAAAAAAATTCTGATTTTGATTTCTCAAAATATCTCAAAAACTGTCAATCCTCTAAAAATATTTTGATACAAAAAAAATAGGTAATAATGATATAAAAATTCTTCTATATCTTCCCTTTTTTGTACTTCATCCGCGGTGGCGAAGAATGAGTGATTATGGAAATAAATTATTTGCAGAGTGTAGCATTTTTTAATGTTTTCTTGCTAATTTTTCCAGATTCTCTTATAAGGGTGTTGGTATGTAGACTAACTACTTTGTTACGTTCAGGGAATGCAGCAAACTATCCGAGCAACGGGCCAAGCATCATGGTTAACCCCAGAAATTAGTTCCGGCGCCACTCAAGAGAGGGCGGCGATAGCAGACGTCGCGGCGCCGTCACGCTCGACCAGGCTCCGGAGCGGACGGGAGACCCGTACCTGACAGCTGGCCAGCGGACCCGCAGCCCCAGCCGGCTATATGACCCGCGCCCGGCGAGCCGAGAGACACCCAAGCGCCTGCCTACATTGTGAAGTGGTAAGTGGATTGTGAACAAGCGCGACGACACAGCTACGGTTACGGACTTTCTCTCTCTTGGAGCAGGGAACGGCACAACGGCTGCGATTTTGGACATCTCCCCGGGAAATTGTGACTTGGACATTCTTCGGTACATCTTCTGGAAAATTGTTTGGATCTGGCTTGAATTTGTCTACCTCTGTACTGATTGTGGTTGGAATAAATCCATTTTTAGAAATTGCTTTCTTTTGGATACTACAATATAAGTCATTCTTGCTGAATATTAGTCGTAAACAACCCCAACACACAATAAAATACGGGGAATCCCTACAAGTAAGTACAGACGGTGTTGTCAGTAGCTACAAAGACCAAGATTTCATTATTATACATTCATTTAAAGAAGTCGTCACATAAATAATGAAAAATTTTGTACTCGTTTCAATCGGTAGTGCGACAAAATCACGACACGCACAACCAATCGTAGGTGCGACAAAAATATGAAATGAAATGGTTCAAATATTTAATAAGATATTACTATTATTGGCGTATAGGCCATTACTGACCACGCTACACGATTAATGTGTACACTTCTTCCAGGATCAGCTTTTCAGCTGTATCCTTGGATTACAACAAGGTTTTCACCTCTTCAAGTGTGAATTATGAGATGAAAGGATGATGATGATAGGCGAAGGGACAATCACAAATATGACCATGTCTACGCAGGACTCGAACCTGCAGCCTCCTCGGCACAGACGACGGCTGCCGCAACCGTCTGCGCCACGGGGCCGACAATAAGATATTATAATTATTTATTATGAATTGTTTCCACCTCCTAAAAGTACCGCCCCTGCTGCCCCCCTACCCTATGCCACTGGGTAACAAGGCCTTACGCTGAACGAGAACTTGTTTCTCGATCTATTAGGTTTGAGATGGCTCGTTGAAGTTCACTCACTGCTAGAAAGAGTTAGTATCAAGTGGAGATCAGAGAGAAAGTGTCAGCTAAAGTTTATTGAGAAGTTTTGTAGAATCAGGCCTGTTTATCGGAATATAATTATTGATGAACTATAGATCTAAGCAAAGGTGAACTAATGGATAAGAAAACTCCGTAGGCTCTTTATTTGAACCGAAGAGAATCGCGTGATATTACAATAAAATGCGGCTTTATCATTATCCTCACCTCCGCGTGTTCTCAGCACGATCTCTGCATATTCTCAGGTTAATGTTCCCCATAACGTGTTTTCTCCGTGTTCCTTATAAGCTCCCTCCTATTCTCCTAGCATGTTTCCCTCATGTTCCCCAAAAGATCCCCTAAGATGTTAATTGTGTGTTCCCGCTGCTCGTTTTCCTCATATCTCCCCCCCCCCACACACACACACTGTACGCCTTCTATTCCCCACGTTTCCCCACATGCTCCTCACGCTTTGACCGCACGTTTTGTTAATCTGGGAATTAAACTGCAAATTCAAAAATTTAATTGTAGATTCTTATTTTTTGCAAACGTCAACAGTTCAGTGTCTCCCCCGCCAAATGGAACGGGAAATTCTTAACAACAGGAGCACCCAAATATTTTTCACGAAAGTGAGCAATCTCCAAAAAAAATCACTTTTTAAATCGTGATTTTAATAGAAAGTTCATAAAAGGATTCATTTTGTGGTCCACGGCATAAAAACTAAGTTGTGCACTGTGACAAAATGTGTTCCAGCGTTTTGCTTTGTGACTTCTATAAGGGTCTGATTTCCCGACTACATCACAATCGGCAAACTTCTAACTTTTTCTGTTCGATGCATCCCTGGGATGTAATTCCCTATCCAACAACAATTCACTTACGGAGTTTTCTGTCGACGGTTTGTTATAAACGGTCAAAATTCTCCATTTTTCCTTTGCGTTTTATGTACAAAGGTTGCACATCTAAAGACATCACAGCAACACACGGATGAATGACAATGCGTCATTGTCCGTGAATGTTCATATTGCCAAAACGAAGTACCACTGCATTACCACTGCAATGGTGATGTCACGTGGCGAACTAAATTGCTACAGTATATATGGGATGTCGAATAAATTTCTCCACGTTAGATCACTCTGTGGTACTTATCCTTTATTTGTTTTCTTTTGCGGTGTTATCTGAGTTTGGCGACAGTAATGAAAGTCATCGAAGTGTCTCTTAATTACAAAAAATATTGATTTGCGAAGCAGGTAAAACCTTTCCAGGCCACATATTTCAAGGAAGAATGTAGAGCGTCGGTGGTGTTAAGCGAAACCCTTCCTGTAGTGTAGGCTGGTGGACGTAATTCTGGGCCTGCATTTTTGCTCTTCCCACTTTGGCTGAGTGGCGCGTGCAACAAACGCAGAGGGAAGTAAGAGGGGGAAGGAATCTCGCGCTACCCCGTTCCTGACGTTGTTCGGAGAGAAGGGGAGGGGAGGGAGGGAGAGAACAGGGGGAATTTATAGAAAGAATTTATGAGGGTGGTTTTAGTAAGATGAAAGGGTGAGCGAGAATTTTGTGGCTGATGTCGGTGGGTGGGTGGTGCTACGAGGTGCTGGGCGGAGAAAGTTTTAGGATGTCGAAAGGGTGTGGAAAAAGTGTTTTGTGGAGGGGTGATTGTGGAGGACGTTTTGGTGATGTCAAGTTCGTAGAAAGGCAGTAAAGTGGGTTTTCTTAAGAGCGCTGTCAACATTTTTTGTGTGTCGTGTGGTACATGTCTTTGTCAATCGGAGTTAGTTTTGAGTGTTTGTTGGAGTCTGTTGTAATTTGTCAACGGAGGGGGGTCGAAACGAAATGCGTAAAAAGCGGTTTTCAGTTTTAATAATTTTTTGGTAGTTTGCTTTTGATGTCATTGCCCAGGTCGCACAGTTTTATGTTAATATAGGTTTTACGTACTTCTTGTAGATGTAAAGTTTTGTCGTTGTGGGTGTGAGTGGTGCGTCAGTACAGGTGTCAGTGAGTACAGTCGTCTATTGGCTTTCTTCAACGTGTAGTAGGTTCTGGTCAAGAGAAATTCCAATATATTTGGTGTCGTAGGTCCAGTCAATGGCAGTGTTGTCTAAAGTAAGTAGGGGTGGAGTTGGTTGCGACTTGTACAGGTCTCCTCTATTAAAAATATGGCAGTGCTTTTGGTAGGGTTTAGTCGTAGATTGTTGTCTTTTGCCCAAGTAGTAATGGCGTCTAATCCTTCCTCATTCACTGAAGATGTACTACAATGAAAATCAATATTTTTCGAATTTTGAAATGCACTCAAAGAAAGCATAATTTCATTAATCACAAAATATTAGACGTTTTCTTGCTGTACAATAACGCAGCAATGTAATACACATTCTATAAATTAGAGTAGTTCTGCTAAAGCGCAATGCTAGTGAATATCCAGTCCCTTTCAATCAGGAACAATTATAACAATGTGGTTAACTACTTGTTTTTATATTCATTTCTGAATGGGTCAGTAGTCCCTCGATATATTGGCAGACTCTCAGGATTCGAAATATTGGTTGAATATTTACATTATTTTTATGTGTGTGTTTGAATGTTGATTTCACGAGTCATCTACACATGGAAAGCCACCGGGTGAATGACCGTCATGGCAGGTCAAAAAACCGCCGTGATAGTACTGCTGAATTTTGATTGAAGTGATTCAACTGCTAACGTAATTAGTCCTATACGTTCCGTGTAATTTTTATCGCGGTATATGGCGGAGATCTTTCCCCGCTGGATGGCGAGATCAAGCAACGTCGGCTTGTGGGGTCACGTTCCCTTCCAGGTATCTCTTACCAGCGGGGCAGAGACTTAGAGAGTATTTGAAATATGAGAGAGATTCTTTACTTTCATTTTAATGCACAAGCAAAATAAGCCTATGCTTACGACCACAGCTGAATTGGGTCCCCAAATAATTTCATAACTAAAATTTAAAGTTGGTTATTTTTAAATGGCAAAGGCCATAATTATTTACATATTTATTTTCATAACACAATGTACATTCAGATTTCAGTTTAAAGCAGTTCTAAGCTTAAAAAATATAAATGTCTTGGTTGCAGACAATTACTTCATAATCTCTTTTTGGAGCTGATTTGGAGAGTTCCTACTATTCATCTTCAAAATAGAACACAAGCTATTTTTCAGACACTACTAGCAAGGACAAATTTTCATTATTAGCCCCTGTAGATAATGTCATTATTTGTGAATGATTTGAACATAAATATGTATCAACGTTTTTAATATTACCAAAGATTCTGTATTGAATGATTTTGCTTAGATATTGTTGGGTGTTTAACCAAAACGTTCTCTGTAATATTGTTTATCTTGTGTGCTGAGTCCATTAATGTCCAGCTTATTCATTTGGGTTTGCACATTTCTGGTCAACTCAAACTTGCTTCCTTTGCATTAATTTGAGAGTTTTATTTCTTCAATGGATATAGATATCCTAAACAAACAAAAAAATAAACAAGTTTTGGAATTCCTGCATGCTGCAGCTGAGATCGCTAAAGCATTGTATGCTCCTGGCTAGGGCCCATTCATGACGTGTCTATTTGAAACTTCTTCTACAACTGTGCTAAAGTTCCTGTAATTAAGTCAGAGGCATAAAAGAAAACTGTGGTTGGCCACCAGCAAAGTTGACAGAGCATATGCAGCTAAGATCTAACGGTTTTGCTACTTCTAGAAAAAAACGCACACAAAGTTATGTTAGGTGTTAAGGGGTTAATGCAATCCATGAATTAGGTGCTTGGGCAGTTAGGGTTTGGGTTAGAGCAGCTTGCATGTGTGTATTTTATGTCAAGATTTCTTTTGGTTGATTACCTGTTTAATAAATAAATTATTCAAGGTTTTTATTTTGTGATGTACAGTATTAACACTTTAATCTCAGGGGATTAGGTGTTTTCATTTTAAAGAGATTTTGCTATAAGATATGGAGAGTGTATCAATGTACGAGGAAAAAGGTAAACCAAATTCATGCACTCTCAATGTTATAGAAGTTTCACTGTAATAAAGTTAATTTTTCAGTTTACCCTGCATTGTAATTTGTAAATATAATTAAATCTTACATCAGACTGATAAATTACCTTCTTGTTCTATTTTATTCCTATAGTACCTAGCACATATATGACACATTTGAAAGTTATCACACAAATTCAGTCTTAGCCTTCTCAAATAAAACCATGACTACTTTCAAAAATACAAAAGAATTTTAAGGAAGGCAATGAAAAGGCAAAAACAATGAAAAAAGATTAAGATATTCTCAATGTACATAACAAAATTAATGCTCTTATGAACACATCGTCCAGAAACATTGCAAAGAATGTTGTTTAGGATGGTCCCTCCTTTCATGAAATAAATATACCTGACTATTATTGGTTTTCCAATCGATTAAAAAAATATCTGAAAGATTTGTATTTTCTTACAATTTTGACGAAAATATAAAAGACTGTCTCATACTAAAAAGACAGCTTTCTGATTTCCTCATGGCAACGTTCAAATTAACAATATTTCTCAACAAATAAAAACTGAGACAAACATAATGTGGTACTAATGTTTTTAAGGAATAACATCAATTTTTATCACGGTCAAAATATTCTTTCCTGCCTTTTATTGATGCTTCTCAAAATTCCATGATTTTTTCTTGTTTTCCAGAAATTGGCCACACTGTGTTTTAAAGGATAATGCCAGAAATGTGAATGATCCGGTAAAAGAGCCAGTCACTTCATACAACACGAATTAATCAATGAACGAAAATTAATCAATAAATGAAGGCATCAGCATAAATGTAATAATCACATTTGTAGAGATGGGGGCATAGATAGAGTTTATCATGGGTATGGATATGGCAGCAGATGCCGTGTGTGGAAACAGTGTCAGCAAAATTCGAATTTGTGGAGCTGGAGGCACAGATGGTGCTTTTGGTGGGTATGGAATTGCTCGCTGGTCCTATGAGTGGAGAAAGTGACTACAAGTATCATGTAGTGATGGAAGCATATTTGTTGTTTGTGGTTGGTATGGATATGAGTACGGCTGCTGTGTAAGGGAACGGTAACAGCAAGTATCGTATTTTGGGAGACAGATGATGAATCCAGAAATGGTAACTGGTACTTTGGGTGTAAACAGTTGAATTGAATTGAATTGAATTAATGCCTTATTTTACGTGGCGAGACTCCGGCCATCAGGCCCGCTCTTCCGCCTGACCACGCAGATTTTGCTACGCTCCTTTCACCAACTAGCAGAGAAAGGAGGTATTTCTTGGGCGAAAAACAGGCGATTTGAATTTAGCGGCGTCATTTAGGATCTTTTACATGCAAGTAAATCTACTAACATGGGACAGCTGGCTTTACTTCCTCTCCGAAGGAAGGCTTACAAAGAATTTTTTCGCCGGTCGCTTCGATCGGGTTTGAACCCGCCAACTTGGGTATTACTCAGGCAACTTTTCTTGAACGATGGATTGACGATTTCGGGTGGAGGTGGGGTATTAGTTACAAAGTCGGCCACTAGAGTATTTTAAGTAATGCCAACGTCTGTGAAATTAAAGTCAAAACTGCATCTTGTGCTTAACTTTTTCGGGAGTTTTAGGTGACTCCCTTGAAGGACCTGGACCTGACTCAGCCATTTCTTTCGATATTGACAATAAATGTGAACAGGGGGTTCTGCACTATGAAAGCAACTGGCTTTGTCTAGCTTCTGTTTCGCGCCAACGAAGTTTTAATGCTTGGAAGGTTGTCATCAGTGCCCGCTGCGAGCTTTTGCCTTCAACTGTTTATTGCACAAGGGAGGGGGATCAAGGTCATCGTTCAAGAAAAGTTGCGCGAGTAATACAACAGTCTGATACGCTAACCGTTACACCATCGTCGCCCGCCGCAGCCATACCTATACTTATGCCACAGTGGCTGCAAAAATCGTAAATGTTGAGTTAGAGGCAAAGATGGGGTATAAGTATGATATAGATGAATATGGAGTATAAAGGATAATGGAGTATAAGTATGATATGTATAGATATGGCGACTTCTGTCTTTGAAAAGATAGTGGCAAGAATCCTTTTGGTAGAGATGAAGACATGGATGAAGTTTGTAGAGGGTATGGATATGGCCACAGCCGGTGTGTGTGGCAACCGTGACCGCCAATCGTATTTGTAGAGATAGAGACAATGGGGGTTTGTGGTGGGTATGGACATGGTAGCGGCCGCTGTGTGCTGCAACGGGGGATGCTGGTACTGTATTTGTGGAGTAGGAGGTATAGATGAGGTTTGTGGTTGGAATGGTTAGGGTAGCGGCTCCTCTGTGGAAATGGTGACTTCAAGAAACGTATTTGTGTGAGATAGAAGCAAAGATAATGTTTGTGGTGTATATGGCTGCGGCCGTGAGGTGTAGACCCGGCAAGAATTCTATTTACGGAGATGGAAGCATAGATCGCTTTTAAACTGAATATGGGTAAGGCCGCGGGAGATGTATGTGGAATCGGTGACTGCAAAAATCGTATTTGGGGTGTTGCAGGCGAAATTCGTGTTTATGGTGGATATGGATATGGAAGCGGCCGCAGTGTGTAGAAGCGGTGGCTGCATGTACTGTGGAGATGGAGGCAAAGATTGCTTGGTGGTAATGGATATTTCAAGGGGAGTTGTGTGTAGCAACTGCAAAAATCGTATTTGTGGTGATCGAGACGAAGTTGGTGTTTGAGGAGGGTAGGGATGTGGCAGCGGCAATTGTGTGTGGAAACGGTGGTTGCAAGTAATGTATTTGTGGAGATAGAGGCAAGTATACTGTTTACGATGGGCATGGATATTGCCACGACTGCTGTGTATGGAAACAGCGATTGAAAATTTGGTGGTAATCGAGGCGGCATTGATGCTTGTGTAGGATATGGATATTGCTAGGTATGGATACGGCGGTGTCTGGCATGTGTGGAAACGGTGCCTGCAAGAACGGAATTTGTGGTAATGGAGTCAAAAACGGTGTTACTACTGGGTATGGGTATGGCCGTGGCTGCTGAGTGTGGAAAAGTGACTGCAATAATCGTATTTGTGGCGAAGTAGCCGCAATTAGTGTTTACGGTGGGTTTGGATATGGCAGCTGTTGCTGTATGTGGAAACGGGGGCTGCAAGGGTGGTATATGTCGTAATGGAGTCAAAAATTGGTATCTGTGATGAGTATGGATATAGCAGCTGCAAATATGTGTGGAAACGGTGGATGCAAGAATGGTATTTATGGCAACGGAGTCAAAACTGCTTTTTGTGGTGGCTATGGATACCGACGTGGCTGCTGCTTGTGAAAACGGTGACTGCAATAATCTTATTTGTGGTGATGGAGCTTCAGCTGTGTTTATGGTGGTTATGGATATGGCAGCGCCCGCTGTGTGTGCAAACGGCGGCTGCAAGAATGGTATTTGTGGTAACGGAGTCACAATTGGTAATTGTGGTGGGTATGGATATGGCCGTAGCAACTGTGTGTGTACACAGTGGCTGCAATAATCGTATTTGTGGTGATGGAGCCTCAAGCTGTGTTTATGGTGGTTATGGATATGGCAGTGACCGCTGTGTGTGGAAACGGTGGCTGCAAGAATGGTATTTGTGGTAATGGAGTCAAAATTGGTATTTGTGGTGGGTATGGATACGGACGTGGCTGCTGAGTGTGGAAACGGTGACTGCAATAATCGTATTTGTGGTGATGGAGCCTCAAGCTGTGTTTATGGTGGGTATGGATATGGCAGCGGCCGCTGTGTGTGAAACGGTGGCTGCAAGAATGGTATTTGTGGTAACGGAGTCACAATTGGTAATTGTGGTGGGTATGGATATGGCCGTAGCAACTGTGTGTGTACACGGTGGCTGCAATAATCGTATTTGTGGTGATGGAGCCACAATTGGTGTTTATGGTGGGTATGGATACGGACGTGGCTGCTGAGTGTGGAAAAGGTGACTGCAATAATCGTATTGGTGGTAATGGAGTTAAAAATTGGTTTTTGTAGTGGGTACGGATATGTCCGTGACTACTGAGCGTAGAAATAGTGATTGCTTGATTTGTATTTGTGGAGATGGAGGCAAAGGCGATATTTGTGGTGGTAATAGATAAGGCAGTTCGATTGTGTGTGGCATCGGTGGCTGCAAGTATCGTTTTATGGAGATGGACGTGTAGAAATAGTTTGTGGTGGGTTTGGATATGGCTGTGTCTGGTGTGTGGAAACGGTGTCGGCATCTCTATTTGTTGTAGAGACGGTGGTTCATCTGTGGGGCGTGGATTTGTAATAACTTTTTGAGAATGGCGAATGAGCTCTGTTGGCAGTGCTAAGAACTTTTATTGAGTTATTTATTTGTCTACTAGATGGCGTTAATGGAAGCGATTGTAGCATTGGGAATGGGTTTCGGTATAGAAGAATTTTCTTAATGATGGGATAAAGTGACAGTTCTCTGAAGTACACGTGATGTTCACTTGTTTCGCGAAGTATCCCTCCGCCGCGTCAGCTGTTTAGTTACGCCCCTTGGTAGTGTTTGTTTACGGTTCACGCGAGACATCACTAAAGAGATGTCCGAGTTTCACTTAGTAACATGCACGTACGCGATCCGGGAAATATAGAAATTTATTTACATAAGTGGCAAAATGTCTTAATTCAATCACATTCAATAAAAGAAAACTGCCACGAATGTGAATGGAAAGAAAATTGATTTTTCAGGGGACGTTCAAATATCTTTTCCGGACGTTTCACAGCAAATGGCTCATCCACTTTTGTGGTGAAGAGGGTGGTTTATTTATAATTATAACACCCCGACTATCAAAACTTGGTACTATGCTCTCATAACTCAAATGTGTTTTAATAATTGTTTTATATTTCACTAATGTTATGCTTTTCAATGCATGCCTTGATCTATAACTAAAAGCTTTACTAAATTTTCTAGAGAATTGTTTCCTTTACAAGCATTCATTTTTCAAATAAACATTTTAAATACTACATCTCAATAGAACATCTCTATGATGTTAAAAGAATAAATGGGATGGGTAATAAAAATGTCCTGTAAAGGTACAAAAATACATGTAATTTCACGAGATTTATGTAGCACTTTGACCAAAGGGGTGGAATTGTTAATTCCATTACACTGAGACACAATTTAATGATAACAATAATAATAATAATATTTTATTCATTTTCACATAAGTTAACGAATTTAGCAGATGCACCTGAATGAGAAATTACTTCGCTTGGATGCAGTTCAAGCAAGCTTGTAATGAAAACGAAATCTGAGATATGGTAGAAAAGCAACTATTACAAAACAGAATCCTATCATGCTTAAAAGAATTATATAAAACATGTTTGTACAAAGAAAAGAAAATTATCAAAAACAATATCCAAATTTAAAGAATATATAATACACAAACCTACAATTATAATACAATACACAAAATTCAATACCACATACATTTAAACAATATACCAATTTAAAGAAAAAAATTAACAAGGGTAGGAAATATTTATTTTAATTAATTGTGGAAAATATATAAAATTTTGTTGTTTCCTTGTGTCAGTGGAAGTTTCCTGGAACAAAAAGAAAATTTCATTAGTGTTCCGTTTAGTTAACTTTTAATTAGTATTCTTTTTTTTAATTGAATATTTTCTCATAATGTTCTCATTTAACACAATATACATTTCAATGATTATCTAAGAAATAATAACAAAGTGTAAAATATAATATGATTATCATTCACTTACTTCTCAGCTGTAATTTGATGAAATGCATCGTGCCAAACTTGTTTTACATGAGCACGATCAAATTGACTTCCAACATGAGTTTTGTAATACCTCTTGCAATCATTCCACACCATTTCTATTGGATTGTAGTGGCAGTGATAGGGTGGTAGTCACAACACAGTATGTCCAGCAGCATTAATAATATTGTCCACACGGTACCTACAAATATTTTACTGGCATGAAAATATTCTACTTCACAAAAACTGTTCTGAATATTCTCAACAGTGTCATGCTTCTTCTTATTAGAAAGCTTTTAACTCAATATGAAATGTGTTAGAAGTCAGTATATTATTGTAGAACATTCATAAATACAAATTTAGAAAAGCAGTAACATACTTATAATTAAATTTGCTGACCACTATCTGCGGTTGTAGATTATTCATTATAAGTGGGCAAAGCATTCAGAGAAAATACATACCCTTTCTCTGGCTTGTTTGATGAAGCTAAAGCAAACAGTTCCTGGTGAAGTGCATCAGCCCTAAATGGAATATTGTGGTTTTCCAGGAAGTTTTTGTTGCAGCTTTGTCCACTTTCTGGTAGGTAATCTCTCCAACTGTAAGTAAAATTATTTCCTTTTTGGAAAATAAGTCACATCATCTTCGTTGCTTTGCATTTTGTATTTACAGAAATGAGAATATTGCTATTATATTCTTTCTTACAGAGTACAGCGCAATTGATATTCAACTATTACTTACATGAGCACTGTGATAAGAAGCATTATCTAGCACAATAACAGACGGTTCATCAAGTTTTGAAAGTGGAGTATTCTCCATCCATTCCTCAAACATCTCTCCATTCATTGTTCCATGGTACTCTTCACTACTATTTTGCGATGGAAACACTAGTTCTGCATCATCCACAAACCCCTTCTTACCTCCTGCATGTAAAACTATATAACGTTGTTCTTCACTCAGATTCTTTCTCACACAGCTGAAAATACTTGAGTCTTGCCAAGTCTTGGTAACATAACCTAACAAAAAAAGTTGTACAAATATAAATATCAATTATGCGAAAAGTGCTTAATAAAGTACACACATAATATAGATCTGCAGCTTACTTTAAAACTGTATTTTTGCTCAGATTCGGCAGTTCTGCTGTGAGCATAACAACAGATCCTGCTTTGTCTTCCTTGTTGCATTTCTTCTAATTTCCTCCAAACGGATATAATATCTTCTTGTCGCTGGCGTGAACAAGGAGGATGCACTTTGCGCCCACTCTGGCTTCTCATTGTTCACAATCGTGTACAATTGTACATAAAAGCACGAAATATCACGAAAAGCTCTCAAACACAGGTCGCCAGTCGCCACACAGCACAGATGCCGGAAACCGTGCAACGTCACGAGTACGCATCTCACATTCAAGACTCGATTTTAAAACAAACATAATACTTATCACATGAAAACTAAATTCAATATAATTTTTATAAAAAAAAGAATTTTTACATTAGAGCACAAAGCTCTGCACTTCCTAATTTCAATTATTTACCGACCATAGAATCGTCAGTTGTGTTGCCAGCACTAGCTGTCAAATCATCCCATCGTTAAGAAAATTCTTTTATACCTTTGTAAGGGCAAAAAAGTAAAATTAAGTTCACAAATAATGTTACATGATAATTAAGTTATCTTAAGTAATTAAACAGTATGATTGGTTCATAAAACCAACAGAAAATTAAATATCGCATTTGCCCAATTCTGAGGCAATAAATCTGTTGTCATTGATCTACATGTGAATGGCATTTCATTGTTGCCAGGAAACTATCTGCCATGCCACCTATGAAGCCAAACCTTCACTGAAGTTCCTTTGAGATAAATAGGACTTAGCACACCAAATTTAATCAAAAATTTGAGTCACTGAAGACGGTCCATCAAAGTTATACTACTTAACATCGAATGACACTTATGCCAAGCAATGTCTTGATGATTTGAGTAAAGTCAATGACCCTTACATCATAATTTTCTGTGGGCACAACAAAAGGCATTTACAACCCTGATGTGTCATTGTTATAAATATGCTGTAAAAATGTTAGAATTTTTGTGTTCTAAAAGAAAAACAAAGTAATATGGATTCCTAGTGGCTGCCCGATATATCCATGCCTCAAAACTTTGCTAATTATTGTACATGGCAACTTCTCATTAATTCCTTCATTTACATTCATTTGAACAGCAATGTGTAGCTTTTCCTCTGCCCTTTTCTTGACTTGTACATGTATCCTAAATTCATCATATTAATAATTTTACCCTACAAAGATTTCTCATTGCAGATATTTTTGGAAACTTTTCTCCCCCCCGCCCCATAATATTATCTAGCACTAAAAGATCAAAACTCCTTGAACCCTCTCTTTGGAACCACAGAAAGAAATGAATTTCAAAATACATCAAAATAAAAAATGTGTTAGATCACCAAGGAAGTAAATCATGGCTCCATGTAAATAAGATCGGAGTGATTCGTACGTATCTAGATTAAACAGGATGATTAATTTCACCTGGAGAAATTATTTACCAATGTCATCTAGATATTGCATTTATAAAAAAATCTGTCCCGCATTTTGCTGAAAAATGCACCAGCAATGATCAACAGCTTTTCACAGAATTCTGTTAATTTACGATAATTAGCATCTGTTGTACACCCTACAATCCAGTGTTCAACTCTTCAAGAGAAAGGACACTATATCCTGGTTAGGAAAAATAAAAAAACATCAAATTGTAATTTCTAAGAATTGAGGTCAGAAAAATTTTAGCCATAAATCTGCATCATCCAGAGCCCTTGACCGGCAGTACAGTGACCTTTACAATGCTTCTTACATTGGTGCCCAGTAGAAAGCCTACCCTAAAGTGCTGCATGTTCCACAGTTAAAAATTAAATACTTTTGTTTTGAACTAACACACCAACTGTGAGAAAACAAGAAAAGGAGTATTTTGCTTGTCATGGATGGTTGGTAAGAATTTATTGAAAATCTGTTAGTTTTTGCAGATGGACACTTCGTGAAGTTTAAAACTTTGGAGCTGACTTGTCTCCAGACTACAATTCAATTAAAGTTTTTAAAAACCCTTAACATTTTATTGTTTTCAAGTTATTAAATAATATAATTATTAAAAATGACGATAAAGAGTAACAAGAAGAAAGTAACAAAACATATTTCTCTTTATTTCAAAAATTTAAAAGAGATTTTGTAAATAATTGAGAAAAATTCTGTTCCAACACATCCACATTATTCATCATACAACTCAAGCCTGCAAACTTATCTTTTGGTGAAGTAACTGAGCATAATGTTTGTACAGAATGTAATTTCTTGAATGAATTATTTGACTCATTTATTTAATCAAAAGATGGATAAAAGATTTATTAAACAATGTGAAATAAAATACAAAAAATAATAAAAATATAAAACCAAAATTTGAGGAAAACTGACACATTTTTGTAGTTTATACGAGGTTGCTTTGAATGACTTTCTTCTTTATACCATACACTTCTGATATTTGCATATTAAATTGTCTAGGCCAAGGATTACCAACATTTTTTTTTCATCGACTCCTCTTAAGAGAATTGTTTGCTTTATCGACACTTAAGCCTTCTCTATAATATACAGCATTCATAATCATGACCCAAAGAATTGCACAAAAATGCCTTAAAGATTACAATTTCATATACCAATATTCTCATAAATATTTTGTTTTTCAAAAATAGAAGATGATTTCTAATCTTATTTCTAATGTAATGATTATAAAATGTGTTTTAACAACTGGCCTTAACATTTCTCCAGTGCATATTGTGAAGAGTATTTTCTTGTGTGATAGAATATCACTGTGAACGCATAGATATCATTTTTTGAGTTTTCTGAATACGCTAACTTCTATAGATGAATGAGAAAGATGAGGAGCTCATTTATAATTTATTATTATAGGTCTTTTTGCTTCAGAAATAATAATAAATAAAATTACTATCAGAATGCAATTAATTTCATTAATTTTTTGGTATCAATGGGACCTTGATTATACTGATCAGGCACTGGTTCATACTCTGCTATTGCCTCTAATTGACCCCCTTCAAAATTTTTATCGACATCCAGGACAGTTTATACCGACCCCTTCAGGAGCCCCTGGTCTAGACAGTAGAAGAATCTTAAAAATGACATGTACATATTTTGAATCAACAAATTAATATGTTGCATGAACAGAGAGGTGATAACCCCTATGTTCTTATTCAGAAAAATATTAAGAACTAGTGGTGCTTCAACAACACATGCATTCTGGCATTATTTGAAACTTTCTCAGTTTTCAAAAATGCAGAGTTCAATGAAAATACATTTTATGCCATTATTTGAGCCATTTTTATTAGCATACTTTGTTTTATTTGAAAAACAAATTTAAAGACAAAATCCCCCCAAAGAACAAAATATGTTTCAAATTCAAAGGGCCGCAACATCAGCCAAATTGATAAAGGAATATAAACTTAGGTTTATGGATGGACGGTTAAGGTGCTAGCATTGTTCACATATGGATGAACAGACATTTTGCCTTGAACCAATTTTTTGGTATCAAGGACCCACAAAATGTGGATTCTACTTCACAATGTGTTAGTGGAAATAAATACTATGTATAGGAATACGACTGATCCACTTTTTTGGTATCAGGAATCCACTAAATGAATTTCTCTGTAAATAACTACAGGTTTTTGCTGCAGCATTACAATGCTTTCTCTATACTACATCAGTAGTACACAAGCAATTAAAAAACTCTACTCCATACCAGAGTTTTTTGTACAATGTTTTGCTTACACCAAATTATTTCTTGTGTTGAACACTATGCCTCCAACACTAAAGCTTCCTAGGTTGTTTATTTAGACCTAATGGTCATGAGTTGAGATAAACAAAATCACTTCATGCTGTCATGAAAATATGTTTCTTTTTGTTTATCAAAGTTGTACAACAGAGAAGGCATCTTCTGGCATCTTCCATGGTGGGTAAAGGGTTTATTTTAGACAACTGATGAAAACCTCTAAAACAGTTTCCTTTGAAAGGAAAAACTATTGGTCCCATTCCATGTAAATCGAGCATTTACAATAAACCTATGTTAACATTGTTATTGGAAATCCTTCAAAGTCTATTTCTTCTAGTATGTGTTAAACCTTCACTGAGGAGAACTATCATGTGTTTTGTTCTCCCCAGTGAAGTTTAAACACATACTGGAAGAAATAGACTTTGAAGGATTTCCAAAAACAATGTTAACATGTATATATCAAGGCACAAAGAGTGACCAGGCTAACACTTCTGAATGGAACTCTCTCCTTTCAATGCAGACTAGCTGATATGACTAGAACATTATAAAACATACATATTTGAGAATGTATATGCCTTCAATTTCTTGAACTTTTTATTCTGGTTTCACTTTTCTTCCTCACAATATAGCTTAAAGTCTTTCCCTTTTTAAAACATGTTGAAGATGATATTTCACTCTCGATCTCTCTTTCACCACTCATCATCATCAGCCTCTGGAAATATTTCTGCAGGACTCTCTATAGTTGCAGCCATTTCTTTGAATCGCTTGTCTCTCTCTAAGGTAGACAAAGTTTGCTCCATCACTGATTCACTCTCACCTGTTTGTTCAACACTTTCATCATTGTTTGTACCTAAATGAAAACATCTGCATTAGCTACCATGAAGACAAACTTTAAAACTATTGAAGCTACTAAATTAATACTTGAATTATATTTCTATCTTCTATTTTTAAGAGGACAATCAAACTGACAATCAATCTATTCCATAAAATTTCAATATATTGAATTTATTTATTTACTTGGGTTTATGGACTCTTCAACCTGCTTTGAGCTCACTTTGTCAATCACAAATCTCACGTGGTGTATAATAAAGCCACAGAGTATATGATAAAATGCTTATTTTGTATCTGAATTATTAATAATTTTGGAAAAGTGGGTTTACTTCATGTAAATGAAGTTTTGACTAAAAGAAATTAACTTTTCAAACGAATCAAGAAAATTCCAAAAGGGAATGGGTATGCATGCTCTTAGGCCTAATGATTAGGATCAATAAGCACTACTGTGTCAACGGCACAAGAATAAAGCCTTCAAAATGCTTAGATCTGGAGGTTCAGAACAGAATGAAGTGTTAAATGGGTAGATGGAAGTTCCTCTGCTTGCAATTGCAGCAAAAATTGGGAAACTGTTTGAGCAAAGAGAGATCTTTCAGCATATCATTTCCAAATTACATATTTTGATACTATAATAAAATATAAATATTATATTGGCTTTCTGAATTCTATTTCAAAAAGAGCTTAGACCTACCTTCATTAAGTTCTGTCTTAACCTTGCGGGCCTTCAGTAAATTAGCAGACCGTCCCCTCATAGGGGCAGACTTTCTATTTTCGGCAAATTGTGACCCTGCTGGAACAATAGTGTCATCTTCTGGTGCAGCTTCTACTCCTTCAGGAATTGTGGTTATGGCCATACTACTAATGGCACTTATATTTATATTTACTAACTGTTGTTTGTTAGAACTTTCTGAATGATTAGTCTGCACTTTATCCACAGAATGGGTCCCTCTAGTTACTCTATCAATAGCAGCAGCAATGTGTTTTTTAAATCTTGTGGTATCTTTCATCAAACCAAGAGATAATGGTGTTGACCTTTGTTGTTCTTTCA
This sequence comes from Gryllus longicercus, assembly GCA_038098605.1. Lineage (NCBI taxonomy): Eukaryota > Metazoa > Arthropoda > Insecta > Orthoptera > Gryllidae > Gryllus > Gryllus longicercus. The sequence continues at coordinate 5,823,354 of JAZDUA010000034.1, read as the reverse complement.
CAGTTTTTGCTAAACATGTCCTTAACAAGTAAGAAATGGCAACATTTGTCACTTCTTCCCAACCCTGCAAAGAATGGCAAAATTTAGTTCCTATTATTACCTTTTTTTGGTAATCCAACATTTTTTCTCTGATTTTTATTACATTCTTTAGAAATTTAAAGTGGCAGGTTAAGTATTCAATGCTCCTTCATATCTTAAGTTCACCTCTTATTTTACAAAGAAATTAAAACTAGTTGTGTTTCAACAGCAGATACTTTTTCATATTTTTTGTAAAGGTTATATAATATTATAATTCTAGATGAACCTGCAAAAGTGGTTCCAACCTCTAAAAACATTTTGTCTAGGTTAGAATTTGAATCCAGGCACATAGGTTCCAGGGAAAATGGACTTATACCCAAGACTAACTGGCTTCATCAAACAAAGCCTCTCATGCATCAAAACATTCAATTTTTGCAATTATCATAATTTAAGAGATTTTGAATGCAAATCAGACCTGTGTCCTATTGCTGTGGAAACATATCACTATTCACTGGGAGAAGGGGGGAAAAAAAAAAAAGAAAAGAAAAAGAGAACGATAAAACTTGGTGGCAGTTTTGTGAAAATGATTATGTATTTTTATAATTGTTTATAATTTTTACTGAAAACTGGAGAAAAACTAATATTTTCCAAGCATTTTACAACCATACTTAATGATTTAATTTTTAACAAAAGACTTTGATAAAAACATTTCTTAACTTCAATAATGTACTGTAAGAGGCAAATGGAAAAATGTATAACTTTTACATTTATAGAAAATTCAGAAGTTTTACTGAAAATCAGACCTGCATCATTTTTATACGTGCACTTTGTTCTATTTCAAAGATTTAAACATTAATACGCACGCACGCACGCACGCACACACACACACACACACACACACACACACACACACACACACACAATAAAAGATGCCATTTTTGAGAAAATTTTGAAAATGTCATTGAGGATTCATGTACAGTACCGGAAAAATTATAATATTTACTTCAAAGTTAAGAGGCCATGACATTAGCCAGGTTGATTAGGGACTCACAGGTTTGGTGAAAATGCTGTGTATGGTTTAGTAGCTAATGTCACGCTGCCTTCTGGGGAAAAAGCACTTTTCCAATATCAAGGATCAACAAAAAATGGATTCGGACAACACTATGCATACAAGAAAGTAATTTGCCAGATTAATGAGCAAGAAAAATCCGATTTTTGAGTATCAAGGATTCATAACACGTATTTTTCAGTAAAAAAAATAAGTTTTTCCGGCATCATTTTGTAACTTTTTCTCACTACTTATTTGTCATTGAGGAAGACCATAGATCTTAATAAATTCCAAGAATTTTGAAGACAAGAAACCTACGAAAATTTCATCTACTTTCTTCACTATCATGTAGTTCTTAAGGCACCAGTATATTTTATTATTAAATAAGCATTAATCAAGTTCTTCTCAAAACTGATTTACATTAGTCAAATACCTGCTCCTCTGAATCATTAACTGGACAACTCAAAGCTGCCAGTAAATCATCAAAATGTGGGTGGGATGCTGCTGGGGACAATCTCATCAAAAGCAGCAATAACTCCAGAGCACAAGATAGCTGAGAACGAGTTCTTGCCAAATCTTGTTGATTCTCTTCAAAAGCTTCTGATGATGCTCGAATCATTTGATAAGTATTCTTTAACAGGACATCCAAATTGGTTATAGGAGCAGGAGTTTTATCTTTGAATTTTACCAGAAGTCGTCGTTGTATAACTCTATATTGTGTAGCTCGCTGATTTAACTGATCCTAGAAAAAAATGTTGGTGTCACAAACCATACTTGAAACAATTCCCAAAAGAACGTGATCACACTTTTAAAGTACCTGCATAATAAATGAATCTCTTCTACATTGAAAATGACAATCGATAGCAACGAACAATTCTTGTAAGGGAATAGCTGAAGAGAATGAACATGTGAAGTCTTTGCTCTTTGCAAAATGCTTTTGTAGCCTTTCAATCAACTGAGAAGTTAGGAGACACATCGCTGGAAATGAGTCACTCTGAAGTCTATAGCGTTGAGATGTTTTTGCTGCAAAAACTGACACAATACAACTCTCCCCACCACATCGTAGAAAACCAATGGAGTTGCTGGCACCAGACATCGTTCCTTCACCTATGAACTCTGAAATAAGATTTTATAGAATAATCAAATCAATTTTCAATATTTTATTTTTGAATGTTATTATTCACATTTATTTTACTGCTAAGACTTTTTAATATACTTTGAAAAATACTTAAGTGATTTTATAATAATACCGTCTTTTCTTTACAATTGCAACATGCTCACATGAATCTTTGAAACTATGGGTGATTTCTAATCAAAAAAGAATTATCAAAGCAATAGTGATTCAAAACATTTCTGCTCAAATATTTAGAAGTTTCTAGAAAGAAGTTAATTTTAGTTTTTTATTTATTTAACTTTTCTTTCAAACATAATTTCCAACTAATAAGAATAAAATTTGAAGCTATAATTTTTGGACAGAAATTTATAAGTCTCTAGCACTGTAATAAATGAGATTTTTGAATTATCATATAAAAGAAATATCAAATTTTAGTTAATCCCCCCCACCTCAGTATTATTGAAATAATTTTTTGTTTTTGAATTGTTAGCTTCAAAGTGAAAAAACGAATGGCGCTATTCATAAGGGAAATACTACTTTGAATGTGTCGAGTACTGGTAATGGTAATACGAGTATGGTAATTACTTCGAACATTTTGAGTAAAATTACAAAAAAATAGATCTGACATTGAAGACGTCAAATTAAAGTTAAAATTAGTTCTCATCACTTTTTAGTACAAAATGAAATGTTTCAAAGAATAAAATTATTCTTTAAAAGTTTCTATTAACAATGAATTCCTGTAGATAGTCTTTTTAAAAAATAGAAAGTCTATGACCAATTACTACATGCTAGATAGCAAAGAAGGGAAAATGCAAACATTACATGCATGGATGCTTGCACACCATTACCTTTTGAAAACCTTGGTTATTTGTGTCTGATAAATTGATGAGAAATTTTATGACTTACCAGGGAATAACTGGGCCAAACTCACAGAAGGCTGCGAGGTGTTTATTGTTATTTTATGTTCCCCTTCCTTAGAAGCAGGGCAAGTTGTAACAATAAGTTTGAGAGGTACTTGTGCAACATTCTGTAATACTCTAGGTACTCCACGAGTACTTGTAACATATGAAGTAACAATACGGAATTTCAAATTCGCAACATCACCTGGCTCGTTTAAATATATAAAAACAATGATTTGAGTAACTTCGCCTGAAAGAAGGAAAGAACATTTACTCATCTAATTACTCTTACGTAGGAGATACATATTTCATGAACTAGATGAAATAAGTTATGTTGTAACTGAATTTTTTATAAAGAAAAACTCTTTGGTTGGCATAAAAGTAAAGATGTAACAAAACAATTCAACAAATAGAATGTAAATTCTGCAATCATTTCTATTTCCAATTTACTCTAAATGATGCAGGTGTAATAGTACAAAAAGTAAATGAAGTAAAAACACAATCATGTATTCTCTACACTTTGCAAGAAAAATTGTTCCTTTAATTGGACTACACTAACATTATAAAATATGTACTCACATAGACTACTAATGGAATGTGAAACCTGTGATACTCCCAAAGGAGGAGGGACAATAAATGAGACCTGTACTTTACTTAGAGGTGCATGAGGAACTAGCTCTAGTGCTACTCGGCACATTGGAATAGCATCTTTGTCCACATCAGACAGAGGGTCTAGCAACTGAGTGGAATAGGCACAAGGTTCAATTTGATTACTGACATTCACAGAGAGTCCAAGTTCTTTCTCTGCCGCACTATTGGCCAAACTCATCGCTGGAAAAGAAGAAAGGAAAAAAAAAAAAAAAAAACCAGAAAAATTCACAAGCTTACAAAAAGATTTCAAAATAATTCAATTTGATACTTCATACAATTTTCTTTGCTGTATGCTTTGATTATCTTCTGAAGCTGCAGCAATTCTTTCCTAGATTCTTCATAATCCAGAGCTGTGACTTCTAGAGGAGGTGGCATGAAAAGAGATGGTTCAGTCCCCAAATAACAACACTGAAGTTCTCCTGAGTCAGACATCACCACCAACACTCCATGAAGGTTCTGTTATCCAAAGGAATTGCAATGATGGAATATCACAATAAAATGCAAGGAATTCTATATAAATGTGGAAAGCTTTCAATTGCCCCTAATATCATGATTACAGAGTAAATTTTATGTGTGTTAAATTCAGTCTTAGTTTGGTTGAAGACTTCTTTTGTACATCAATTTTTTAATTGAAATCAATAATTAGTCATTTTACAAACCACCTGAATGTTTTATTTCATTTCTTAAATAAAAAAATAAGATGACTATGTATCACCAGAAATTGCAAAACATCAATATAAAACATTTCTTACCTCAATACTGACTCTTGTTACAACAACTGGAGAGATGAGAAGTTTGGCAGACCATTTCAATGTAGTTTGTTCATATACCATCAACATATCAGTGTCAGTTACCACTAGTATCATTAACTTACCATCCGGTTCTATAAAAGCAAAATATAAATATCTCACTTTGTGCATTGAATAGCATAAGTATTGTAAACTATTTTTGATCTCACAAATGAACCTAAACATTCTATGTGAACTCACCAACTATGTAGCAATGAAGACAATGTGGTTTATATTCCAGTCTTTTCATGAATTTGAGAGTTCCATTATCTCTAAGGCAAAATAAATTTTTTTCTCCAAGAATAACAACATCTGAATGTGAAGGCCAGACAATACCCTTTATGTCAAGAACACTTTCACCCAGAACATAAATCCAGTCAGCAGTCAACTTTCTGCCAGATGATGCTTCTTGATCTGACGATCCAGATTCTGCAAGAACTTGATACCTATGTACAAAAATCATTAATTACTGATCTAGTAACATTGTTTAATTTACTTGTGTAATTAAATAACAAAATACACAGTGCATAATGGACACCTCCCATATATTGTAACTTCACCCTCTGCATCCAAGACATCATATTGACTCGTCATACATGATAGTAATTGTATATATGACACAATAAATTATAATTATAGTAATAATAATAATTATAGTAATAATAATAATAATAATAATAATAATAATAATAATAATAATAATAATAATACATTTGTGACATAAATACAGCATATGCCATGTATGACAAGTCAGGATATGTATGTAATAGTAGTAATATAATAATAATAAATTGAAATAAAAAATGTAATATTAAGCCTCTATCAATTATATCAGAATGCATATTAATTATAGCAGTATTTTAACCAAAATATGAGGAAAGACTAAGTCAGTGATATCCAACAATTGCTAGAATAGTGAAATCAATGACACTTGTTCAAATAACTGATATCATATGTTAACCAAACATTTATAATTACATTGATAAGGTCTCAAATATGTATTGTATCTTTATGTAAATGGGTCCATATTTATAGCATTGTAGGTATTAATGAACAATCAGTACACTTGAAATAAAATTTACTATCATAAAGTAATATTGTAATGGGACGGTCGCACATAGCAGATGACGACACGAACAAAATATTTTATTTAATTAAGAACCGCGCCGCCGTTAAGAGCAGCCGGACATACCGTTTCCTGCATACCTGGGAGGGCCACTAAGCGCCGAGGGAAAGGAGGAAAGCGCCTCCTTTGTGCAGCGCAACCCACGCCCGGCGCACCCCTCCTGACGTACGAGGAAATACGCCACCCGCACCCCCAAACCGAGCAACGGAATTACCCGCGCCTAGTTCTTAGAATTTAAGTGACGGTGGTAACTTCGGGGAAAGTTGCCGGGGACGGCTTTGCCCAGTGACGGCTTTGCCCGTGTCCCCGGCTTTGCCGGGGACGGCTTTGCCCGTGATAGGCGGAAGTATCCGCGGGTGGCGCGACAACCAATTAAAATAGACGATGCGGGGGAAGAATCACGTGGCACGCGATCTCTTCCTGAGGGACCGCAGAAGTGAGAATCGATCACTTGTTTCGGAGGCGGCAGGGGGATCACTTGTGTCGGAGGTAGCGAGGAGGCCACTTGTTTTCGGAGGCGGCAGGGAGAGCAGTTGTTTTTGGGGAGTGCACTTGGTACTTTGATTGGGAGCCGGGACTATTCGTGCCTGGTCGCCCCGAATGCCACGCCACCTCGCACACATCGCAGCCCGACTCGTCTGACGGAAGCCGAACGATGGGACGGGACACCACGAGTGAGTGCCTGACCGAAAGGGCCGTGTGAGTACGAGACGGGGCGTGAAAGACAATATCACGAAGCGACCCGTCATCACCCGGGCGCGGCCCTGCCGACCGCCCGCGCTGAGCAACGCTGAGACGCCTTCCGGTCGACGCACACCGCTGGCCGCTGTGGGCCGCCACCGCGATCGCCGAATAGCCGCCACTAAGGGAGCTGGGGCAAGCACCGACCGTGGCTGCCCGCCGCCAGACCTGCCGGGCGCTGGGATGCCCGAACGCCGCACCTGTAAGCTGGGTCACGACCGCTCGGGAGAGCGAAAAGCGGAGCTAAGATGTACTCTGGCCATGCCGGCCTTTTTTGAGTTAAGATTAGTTATAAGTTAATTGTAAGTTTGTTTATGTTACTGGGCTTCACCCGCACCGAATTCAAGAGTTATTAAAGTAGTATTAAGAAAATGCCTAAGTCTTTCTCTCCAGTAGTTAGTCAATCACGCATGCCTCCCTCTAGGGAGTCTGCCGACGAAGCAGCCGGGCAAAGCTGAATCGCCGAAGGAAATCAGGTAATCAGTTGAGTCTGTGGTTACAATATATATTACTGAAATCATTATAACTTTTAACTTGTATATGTTCACTGTTGAAGGAAATTTATGCATTTCAGACTGACAAGAAATAAATAAATTTAGAACTGGCCTTTAATGAAGACAATCTTTTGGGGAGTTGAAAAATGTTTGTAACTTCTGTTATAGTTTGTAACTTCGGTTATAGTTTTAAAAAATTAAAATTGAATAACCAGTTCTGACTTACATAGAGGATAGTATTCACATTTAATCTACAGATCTCAATTTCTGCATTCTCATTTAGATCATAGCCATGAAAACATTACAGTTCAAAGCTCCAGTATTCACAGAAGAGACATAAGCATTTCATTGCTTCTCTGTTAAACTTTCTTAAGTACAGTGAAACCTGTGATAAGCGATAATTACTGGTTCCAACAAAAATTGGTCATTCGTTGAGGTGGCCACTTAATCAAGGTTATTAAGGTTATTGAGGTTCTTGAAAGCATAACTCAAATCTAATGCTGTGCTAATTGCTATGAAATGAGGTATGTCCTCTTTAATATTTTTAATTACTGTAAATGACAAAATACAATTTAAATAAGGTATTTAGGGTCTTTGGCCTTCTCTCTGCTAATATCAAAACACATCAAGGAATAAGCAAATGATTAGATTGGATTCACGCAAGCATTGTGTTCTGTGAATACTCAACAGATTCCAATAGAAGGGAAACACAAGTTACAAACCACAGGAATGCTGTGAAATGGATGAAGCAAATGCATTGTTTCATTTAAGAGATACTATTTATTAAAATAATCTCTTGCTACCTGAAACATAAATTAATTTCCCTACAAAAGACAAGTGAATCTGGATGTCATTGTTTGGAGTATCCTGACATGTACCATTACAGGAAGGTATTAAATCAACAGTAATCTCCACAACTGTTACATTTCTTACAAAACTGTTCAAAATTGCTTGGAGTGACAGCTTAATAAAAGTTACTCTACAAAATCTGCCTTTTCATTGGCTGCTAAGCCAATGGCCACTGAAAACAGGAAATATTTACACTTCGTCTTATGGGAAAATCCAATGGTTTCAAGAAAAATGGCCATTAATGAAAGTGACTGCTTAATCAAGGGAGCCATTTCAACAGGTTTCAATGTAATTTAAAATTCAGTTGAATTTTATATATCCTTATTTTATTACAGGTTAGAGCATAATGCATACATGCCTGTACTCTATCTCATCTCTATTTTTATAATGTAAGGATATGATTCAACACTAACAAGTTCTACCTTCGTTATCTTATGGAATTTTGCAACCCAATAATAGCATCACAATATGAAGTATTTCATATCTCCGTGTTCATGACAAAGTGTGTATGCACACATAGATGGACTAACATACACATTCAAATGTATAAATACACACATCATATCCACACCTATCTCCCTTAACATTTTGTTGAGACTGTCATTACCTGTAACATTCAACATGCCAGCTGGATGATACAGTCACAAAGGAATCAGTATGTGGCAGGAAAACTAGAGGCCCAGGTAACAGGAACGATGGTAGAAATCGGATGAACGTGAATGTCTCTTGTTCAAAGAAGCACAGAGCACCATCTAATGTCTGAACGCAGATGAAGTCTCTATGGGACACTCCTCCAAAAGGGCCCACAACAACTGAAAATGCTGAACGCCTCAGCTGATGTTCATAAGCCAGTAATATTTGATTTTGATTTCCTGAAACAAAAAATTGTAGTTACAACTACTGCACAAATTTAAATCAAAATGCCAGCATGGCAGTGCAGAAGATTTCTAGCTCTAAACAACGCGAAATGAGGGGGAAGGATGCATTTTGCGTCATCCCATTATCTCAAAGATTCTACAGCCCCTCCATTCTGAGTAGAATATAAGTTTCTCCTCTTTCTTTATATTCCTTCAACGATTCTCCTATAATGTTTCTACTCAATTATCCGAGTTTTTGTTTGTTTTATGACTTCCTGAAATTCTTTTGGATAGCTGCTTGAATTGTCAAATAGCTGTGAAGATGCAATCATGGCCTCATCCCAGAGTTACCAATAGAAACTCACCTGGTAGATGAGGGTTACCGTATTTTCCCACCACCTAAACTTCACTGACATGGAAGTAAATCTGTTCTGCACTTTTTTTGTTAATCAGATCATTGTAACCTCTTTGCATGGCTCTTCCTCTCTTCTTCCAGAACACAGTCCTCTGTTGCTCTTCCACATTCCTCCTGTTCCTGCCAGGATACAATCCTCACCTGCCTCGCAATGTGAGGATTGTATCCTGGATCGCTAAGCACCAATTTCTCCTGTACCTGCTAGGATACAATTCTCACCTGCCTTCACTCCCGTAGGTAGCCTGTAGACCCATCATTAGGCTTAGAGCCTGTTTCTATTGGTTTCTCAGTAGATTATTAGGCTTCTAATGCTCCTGCTGTTAGCACCTCTTTAATGATCTGCTTTTATCTCTGATCCCTCTTGGTTTGTTCTTCGAGATCAATTTTGGCAAGCTATTGCTCATTCTCTGTAAATGATCTTTCCATCACTTTTGAGTCTGTTCTATCTCTTCTACTAAACCTTTGGTTTTCAATTTCTTTCTGATATCTTTATTTCTCACCTGTCTCGTAAAAATCTCATGTGTGCCACCTGTAGTCTTAGTTTGACTCTTTTTTTCATTACCCAAGTTCGAAAGCTATACATGATTCTAGGTTTAACAACTATATTGTAGAGTTATAGTTTTGTTTAAGGGTCCATGTCTCTGCCAAAGTGTCTCTTGTTTCACATATTTTATTGTAGTTATTAAGTTTCTTTTCTACGTCTTCATGAGTTTGTTTGTATTTATATTTTCAAGGTATGAAAATTTACTTGTTCCACTATTTTTCTATTTATTACTATTTTGGCTCACCTTTTTTCCTTGCCTTGTATTGCCATAACATTTCTTTTCTGAACTGCATACTTCATGGAATATTCTTGGGTCACTTTTGTCAATTAATAAACTGTTCTCTGTAAATTATCTTCAGAATCCATTATGATAGTTAGGTCATCAGTATACAACATTGTGTCTATTTTCTGGTCTTTTGTGATCTGTATTCCTTGTCTAGCCCCCCTCCTCCAGTTTCTCACTAAGTGGTTGTTATCTCAAACTTCATTTCATAATTACAAAACATATAATTCAATCCTAAAAAAAGTAATCAAACAAGCAAAAATTATGACAAATGATGAGTACATTGCAAATGCACATTATAAAACAAAAGCTATGTGGGACATTATTAAAAAGACTACAGCACCAAATATTAATAACAGAAAAAATATAGAGCTCCACTACAAAAACGAAACTGTACAAGACCCACAAGAAATAGCTGATATATTCAATGAACACTTTTTACAAATTAGTAATAAGTAAATCCCTGGACACTTTCTAAACAATAAAACACACCAACCAAACACTAATATTACAAAAATTGTAAATTCCATATTTTTATATGAAACTACCCCCTCTGAAATTTTTAAAATCATTGGACAAATGGAGAATAAATTCACAGCAGGCATGGACAACATTCCAGATTTTCTTATTAAACACAGTGCTCCATGTATAGTGCAACCACTCTCTCACATCTGCAATAACTCTCTAAATTAAGGCATATTCCCAGATATATTAAAAACAACAAAAATTAAACCATTGTTTAAAAAGGGCAATAGTTATGATCCAATGAACTACAGACCTATCTCCCTGTTATCAGGATTTTCAAAAATTCTGGAAAGGCTTTTCAATGATAGACTCAAACAGTTTCTCAATGCAAACAATGTCCTTACAAATGCACAACATAGCTTCAGGAGTAATAGATCCACAGACACAGCCATCTTCTCCTTTTTAAATGACATACTTGTTGCACTAAATCAGAAGGAAATTCCCATTGGCCTTTTCTTAGATTTGTCAAAAGCCTTTGACATCATTGACCATCATATACTTTTAAGAAAACTAGAAATGCTAGGGATGCGAGGCATTGCAGGCCAATGGATCAAATCATATTTATCAAACCGTAGCAAAATAGTTGCCCTCCAGCACACTAAAGAAAACAAAATCTCCTCATACTACTCCTGCCCTCAAATAATAAATTGTGGAGTCCCGCAAAGATCCATCCTTGGGCCAATACTATTCCTTGTATACATAAATGACATGCCTTTGGCTTTAAGGAATAACAAAATAATTTTGTTTGCAGATAACACAAACATAATCATCAAAGCAAAAACACAACAATCATTAGAAAAAGAAACTCACAAAACTTAGCAAGCACAAGTAAAATGGTTTCAAGACAACAAATTCACCATAAACACCAGCAAGACAGTCTGTCTAAATTTCATGAATCCCCAATCTAAAGAAAAACTCTTACAGCATTTGCTCATAAACACTAATCCGGTAATGATATCTCATGAAACTACCTTCCTCGGTCTAACAATTCAAGGAAACCTAAAATGGAATGCTCACATCTCAAACCTTAACAAGAACCTCACCAAATCTTGCTATGCCCTAAACATCCTCAGGTCAAGCTCCAACATTGAGACACTTCGAACAATGTATTTTGCAAATGTGCACTCACACCTAAAATATGGAATAATATTCTGGGGAAATGCCCTTGAAAGCACTCGCATATTATCCAAAAACAAATATTGCTAACAATGACCAGTACTCATAAGCTGGAGTCTTGCAAACCCTTGTTTAATAAACTAAGGATTCTTCCTCTACCATGCATGTATATCTTTGAAATAGTGGTCTTCACAAAGAAAATTCTCATGGAAAACAAAGACACTTTTACTTTAAATTCTGATGTACACAACTACAACACCCATCAAAAGGATAACCTACATGTGCCCCACTCTGAAACTACACTTTATCAAAAATGTATCCTAATATAGGGTATTACACTTTACAACAAACTAGGCAAAGATATTAAAGTCATAAACACAATTCATACATTTAAAAGTAAATTGAAAGCTTTCCTGGTTAACAACATTTTCTACAGTGTAAAAGAGTATTAAAATTACAACATTTCTCTTAAAAAATATAAATAATAAAAATTCCTTATCCCATTAGACTTTCTATTTCATGTTAACTGTTTCAAGCTGAAGCAAAGAAAAAAGAACTGGCATATTGCATCCTGTAAAGTAGAAGGAGAATGTCTAACAAAAAAACAAAACAAAAAAGAATTGTTTCTCTCTGGATTTGCTAGACACATTAGGTGCTGCAGTAGGACTACGTGTACAAATTGAAAGAAGAAAAAAGAAGAAAAAAAATGGTCAAAACTTGCCTCCTCACCATTTCAAGTTTTAAATATAGAATGTACTAATATTGTTAAATTTTTTTGTTGCTGACAGAATTGATACGTATTGTTTTAAAATCATCACCATCACCATTATCATCATTATTATTGTTATTGTTATTATCATTCTTCTTCTTCTTATCATCATCATCATCATCTCATGAGGCCTTCTATGTAGTCAGATACAAGAACCAACTCAATATTTATGTAAAATTAAATTGAAGGAATAGAGGTAGATATAATATTCCATGATGAAATGAGTGACTATTTGATTTTCTGTGAAATTTAATCTCAACGCTTAGCAATATTAGAAAGTTTATTAATGCATTTTACTGGGCTTATAATGCTGTAATCGGCATCTTTGAAGTCTCTTTGATAATGGCAACTTCAAACAGATCAGGCAAAACAACATAAAGGCAGTAAAAGAACATCAATATAAGACAATTATGTGAAAATACTTCAAATCCTTTTAGCTTCAACAAGAGAACTGCAACAAATAAGGTGTGGTACTGGCTTATTTAATAAACTTAACGGAAGTTCCAGACACCTTTGTTAACAACAAACATAATAATTTCTGAATTAAGCAATGCAAAAGGTTTAAATTTGGGTTTACCATGCTCAGTTGCTCCAGATTTAGTTACAAAATTGTACACTGCCACACTTCGAGGATGCAACAAACACAACTGAATGCTTTGAGAACCACTGAAAGCAATGAAGTCAAGTTACATTGGGCACTCACAAATACTTATTGAAACATGAACATTAATTTAGTAATATCAAATCAACATGAAAATCAAACAATGACTTACGAAACTAGTTTTCCACAACACACTTGAAGAATTGGCTGCTGAAGGTGCACTTCCAGTAAGAGATCATTGGGGCGATACCCAATAGCTCTTCCATCCTCATTTTTTTTATAAGAAGGTTCGTATATTCTTAAAAACCCATTATGACTGCCTACTATAATTTTCTCACTGCTTCCACTGAGTTTGGCTACACTGATACATTTATGATCGTATGATTCATCAGATCCGCAATTTGTGACCCATAAGTCACGAACTTTAAACAGTGACATCTTTTAAATTACACAATTTGCGGCTAACTTTTCATTAAAGAAAAATGCGATTACTCCTGAAAGAATCCTTATAACTGTGGATCATAGGTTACCCGCATTTTTCTGTACAACAGAGTACTACACAGCAATCAGTATGTTTTTAAATTAGTGAATGTGATCTGTCCCAGAAGTGAATGTTGGCAATAACAAATTTAGGACGCATGGTTAATTGAAATGTTCGATTAGATTTACCTTCATAGTTAACATTTGAAAACCCACATGCAAATTTCTGAAGGAATGCCTGACGTGCAGTGCGGACGTGACTACACATTTAAAATTCCCTTCGGCCACAACTTTTCCCAACATTTTTTGACAAGATCTGTCAACTCGTACATCAGCTCTTATGCGTAGAGAGTGTAATGAAGCTTGATAAAAATTGATACTGACTTCGAGACGATAGACAAATGTGCAACTGCTTATCTACAAGGCTTTATGATTAATATCATAAATGCAGCCTGTAGTACAATATATCTTTGTTGTTGTGGCAACAATATTTGTCCACACCAGTGGAGAGTCTTTGATGGTTCATGTCTGGCAGCAGCATGTTCTCTGATTTAGCGTGACTCGCTACTTCTTGTTTCTGTGTGGTTTGTCTTGAAGAGGTTAGAAGAAGTGAGTTTAAAAAAGAATATTGATTATTTGAAACGAGTGGTAATTGCAATTGGTCACCATGTCAGAAACGAAGAAGACTGACAATAAACCTCAGAAAGGGAATGCCGAGAAAAAGACCGAGGAGGAGACAGCCGAGCTCTCGGAAGCGGATAAGCAACTTCAAGAAGAGTTGAATATGCTTGTTGAAAGATTGCAAGAGGACAATGAAAAATTATACCTTCCTGCTTTAGAAAGTTTACGCAATCAAATTCGAGCCTCAACCACATCAATGACAAGTGTGCCCAAGCCTCTGAAATTCATGAGACCCCATTATGACACAATGAAAACTATTTTTAAGAAGATAGTAGACCCCAAAACTAAGGAATTTTGTGCAGATGTAATTTCAGTACTTGCTATGACAATGAGTGATAGCCGTGATTGTTTGAAGTATCGTCTTATTGGATCACAGTGTGAAACTGGAGACTGGGGTCATGAATATGTCAGACATCTTGCTGCTGAAATTGCAGCAGAATGGGCAGACGTAAGTACTGACAACAAGCAGTTGCGTGAACAATTAGTTAAATTAGCTTGTCAGATTGTACCATATCATATGGCACATAATGCTGAAGCAGAAGCATGTGATTTACTGATGGAAATTGAACGTCTGGATCTTCTGGAGCAGTATGTTGATGAAAGTGCATACCCCAGAGTTTGTTTGTACCTTACAAGTTGTGTTCCTTATGTTCCGGATCCAGAAAACACCACTTTATTGCAAGTTGCTTTACGTCTCTTCAAGAAATTTGACCAGTATCCTCAAGCTTTACGTCTTGCTATGCAGCTTAATGATCGAGAACTCATTAAGGAAATATTTACATCTTGCAAAGACCTATCAATCCAAAAGCAACTTGCTTTTATGTTAGGCCGCCAACAAATATTTTTTGAGTTAAATGAAAATATTCCTGAAAATGATGATTTGGTTGAAATTATGTCAAATTCCCATTTAAACAATCATTTTCTAAATTTGGCACGTGAGCTTGACATCATGGAGCCAAAAACTCCAGAAGACGTGTATAAGTCTCATTTGGAAAATTCTCGACCACCGTTTGGTGGAGGCCAAGTAGATTCTGCTCGACAGAATTTAGCTGCGAGCTTTGTCAATGGTTTTGTTAATGCTGCATTTGGACAAGATAAACTTCTGATGGAAGATGGCAATAAGTGGCTGTACAAGAATAAAGAGCATGGAATGCTAAGTGCTACTGCATCACTTGGATTGGTTTTACTTTGGGATGTTGATGGAGGTTTAATTCCCATTGATAAGTATCTGTACTCTTCAGAAGATTACATAAAATCGGGAGCTCTACTTGCTTGTGGAATTGTAAACTGTGGTGTGCGAAATGAGTGTGATCCAGCTCTTGCATTGTTATCAGACTATGTTCTACACAACAGCAATGTAATGAGGATTGGTGCTATTCTTGGTCTCGGATTGGCGTATGCTGGTTCAAATCGTGAAGCAGTTTTAAGTCTGTTAACACCAGTATTGAGTGACAGCAAATCTAGCATGGAAGTCATTGGAATGGCTGGTTTGGCATGTGGAATGATAGCAGTCGGGTCCTGTAACCCTGATGTCACAAATACCATCTTACAAACACTCATGGAAAAGTCAGAATCAGATTTGCATGAAACATATGCACGGTTCCTTCCATTAGGACTTGGACTTTGTTACTTAGGTCATCAAGAAGCTGTAGAGGCAATAGTAGCTGCCTTGGAAGTTATTCCTGAACCATTCAGATCCATGTCAATGACTATGGTAGAAGTATGTGCATATGCTGGTACAGGAAACGTGTTAAAAATTCAGCATTTATTGCACATTTGCAGTGAACACTACGATGCTCCTGAAAAGGATAGCAAGAAGGATGACAAGAAAGACCAGAAAGACGATAAGAAGGATGAAAAAGATTTGTCATCACGACAGGCTATTGCTGTGCTAGGTATTGCTTTAATAGCTATGGGAGAAGAAATTGGTTCAGAAATGGCCTTCAGGACATTTGGACATTTATTGCGTTACTGTGAGCCAGTGATTCGAAGATCTGTTCCACTGGCATTGGGTCTCATATCCGTCTCTAATCCTAAACTCAATATTTTGGAAACATTAAGTAAGTTCTCTCATGACAGTGATTCAGAAGTTGCTCACAATGCAATTTTTGCAATGGGTTTGGTGGGTGCTGGAACAAACAATGCAAGATTAAGTGCTATGTTACGCCAACTTGCTCAGTTTCATGCAAAGGATCCAAACAATCTTTTCATGGTCCGGATTGCCCAGGGTTTGACACATTTGGGAAAAGGTACCTTCACACTTTGCCCATACCACAGTGACAGGCAGTTATTAAGTCCTGTTGCTGTAGCTGGTTTACTTGCAACTCTTGTGGGATTCCTTGATGTCAAGAATATTATTTTGGGACGTTCACATTATTTATTATTCACTCTGGCTGCAGCAATGCAACCACGTATGTTGGTAACTTTTGATGAAGAATTGAATCCTCTTGCTGTACCTGTGCGAGTAGGTATGGCTGTTGATATTGTTGGTCAGGCAGGCAAGCCAAAAACTATCACTGGTTTCCAGACCCACACAACACCTGTACTTCTAGCTTTTGGTGAAAGGGCAGAACTTGCAACAGAGGAATATACACCTCTCACACCCATAATGGAGGGTTTTGTAATATTGCGAAAGAATCCAGAAATGGTTTCAGCTTCATAAATGTTTCATTATTTATGTATTTTTAAAATTAAAACTAAGTTAATATGCTTTATTTTGAACTGTGGCAATGCACTAATGTCAAGTACAATTTATAAAACTTTTTTTGTGAATGAAGTGATCGCTTGAATAAATGTGTCTTCTATAAAACTTACTGGTGTTTTAATAGACTTTGAGTATTGACCTTCTTTGTTATTTTCTCCTAGTGCATTATTGCATTCCAACCCAAAATATGTGTAAGAATCATTTAGTAATAATTAAATGATTCTGAGATCAATTGAGGAATACATGAGGAAAGAAAATAATAAATTTAGGAATTTATAATTTCATTCCCAATATAACAAACAAATAGGGAAGATTAATTAATGAAAATGAGAAACTGATTTGGAGATTATTTATGTCTTTCAGTAATTGAACCAAAATGAACTTTTCTCTTTCAGTCAGAAAAAAGTTATTGCAAAAAGTGTTTGAAAGCAAAAATACTATATTTTTATCATGGAACATTAGCAATTTTTTCAACTTGTGCGTAAATAACTTTGTATTTATTAACGCTGAAGTATAGGGTACAACAAAAAAATTATTACAAATTACATTACTTTGATTGTGCTATTTAAATGTTGAGGAGAAAATATGTTAGGAGATTCTTTGATTATGCTTAGAAGAAACATTCTTGGAGCATTCCTGCCTGAGATTTTGTGGCATGAGAAACTAACAAAGATTTCCTATATTATTTAAATATGTTCCAAGTAAAAATGTGAAGTGGCTAGGTATGATAGCATTGTTATTAATGTATACGCAAGTAATTTGTCATGATACAGTAGCTCACTCTAAGGCTTATGTCTGAAATGACCAAGGCGAGATAAGAAAAAGAAATTTTGGCGATTAAAATTTACTATTAAAATTTATAACAATAAAAGCAGCTTATTTTTAAAATTCATTTAAAACTTAAAAAGAAAGAGGGGAAAATACAAGGTCTATATCTCATAAGGAAACCAATGATTGTTGGCATGTTTAATAGACCAAAACCCACATTATTGTAATCTTTTTTTTAATTTTATTCAGAAAGACTTCAATGCCTGCAAATCCATTCATAAGGAAACTTTTAAGGAATTAAGATGCTAACCAAACTTCTTTGTTGTGTTTTACGAAGAACATTCATAGTACCTTTTAACATCATTCTACCCAAGTGTGATTGCAAAATTAGAATAACTTTGAATTATGGAGATCAGAAGTACAAGTTAAAGTGTCATTTCTACTTTAACAGATTTGATGAAGTATTTATGTCTAGATTATTTATGGAACATGCAATTTCCAGTTTAACTTCAGTGGTAATTGTATTGCCCAGAATGTGAACAATACAGTTGGGATGTGCCGATGTGCAGAAGAATTTGTATTCATATCTCGTGATACATGAGCTTCTTTGTGATTTGAAAATAATTTGGTCTCTAATATAAAATTAGTGGTGCTACAACAGCACATACTTTCTTGCATTATGTGAAAATTTTACAATTTTCAAAAATGCAGAGAATGCAATGAAAATCTAACTTGTGCCATTTTTTATAACCACGAGAAGAGGAAAACATGGGAGCAATTTTTGAGAAAATTTTGAAAATGTCCTTGAGTCTTCTTGTACAGTAAAGATCAAAATATTAGTTTCAAATTCAAGGAGTGGTGATTTCAGCCAGATGGATCAGGGAATATCTATTTTCTTAAAAATCCTACTTTCGGTTTAGCATTGTTCACTGATGCAAAGACAATTGTTTTGCCATAAACCAATTTTTTTGCATCAAAGATCCATATATCTTGGATCCTGACTACAATGTGTCAGACGAAGCTATTTAATACATACACAAACAAAAATTATCCACTTTTTTGGAATCAGGGTCACACAAAACTAATTTCTTCTGTTGAAAAAATTGCCATTGTTTGCTACAACATTACAAGACTTGCTCTTTGCTGTGTAAGTAGTATATGAGAAAGTAAAAATCTCTCTCATCTATAACTAGTAACAGCCCAGGGGTGGATCCAAATAGTATTTTAGTACAGGGTAGTAGCACCCCCCATAAATATTTTTCAAATATTAAAAAATAATTATTGTAAACTTAAACAAATTTAAAATCAATATTGAAAATGACAATACTCTTTTGGATGCAATGTGATCAATGTGTGGTAATCCTTTTTAATAAATTGAGTAAAGTTATAAAATATCTGGTGGTCTTCGGCAGCAAAAAATGTTTCTGAACAAAACAGTTTTCCAAAAAATAACACACACACTGCTCAAGATATACAAATAAAATACTCTCTATTACCATGCAATAAATTACATATTTTAACAAAAGCAGTCTTCACAAATAGTGGAATAATAAAGTTATATATGGATTCACAGTACAACAGTTCACTTTACCTACCAAGAATATCAAAACTTGCTGTTCCATAATGCAAGAAATGAATAGCAAATATTTAATGCCAAGTAGCCTCTACTTTGGAGCCTTACGATGTTAGCTGTGTTGTATGTAGTGATGTATTGAGTACAAGAATACAATGAGAATATGTATTATAACAATAGGTGGAATAAGACAATCAAATATGTATTATTAGGTGAAAAACACTACTGTTTCATTGTGTATCACCCCCCCCCCCCCCGGAGTTCCTTGTTATATAACAAAATCACATACACCATTCAAAAGTTTGTAGGCTGTATAGTTTTTTATTTCTACAAGTATTGGAAAGTAGTAATATAAAGGTTGGCCCCAGAGGGGCAGTATGACCCCTAAAGATCCGCCTGGATCCACCACTGAAATAGCCATCAAGTTCTGATTTAAGTTAAAGTTCTTTTACATACACATTCTTGAAGTATTTAGAAAAGCATACTGCAATTTCAGTCAGATCTGTTACGTGAGATCTCTTATCAGAATTGCCTTTGGTGACTGCTTTACAAGCGGTCTGCATATGAATATAAGAGAAGAAAGGATATCTTCCCAAGCCATCGACCTGCAGCTCTTCAGCTTGAGTGATCAGCGTAGGTGACTCGATCGATAGTTTTCCATAGTTTCTCCAATCTGCACCAGGCAAGTGCCCTAACAAATGGACCCCTGCAATCTTTCCTTCCTCTTCCTTGTCTTATCCTTACCCTTTAGATACACACACTACACTATCACACCAGTTGGGAGCTTAGAGCTTATCCAAGCTGGGGCAGTGCACAGCCAAAGGAAAATCCCTGCAAGGCGATATAGGTTGGTGCTGGATCTTGCCATCCGTAATGAAAATGTGCACTACACTTATGGGACTAATGACCTTATTGATTCCGAGTGTGTCAACAGCTATCAATCAATTGGGTTTCTGCTCATTTCTTCAGAGAGGTTCCACAATGATCCTTTTCGTTACCCAAAAATAGAAATTTGCCATCCCATCCACACATTTAATTTTTACTTGGTGTAGTGATCAATATTTATTATTGGATAATGTTTACAAAGACTGGATGGAATGGCAACTGGGATGTGAGATTCACCATGATGGTTCTTGCATTTGAGCAAGAACATGCCTGGAAAACTGCATTTTTTGAAAATTTCTTTTCACTGCAATATCCATTAAAACAGCTGAATAAGGTGAAAACTGGACAACTTATTCAAATCAAATACATGTTTAAGAGTTAATGAGTTAGATTTTAAATAAAGAGACAAACAAGTATTTCCTAACATAAATTACCATATTCTTTAGTTTTAAGATTTCTTGATTGTTTACTTTTATAGTAATTGCAATACAAAATAAAATGACATTTACTACATTATTACAAGTAATTTTCATTATTGATTTCAGGTTCATTACTATTTGAAATTATACTCTCTACACCTTCACCACCCCCTGCTCCCTCCACACCAGTCCTTACTTCTTCCACTCCAACCCCTTCTACTCATCCTAGTCCAGTGACTCCCACTCCCCAAAACTCTCCCTCAAAACCCTCTCGATCCATATCCTACAATCTGCGTGCCTGTCCAGCACCCGGATCTGTAGCAAACAATCACTTCTACACCAGTCACCACTGCAACAGCACCTTCAAGATCCTACATCAGAACATTCGATCCTTAAAAAACCAAAAACACGAAATAGAAATCATGCTAACGTATCACATAAAACACTAATGCAATCTGTATAACTGAACACTGGCTTACAGAGGATCAAATTAAAATGACACAAATACCAGGTTTCTACTTGGCTGGTTACTTCTGTCATAGGGACAAACACACCAATATCAATCATACGCATGGAGGCACATGCATATATCTGACCAACAACTGTGAATCCAAAGAAGTAAATGAATTCAAACAAATAACACGCAACTCAGACATAGAATGCTCAATTGTAGAAATTCCAAAGCTGAACATCTTCCTCCTAAGCATTTATCGAGCACCTGATGGAAATCTTCAAATATTCTTTAAAACTTAGAATTAATCTTGGATAAATTAACAAAGCAGGCTCATTACTCTATTATAATCTGTGGCGATATAAACATTAACTTCCTACCAACAGCTAATACTACTCATGAAAGAGACAGAATCAAACTAATAAACTTAGTACGCTCCTATAATTTAGATGCAGTAGTTGAGACGCCAACCAGGCAGTCAAAGAACTCCCAAACAGCAATAGACCAGATCCTTTTAGACAAAACAAAACACACATACACAATCACCACTAATGATACGGGGCTCAGTGACCACAATGCTCAAATACTCACTCTTAAAATAAATTCCACCTCACCAAAAGCAAACCTAATAAAGGAGACCAGGAAGTATAATGAAAAAAACCTGAACAATCTCACATCACTGTTAACTAATGAATCATGGTCACAGGTATGAAATATCTGATATCAACCTCAAGTTCAACACTTTCTTCAACACAATCAAACACTATTTCAACATCTCACATCCACCACAGTATCACAAAATAAACAACACACAAAACAGCAACGCATGATTAACAAAGGGTATTAAAATTTCGAGTGAAAGAAAAAGAGCTTTATAAACTCACAAAAGAACACTCATGCAAACCTCAAATAGTGAACTACTATAAGTGATATTCAGCCATACTCAAAAAAGTTATAATAAAGGCCAAACATATGCCAAATGAGGAGTATATAAAAAAATCCAAAAATAAAACAAAAGCTATGTGGAATATTGTAAAAAAGACATTACCAGGAAATAAAAAAACACAAAATATTGAACTAGTCCATGAACACAGAAGAATAACAAACCTTAAAGAAACAGCCAGTATACTCAACAACCACTTCTCTGAAATTGCTGGTAAACTACTAAAAACAAGAAATCCAAACACTTCACCTCTACAATGATCACCTTTCTTTGAAAACTAGCTTTCTAGCATGTACATCACAGAAACATCAGAAAAGGAAATACTTCAAATTATAAACAAAATGCAAAATTAACAATCTGCTGGGATAGACAACATTCCAGACTTCTTAATAAAAAAGATTGCTCCATATATCATCAAACCATTAACATTTTTATACAACCAATTACTAACTCATGGCTCCTTCCCAAACATATTTAAAACTGCTGTAATTAAACCTATACACAAAAAAGGTAACAAACAAGATGTAATGAATTATAGGCCAAGCTCACTGTTGTCAGGTTTTTCAAAAATATTAGAAAAACTGTTCTATGAAAGATTAAAAAACTACTTGATACGCTGTAACATTATCACTGACTTTCAATGTGGATTCAGGGAAAATAGTTCAACTGAAACTGCTCTATTCACCTTTGTAAATGAAATCCTCATGGCATTAGAGCAAAAAGAAATTCTTGTTGGTCTCTTTCTTGACCTGTCAAAAGCCTTTGACACGATAGATCACACAATTCTATTGTCAAAATTAGAATCTTATGGAATATGAGGAATTGCTTACAATTGGATAAAATCATACCTATCAGACCGAAAACAAATAGTAGTATTACCTTACCAAAGAGATAACAAAATAAATAACCATCACTCCGAGCCAAGGCATGTGACATATGGGGTCCCACAGGATCCACACTAGGCCCGATTTTATTTCTTATATTTGTAAATGACCTGCCATCAATAATGGAAAACAACAAAACCGTACTTTTTGCTGATGACACTAATATAATATTCAAAGAAAGAACAAACAAAGCTTTGCAAGACAAAGCCAATTTAGCCATCGACAAGCTAGTTCAATGGATCCACCATAACAAACTAATCCTAAACCGAGACAAAACAATCACAATACCCTTTCACAACTCCCACTCAACACAACAATACTTACTAAATTTAACATTAGAAGGAAACAGCATCAGACAAGCACAGAAAACAAAATTTCTTGGAATCACCACATAATCCAACCTCAAAAGAAACTCTCACCTAGAAGATATTAATTCAAAATTGAGCAAACTTAATTATGCTCTTAGAATAATAATAAAAGGAAGAAACATAACCATTGAGACAGCACGAACAGTGTACTTTGCAAATGTGCACTCTATTCTCAAATACGGGATAATAATATCGGGCCAAGCACCAGAGGCTAAAAAAACATTCAAAATACAAAAGAGAATCATTCAAACAATAACAAATACAAAAAGAACACAGTCCTGCAGACCTCATTTCAAAAAACTTAACATACTTCCACTGCCTTGTATTTTTATTTATGAAGTTATCATGTTTGTAAAGAAAAATCTAGTAAACAATGACACACTTTACAAATTTAACTCAAGCTTACATCCCTATAACACAAGACAAGCATGTAACCTTCATCAACCAATGTGTACAAGCACATTATACCAATAGAGTACATTCTCTTCAGGTATACAATTCTTCAACAAATTACCAATACATCTGAGAAACACGACAGGCTTGTACAACTTCAAAAAAAAAAAAAAAACTTTTTTATAGCATTCAGGAATACCTCGATGACTAACATGTGCAATGTGATTTCAGGTGTTGCAGTAGGACTAGGGGTAGAAATAGGAAAAAATCTGCCTATAACCTGCCTCCTCCCCATTTCAAGATTTTATCAAGGAATATACTAATACTGTTAAACCATATGTAGCTGTTACCATAATTGTTATCATTTACTGTTAGTATTACTATTATAATTATTTTATAAGTAATGTTATCTATTATATTATTATTATTATTAGCAGTAAAATCACTATATCAAGACAATGATATTCTAAAATGAAGTGGTATAAACCTTGAAATGTTAAAATATTTTAAATGAAATTAAAGTAAGTCAAATGTTCAACTATTTGCTGCTAAAAATAATTATCTCCTATGTAATATCTTAATATTTCCGTAACAAGTATTGTATAATCACTAAGCCAAAGACCCCATCTTGATCAGGTTTTTTGTCCAGTTTCCCTGGTCCTTTGAGCAAATGCTGAGATGGCCCCTTGTTTTGCCTCTGGCCAATAAAAATAAATGTAACTTCACTCGCTGCTCCCAAGATGAATGCGATTGTACTTCCTCTAAATATATCATATTTGAGGATACAAATCAATCATACATGATTGTAATTGTATATGTGACTCAATAAATATTATTATTATTATTATTATTATTACTATTACTACTACTACTATTATTATTATTATTATTATTATTATTATTATTATTATTATTATACAGTAATCCTAAGATTACCATCTCCTAGATAAATGTGGGTTTATGGGAATACATTGTAATAAATAAAAACGTTAGAACAAAATATTTTATAAAATGTTGACTTACTGCTTACAAAGTGACTTACAAAAAATTCAATTTCATATGCTAGCACTTCGTATAATATAATTTGTCTTTGAAATGCAAAACCTGACAATTTAAAAAATACACACATCTCATCAAAATACTAACATAAGTGATGTAAATAATATTAAATATTTAATACTCACAAACATTCGAACTCAGTTCTTGAAACATTTGTAACTACATTTGAACACATACCAATTAACCTTACAATTTGTTACATTCCTTTGGTTTTGCTATAGACAAGAAAGAATCTGACATATGTATACAACCGTAATGCTAAAAAACACGTGTCACTACACTACAGTCAGTATCAAATTGAAAACCTTAAGAGTAACAAAGTTTGATTTAAATTTTACCCACTTCATACTGATATAATAATACACTTGAATCTAGACTAGTAAAATCTACAATTGAAAAACAACTACCAGTTTTATAAACAGATCTAGTGAACATTTAACATTTGCCCTTATGACAGAAGTTCTTTCTGGACTTATTAGATGTATATATTATTACACATTCCTTGAAAAAATGTTATTGATTAATAGAATGAACAATAATAAACCTTTTAAAAAATAAATGTTTTAACTATACACAAAAAATATTGTAAGTAACATATGTCAATAAAATTTGTTACCAAGATTCACACAACTTGCACCACCAACCAGAAAATAAATAGGATGCAAACTTGAGATTCTCAAAATTAATTTATTATAAATCTCATGAGTTCTTGCAAATTTACGAATGCTATAATATATTGCAATAACAGAATGTCTTCAAAAAACATATCCACCTTCTGTTAATTGCATTTGAGGAAGCTCCAGAAACCATACATGACATTTGTCCTATGATATGCGCTAGAAAGCACTAAGATATGCTAGGATAATGTTCATCTACTTGATACCATCATTTACACAATTGTAATTTGCATTACAGTCTCATTAACACAAATATTTGGAACATAGAAACTTTGAAACAAATATACAAATGGTCAAGGCAAAATCAAAGTGTAACACAGTCTAGAAAACAACCCAAACACAAAAGATTAAAAGAGCATCAAATACAAATGTTTCCATTGCACACCAGGTGCCAACAAATTCCTCGAATATCCTTCAATGATTTGGCATACATTCAGATGTCCATTGCTTCATCAACAGCATTGAACATTTGAGCATTATCAACATTCTTGACTTCTTCACACAAATAACATTTCAAGTTTTCCTGAAACAAATACATGAAGTTTTAAAATAACTTTAAATCAAAAATAATTATTCTAACATTCAATATAAATTAATTAAACTGTACTTACTTATCTAATGAATTTGTTCTCATTACAGGAACAGTGGGTTTCACATTCTGAAATACAATTATTGGCAAAAGTCAATATAAAACAAATATTTCATACATCTCTTTTTCTTTTTTGTCCTCAGTGGTAAAAATTGTGTATTAAAAATGGTTCTTAATTAATATCTTCATTATTCATTAATAAATCATGTAAAATAAACTTCTTATATCTTGTTATATATAACAGCATTGAATTACAGGTTAAAAATATGAACAAAATATTAATATCCAATTACTACTGGTGCTGGAGATTTTCCCTCAGAATGGTAAACATTTTTCTAAGAAGATTACAATTTATTTAATTTGTTTCATAGAAACTGTTAACATTAAATTAAATATTTTACATTTTTATTGTTATTTTATATTAGTAGGTCAGCTTTAGCATGATACGGTTAGGGCATTAATTTTGTAAAATTGTACTAAGTAGATATGTAAATATGATGTGTTTTTGACATACATGTAAACCAAAAACTCCAAACAATGTTTGTTCGAGTGTTTTGTGTATTTATAGTAATTGGAAAATGATACTATCAAAAACACTTCTGTTATTTACTGAAAATGAATATCTCACAGAAATTGCAGTGCTGTTTGAATAATAAAAGTGTGAATGTGTTATAAAATCCAACTTTGATTCAACAGTTCCAGAAATGGAATATTTGCAACAAAATTTTGTTTAGGGTCCTATTTCACCAACACTATCAGTTACATTCATAAGAAAGTCACATCTCCAGGGTTAATCTGAGTGTGAAGGGTGGTGGCAAAAACATTAAACAAAAAAATTATATTTTAAAAGCATTGGAGTTGCACAGCTCTGTGTTTTAAACATATTACAATGTGGTAATTTGAAATCAGTGTTTGTTGTCTTTCACAATTGTAACTTAGCAGCCATTCTGACACTAACCTTTCCTTTGCTTTGATTGGACACTGGAGGAAGAGCAGTATCAGTTACATGTTGATGTGGAAGTTCATAAGTAAAATTTG
The DNA here is from genome assembly GCA_038098605.1 of Gryllus longicercus. Classification (NCBI taxonomy): domain Eukaryota; kingdom Metazoa; phylum Arthropoda; class Insecta; order Orthoptera; family Gryllidae; genus Gryllus; species Gryllus longicercus. Next base: position 5,796,604 of record JAZDUA010000034.1, on the reverse strand, counting down.
CATTTGCAAGTTTCATACAATCTTCTAGAGTTCTTATAAAAGTATCACAGGTTGCTCCCAGTAAAGAAGTAGCTTCATCCAGTTTCTGAAAATTACAAATAAGTTCATTTTAATAATATCGATGTTGATGCAACATTATGCGAATTGATATTTGAGACTATTTGTTTCCAAATAATAAAATATCCTACTTAAAATAAAATGTGTACCATTTGTATTAAAAATTCTTTAGAAGTTTGCAGGAAGAAAGAAATCAAAAACATTAGTGATTAATGATAATTCATAGTTTTAACAAAAATGAAACTAGTACCATCATAAGTGCACTTTTATTACATTTAGAACATAAATGTTAAAGAATGAACTTTGAGTGAAAAGTTTCATGAAAAGTAGTCCTTGAAATTAAAAGAGTCCCTTCAAATTCATATGTTTCAAGATGAGCAAGTCAGATTGCAGACTGTCTCTATGGAAAATTACTCTGACAATACAGTTTAAATGCTAATTACAAGAATTAATGTACCAACAGAATGAACAGATGTTTTTCAGGAAAAAAAAATACTTGTTAGTTCTCCCGAAACACAATTTCCCTCAACATTGCAACATCCGCAATTTTAATTTTGTCTTTGAATTCTATATATTTATTTGTTTAATTTATTTACAATGCAGAAAATCACTCAATTTGCAACTTTACGACATCCAATTTTACAAAATGTTACGTTAATAAAAAATAATTGGTACATAATAAAATACAAATGTCCATAGAAAAGATACAAGAGATATGCTAGAGGTGTATTTGAAAATTAATTTGATGTTTGATGCAAATTTGATGTGTGCATGAATGGATTTGCAAGAACAGGCTTACACGTGATCTTACTATAATGTGTGAACACATTGTTTTACAAACATTGCTCATTTTGTAAAACAAGATTTTAAAGGTGAAAATAGCTTCATACTGGAAATCAACTTTGGAAGGCAAGATCCTGAACTGTCTGTTACAAGACCTGGTGTAGTGCATGGAATTGTAACAATGATGAGCACTGAGATTGAATTTCACACAACATCAAATAGTCACCTTAATATTATCATGGAAGAGTATTTCTGTTCCTTCTTCTTCAATTTAATTTTACATACATTTCGAGTTTGTGCTTGTTTTTGACCTTGCAAATTAATGTCGATATCAAGAAGAACTAAATCTCCCAAAACGTAAAAGGATATTTAAGAAAGTCTGGTTTTCTAGATTATGGTATATGAAACATAATTTGTGACTCTCTGGCTTATATAGACAGTTACTGACTTATACCTGAAAAGATGTGTTGCAGTGAAAAGTAAGTTGTGGGTTACTTCTTTGCCTACTTTTCCCCATACATTATAATGTGCATACTTCTACATTTTTTGCCTTAAATTTGTTTAATGCAAGACCTAGGAGTAATTGCCTTTCCAGCAACCGCACACTTACAGGGTTTTGAGACATGGTTTCTTATAAGTGGTATAAAACTGTCATCTTTCCTTAACATATAACGTAAAAAAGCAGATAACACTAGCCACTAAAGTGAAAACAGAAAAGAAAACGGTTAATATCCAATAATGAACTAATCTAAACCTTTGTCATGGAAATGAAAAACTTATTTTTATTAATGTTTTTAAAAATCTCATCACACATACATATAGCCCAAATATTTATGTACTAAATCATTACTACCTTGTGCTCTTTTTATTAAACAATTTTAAGTGTTTAACTTAATACAAATTAATATCTATTACTCTGGCAGAGGTTTGTTATCAATTGTCATATTATCAATCAGAATAATTATGTAAATAAAACGTGATAAGTTTTTGACAGTCAAACATAATACTTACTGTAGTTTCTGGTCCATTTTCATGCAATGCTGCAGTTTTAACCATATGAACTTGTTGCATCAGAAGATCACAGTACAATCTTAATTCTGATTTCTTTGATTTCAAGGTGTCTGGATTAGAATCTACAACAGATATCAATGCAAACAAAAAACAATGGCATTTCTGAAGTGTTTGAACATCAAGTATAAAAAAGAATTTTAACATAATTTACCAGAGTCTTTTCTATTTCTTGTAGTTACACAAGCTTTCGCACTTCCCAATGCAACAAGCCATTGTTGTCGTTCCTGAGAAGTTGCAGCACGTAGGTAAATGTGCTGTTCACCAGGAATAACTAAATCCATTCGTGTGCTATCCACTGGATTTACTGTAAGAGCAGAAAAGGGTATTTTTTATTATAATAACAAATGAAATGTTTTCAGGCTAACAGAATAAAATCACACTTACCTATGATTTCACACGCAGACACTTTCAGGGATCCTTTACACCCTTGATTTACTTCTTCCTGAGATTTATAATATGCTAACACACCATCATCAAGGATGAACCACCTTGTCTGCCATCCTGCAGGACAAAGTTGACATATTGAGTCTTGAATATCAAATGACATTTGTTATTACAAGTTTTATACTCACCGCTCCAATAATTTGTCCACTTCCAAAGAACACCTTCCATATCAGCAGTGTAAAAGTTGAATTTTCAACATTTCAAAAGAATATTACATAACAACAACAAAAATAAATAAAATAAAATAAAATAAAATAAAATAACGCATGATCCACTGCAGGTAGGAACACAATCAGATGTTCATTTTAAACCTAGACACGGTAGTACTTAAGTGTTACAACATGCTTTTGCAGTATCTAAACATGAAATAAAAACGAACTGAATGTTTGACACATTTGTTGTCCATCAACTTCACTTTCGGTTTTTGCATGACAGTTGACACGTGTCCAACGCAACATCTGTCGACGTTGAAAACAGAGCGAGATCGATACATCCGCCACAGCTATCGTTCTAGATGTCTCGTTTTCACCGAGGTAAATGCTGGTACGCACGGCGCGCGCATTACGATTCTGAAAACCTTCTTTCGAAAAAATGTACTATCATTATATTCTAATAGACTTTCAAAATAATCTTTCTTCGTGTGCGGATTGCCATTGTATCTCTTTGAGGGTAAAAATATAACATTCCATTGCAAATAAGTCTATAATTCTTAACGAAATCAATTTTATTTGATGAAAGTGTCACTTTGTTTTTAAATCACATGATTGCATGTAGCAAATATAAAATTATTGCTTCTACTTGGCTGTCAGGGAGACGCTGCTTTCTAAGTACAGATGCCAATGTTTCGGCCGTCATGCTCCGACCTTCGTCAGGGCGAAATGCTTATGGCTTAATAGTCATGGAGAATTATTATTGGCTTCTTAATGAATTAATTATTATTTATAATAATTTAGCAGCCTCACTAACCCTGAATATTATAAATGTTGAAAAAAGAGAAAACAGAGTTTTCTGTTAAAACATTCTTCGATAGAAGAATAGCATGATCGTTTAGTAAATTTAAATTTGCATGGTCGACGCGAGGCTGTGAAAATGGAATGCAAAAAGGGAATTTATATATAACGATAATTTTAAATGAACGATACGTATGAATGGTAAAATGTCTCGATTATCGTTTTCAACATTCTCTGAAAGGAAAAAGAGTGGATACATTCCAACGTTGCGTGTTACTTCATCTGGTTGGAACAGATATTGCTGTATATTGAAAAATACTCGTGATAGCGTAAACTAAATGCCATTCAACATAAGAATCAGGTTGTTTAGGAATTAGATCATTTTAGAGCCGTCATGGGTATCCCACAGCGAATTAAAAACTATCCAAACGGATAATGAATATTAATACGTTGGCAATGATTTTAACGAAGATGATTTTATTCTCAAGATAAAAGGGATTTCACGAAGACTAAGTAGTCTATATAATACAGAGTAAAATGAAATTGCTCTGTTATATTTTTGGACAAATAGCTCTTTTAGGTATACCCACTGTGTAGCATATTGAGATTGTCGGAAATAAGCAAACACTCCAAAGTTTAGTAAAATTAAATTGGTGCGACAATAGGTGTCAGTAGATTCACTGATGATACTTTAGTCATGAGTTGAGGTCCGTAGAAAATCGAAGCATCGGGGTAGATTAGCTGAATTTTTCAAAGTTAGAGATCTTAGTGAAATGAAGAGTAGAAAAGGACATAATAAGTTTGATTGAAAGAAGAATCTACTGCACACGACGAACGGCGCCCGGAATTCTCGCTTTTGTGGAACGTTGATGCAGGTGCTAAGCACACAAGACAGTGCTACGACTTTGGCTATTTCTGCTTTGTAAATGGTTAACTGGGCTGTATCTGGTACGAGTTGGATTTTGGATATTGTAAACTGTGACCAAATAAATTATTAGCTCGTCAATTCACGACCACACTACGAGTTTTTGATTAAATGACCAACGACTATTAATTTTCGTAGAAATATACTGTTGTGATCGTATACTTTAGTTTATTTCTGAACGTATCAGAATACATGGCATTAAGCGTTGCTGTCAAAGAAATAGTACATTTGCAAAAGTTTATGAATGAGTTTGGTGCAACTGACACAGAGATTATGACTACTCAGCAGACAATTTTGGTGCACGAAAACTAGCTGTGAAACCTATATTTCAAGCAAGGACTTAACATAAATATGTACGTCATCATTTAATTAGAGAAGTAATGGAATTAATTTTTTGTATTTTGCGATAACAGAAATATCAGTTGACATCCTAACAAAAGAGCCGACTAATCATATACATGAAACTTGTGTTAACCCATTGGGACTATCAAGAAAATCGACACAGAGATTATCTCGAAGAGGAAATATTGAATCCCAATACGAATAGTATGGCGATATAATTTGCGTGAATCACATATGGCTAATAAGATGAAATAACATTTATAGTTACTATGAATCTTAAGTGGAATAACACAAATAACACCGAGAGCCTAATAGAAAAACTATAGTCCTTTATTACGTTTTCGTAAAAATACTGTTATATCACGTATGAACAATAATAACATTGAATATTGGTAACATGAGTGTGGTTTACAATATAAAAAAAACAGATTTAGTGTATGGATAACTAATTACTAGCAAATTAACCCGGGAGTCGCATGAGAGAATTTGGGCCAACGGCTTTATTTCATAAACAGTTTTGTTTGAGTGCATTGCATTTCCTTGTGATTTTCAGTATCTTTCCCCTAATCTTTTGTCAAATTCTCTCTTTGCAAAATTCATTACTCGCGACATTTTCGCAGGCAGTCTATCAATTCTCAGAAATTTATTTTATGTCGCTCGTGTCTCTGGGACGCAAAGCTCTTGCGTGGTCTATAGACCTTTCCGTGAGAACCGCATTGACAATAATATTAAAAAATATTATTATTATTATTATTATTATTATTATTATTATTATTATTATTATTATTATTATTATTATTATTATTATTATTATTATTATTATTATTATTATTATTATTATTATTATTATTATTATTATTATTAATATTATTATTATTATTAATAATAATATTTTATTATAGCCAATATGTCGTCTTGAGTGCAGAGAGTGAAGTTACATTCCTATCCAGAAGCGAAACAAGGGGCAATCTCAACACTTGCTCAAAGGATTTTGAAAACTGGAGAAGAAACCTGATCGAAATGGGGTCGTTGGCCTAGGAATTATATTACAATACTTGTTAGAGATAGATCAAGATATTATACAGTAAATAATTATTTTTGTAGCAAAATAATTTAACATTTCAAAATTTGTACTGTTTTTATGTTTAAAATAAAAGTGAAATTTATTTGTTAATGCTATTTTAATGTTACGACTCATAATAATAACAATTACTGTAATAATAACAATAATAGTACATGATATCAATGATGGTAACAACTACATATAATTTAACAATATTAGTACATTCATCTTTTAATCCTTGAAATAGTGAGGAGATGGAAGCAGGTTTTTTTCTCACGCATAGCCGACCGGCGCCTAACCGATACATCGCCCGCGGAGACCTTTAGTCAATCTGCATTTCCTGTGATACTCCTACAATCCAAGGAAGCACAATCAACTTTCGGAAGGTCTTTAAGACGGAAATCTCTTCAGATCTTCAACGAAGATGTGTAATCCCTGAAAGTGATGAGAATGAATGTGAAAGTATCTTGCTGGGTCTACTAGCTCTCGTTCGTAGGAGGACAATGTTTGAAAACTAAGTCATAGGCGCTTCAACATATAATTCAGTGACTCGTTCGCAGGCTTTTGGCTGAGGTTCGTGCACGAGGTTCTCGCACGAGCAGCGGAGTCGTTCGCAGCGACGCCCTGAGAGCGAGCATTATAAGAACAGGTGCAATCACGCAATCTATAATATGCGCACTTTGTTAGATATAATAGAAACTGTTTCATTGTTTTTGAATTCTTCTTATGTTCCTGGTTATATAACGAAAATATAGGCACCCCTCAAAAAGTCGGAGGCAGCCGTTTTCTTTCAATTTCTGCGCGCGTTGCAAATTAGTAATACCTATTATCTACAAGTATGTGTAAATAAAAGGGACTATAATGCGTGTGCTCTATATGTGTGTCGCACAATGACACAAAAACTACTCCACCGATTTCTCTGTAATTTTCACATTTAGTTTTTATTAGTTGTGGGAGTGTTTAAAGAGTGGTTTGAATTAAATTGGATAAGTGGCGCGTTGATGATTTATTAGCTTATGACGACTCAAGCGCTCCTGAACTCTACGCAACCCGCCACACACTCAAGGATTAAGCGCGTCTTTACACATGCATTCTGTCCCTGCGATTGCGAAATATTGGCCGGAATTATTATTTGAATTTCGGACAAATATATCAAATTACTTCAAGATAGTGCCATAGCGACCGCATGCCCAAAGAGAGAACGTCTTTACAATAGCATACTTGACAACCGCGACCAAACCAGAATAAAGAACAAGCACAGACTTGAGAGAAAGTCTTTCATCTATTAGAATTTTTACTCAGCGTAGCGTAAAACGTGATTACAAATCACGTGACCAGTAGTGAGTGATGTGTAAAACACTGCGATAGCGAGGCATTGTCGGATCCACCAATAGTATATAAAGTAAATTAGAATATAATACTCATATTTCAACTCAATCAATTGAGGTAATCGATTTTTCAAGATTTGCATGTCATGTGATTTGCCTTTGATGTTGCAAATAGAAATACAGGATACCTTCCCATTACAATTTTAAGACTAATTAGACAATAATTTGGAGTTCTCCCAGTTTTTACATAATTTCTGTTTATACTAATAAGTCGGTTGCGATTATCTTCTCGTGCTTTGCAAGAACATCTTGCCATAGGGGTATCGTCAGTTACTTTTGACAGTCAGTTCAGTCTTTTGAAGCTTCGTAATATTTAAATGACTAACTCGACTAATTTAGATGGAGTTGATCTTTATTTGTTTCATCTTTCGCTGAAAAAGGGAATTTTCCGTCCTACCGGAAAATCAGCAAGATCAAACCAATTTGTACATCGTAAGATAATCCAGATGTGAAAAAGTATCCTTCAATTGCTTTACTGTACACTACAATGAAGGCGTTTGATTCTTTGATTTACAATTAATGGAATTTCTTATTTCACATAAGGGAGGAAGCACGTAGGAAACAGTGATTTGTTTGGTTATGTTTTTCAACATAGTAGGACTCACTCTTTTGAGAATTTATTAACGTAAATATCTCAGTTGACAATAACAACGACGACCAAATTCTACTTTCATGTCTAGCTCTGTATTTTAGTAGGTAGGATAATTCATATGTTCTTTTGAAGCTGGGTAGTTGTTTTCGTCAACTGTGACACATATGCGCATAAACTACCAAACGTGTACCAATAGGGTTTAAAAAAGAGATGATCACAAACTTTGAAGAACTTCCTTTTGATTCAATAATCTGATCCTGTAAATACAAGCCAGAAGTTTACATTCCTCAAATCACGTTGAATGAATGGAAAGTAATTAATACGACGAACATTGCACTGGAAGATATCAATATTCACACACACACACACACAAACACACACACACACATATAATTATATTTCCTAAGAACTATGGTTAAACGCGTCATCAGAATATGCAAAATTACTGTCGTTATGAAAATATACTAAAAAAGTCTCATTATGTCTAATCTACATTTAATTCGGAGTATTAAACGCTTATTCGCAGTAAAACAAAGTGGAACTCAACATCCTATATGTTATAACGATAGGCATTTATCCAGAATATATAATGGTTGTGAAGTTGAAAACTGTGCTTCGATTTACACTTGGACACAATCATACAACTTAAGACTACAAATAAGGACAAAAACAAATGGACTATACTTGAGTGAAATCAGGAAAAATATGGAAAATGAAACACTTTTTTTATTGCCTTCACATTTACGTGCTTACCTTACTTCTTGAAGTGCCGTCTCCATGACTGAAGATTGGCGACCCCTGCCGCAATCTGTCTTGTGCTAGATGAAACAACTCTAATCACTCGAAATACTGGTCCATTTGCGAATGATTGTTAGCCAGAACATCTTCCTGCCTACCTCCCATCTACCCTGAACTTTCCTCATTATCAGTTACAAGAGTCATATTTCAGATTTCTAAGTAAATGACGAAGATACAGTGTTTTTATAATTTTAATCATTTTCAATTTCTCTCAGAATACACAATTTCTTCCTAGTATGCAGTCATTACGCACTTTGTTAATCCTGGGAATTCTCGATTAATTGACATTCTCCTGATCATCCACAGAATATCGAATGGTCATTATTGAGACGAGAATCCGACCACAACTGGAACAGTGGTCACTACTAAAACAAAATCGAGGTTTGGAAATAATTTAAAAAAATACAACAAATTAAACATTGGCATTTTTAGGCAAGGGATCTATTTATAAAGGAGTATGCTATCGCCCATTGAATTTCACAGTATGCATTTAGTAGAAGAAAGTCAGGTAACGTGGGAGTAAATAGGGAAAATCCTTTTTTGTAGCATAAATAGATTAAAAAATGTCAATTATGGTGATCTGTCTTGACATAATAAAGGTCTTGTCGATTGGACGTCGGAATATAATAAACAATTTTTCCGTGGAGGATGTAGTGTAAAATAAAAAGGCCTTTACCTGAATAAAAGACTTTTACCTGATTGATGTTTTCGAGAACGCCCACTGTTACATTGATTAGTAGAACTGGGAAGTTCATGCAATTGCATGTTTTTCGTTAATGGTCATATTTTCCTGAAACTTCAAATGTGTATCTTTCATGGAAAAATATTGAAAATAAGGTAAGAAATGTTTTATAATAATGTTTTAAGATAAGAAATGTATATGACATATTTTGCACATTCAAACTTTTTGGTATATAAATATTTTTTTTAAATTTTCGACTTTTTGTCTAAAATTACACAAAACGAACTTTCACCCTAAACTATTTATAAATTAAAGGCATGAACTTTCTTGTTGCTTTAAAGACGTTAGTTCCAGGAGTTTCAGACTACTGACGGCCAACGCAGCCGAAGTATTATCTGCTGTCGTCGGTTTATAAAGAAGATAAAGAATTGAAGGAAAACCTTGGTAGATGCACGTGCAATTATTCAGGAGGTAAGGGATACATTCGCGACAGCTCCCGGTGAAACAGGGAAGGCAATAGGAAGAAAATAAATGAAGTTTTTGGAAATAATCTAGAGATTCTTACTTTTCAGACAATGGGTAAACTCTTGGAAAGAAATAGTGTTCATCTTCCAGACCATATATTGAGTACAAACATTGTCTCTTATAACATCATGTGATGTCGAAATATAATTTTCCACGTACAAAATTATACTATGTGATAGAAGACACTCCCTAACAACAGGTAACCTTAATAAAATTCTGATGGATTTCTGTACTCGTAATGCAAAATGAAATGTGTAGAAGTGGATAGTAATCTTTTTAATTTGCATATTCCCTCCTCATTACACGTCCACCTCATTACAAGTCATTAAAATAGTTATATGAAGCATTTTGCAAACATATTGCCTCATTTATTTCAACTACACCTTTTTTATGTTATTTTTGCTCGGACACCGTTGAAAAATTGTCTCTTAAAAAAGTTGCTTTCAAAAAACTTCTCAACACTTCTCGTTTGCCATGTAGCACGGTGGTCAGTGTCTGGCCTGGCTTTTCAAACGAAGTACCCCTTGTGGTCATTGGTTCGTGACGTGTCTGTTGCTGTTGCTGAGAGTGAGAATGAGTAAAAATGGGGGCGACGGGCTGCACTTGGAATAATACAGTACATTCGCCGACAGTTGGTCCACTTGAGTGGGACCCCAAAATGTTACACAAAATGTTTTCCCTCAACACGTTTTTTGAAAAAATATTTAATTTCAAATACGATTCACTTTAAAATATATTAATAATTAATGATAATATACAAGGGGAACGTTTGTTCCGCTCGTTGGCTCTGAGCGACCGCCTGTCAAGGGTCGCGGCCTCCGCCAGCTCCGCGCCTCGCCGCCAGCCGCCGCCGCACCAGCACCGCCACCAGCGCCCCCGCCCCCGCCGCCGCCCCCGCCACCACCACCAGCCCCACCGCCAGGAGCGCGGTGATCGCTTCGTCGAGGGCTGCGACCACGCTCTCGCCTACGGCCTGCCCGGCCGCGGCCGCGGGCGCCACCAGCAGGCTCTCCACCGCGCGGACGACCCACGCCGAGCCGTTGAACGCGGCCGGGTCCTCGGTGAAGTTCATGATGAACGGTTGGATGATCACAGTCAGTAGAACGGCTTGTAGCTGCGTTTACCTACACTCAATGAACCGGTAATATAACTCGCTGTCACTATGCAATGCGGAAAGCGCACATTCTGGCGACTTCGCTCGTACCTGCATTCAATGCAAACAAGTCGATGAGGCAATGATGTCATTCCCATTACGTCTTGGAATTACCCAATACTTTCGTTCCATTTTGTTACACAGCTACTTCTACCGAACGCCACGCTTTGATATTTTCAAATTGATATATTGACAGTCACTACCTTTCGGAGCCTTCTCACACTATTGATTCTGTTTCTCTACACTGAAATTCTTTGGCCTCGCGTCAACAAAAGTTGCCTCTTCATTCACTCTATCTTGATCCACACTTGTTATATCACAAATTTTTGCTGACTTAAGTCTCTGTCCTTTACCTAATCTGTGGTCTCCTACACCAGTGTTCATTCAAAGCCACACTGAAATGCATCACTATTTCGTGCGCAGAACCGAGCTCTCTTCAAGCTGCGAAAACTAATCTGACTACTTGAACGTTTTCTTAGAGCCAGAAAAGTTTCATGAAACGAATTTGTTTTTAAAACAAACCCGGTCTACAACCGGCTACTTTGGCGATGGCCACATTCATCATCTTCACTACTTCGTCCACGGTATATAACCTCACCGCGCGCCATCGTCTGTGGGAGTGCTTGTCTCAGCCGCGACTTGAGAACGAGCATCGCTGCGCAACGGCTCTTGCACTGGCTGTGCCGCCTCACCTCGCCCCTCTCCCCCCCTTTCCGCTCCGTCTCTATACTAGCATTTGTTTAACCGTGCGCTTGACGTAAACCAGCTCTTCCCGATTTCACCCAATCGGGATGTTGGGCGTCTGTATAGTGACGGCACTGTAGCGACATAGAAGCTCCCGATTGGCTGCAAGGGCAGCCGCTGGTTTACGTCAAGTTCGCCTTACGTCGTAATGAATGGTCCGTGTGGCAGCCGCTGCAGCGGTGACTATTTGTTGCCCAGCGCACGAACGACCCGGGCAATTGCCGCAAGTGGGGACCTTCCATTTCCGCCGAGCGCAGAGGAGAGTGGACTAGGGCTGCTGGTATATTGGAAGTAAACTACCGACGCCTTTATAGATTTCTCGTGAATCGCAATAACAAATAATTATTTTAAAATGAGTTTCTAATTTTAATTATTCTAATAAAATATGGTTACTGGAAGGAGTTTACAGTTTATTTAAATCTTCATCAATTTGTTAGATTACTTATGTTATGTAACCATAAAAGAATAGGAAGAAAGACAGGCAAGTACCACTTGATAAAGGAGCGACATTCCTACGTATCACCAAGCATTTTCAAGTACAGTTAATTGAGAGGCCAACCCCACCAAATAACTGATTATTTTACTTTTCTATTTCTCCAAATGTGTAACACAAGTATCGGAAGGGCCTCACGCTGTAGAAATGTCAGTCGGGCCCGTGAGTGCCGCTGCCGGCCGAGACCCGTCGGTGGCAGCATTTTCGACACCAGCCAAACAGCTCGGCCGACTTCAGTCGCTTTCTGGAGGAGAATTCTAGCGGGCGGCTGCTCTGACCGGTACTTTTCCGTGCTTTCTCCGATCAACACCAGGCGAATGCCTGAGCAGAACCTTAACAAACGGGCCACGTACATGAGATTCCGAGAAGTGTAGAGCCCTTGTTGTTTACCTTACCTTGATTTCAATTCAGCATTTTCTTCTATGTATGGTTAGGGTACTTTCTAAGTTAATAGCGCCCCGCAACTAATACTGCAAAACAAGAATAAGAATAAACCAAAATATTTTTTTTAATAATTGAATTGTTCGGCTGTAAAACATGGTAACACACATGGAAACGTTTGAGAGATGTAGGCAAGTGAACATTTTTGCTGGAAGGAGTTTAAATGGAGGTCATAAAGACAGATCATAATGCCAACAGCCGGGGGACAATTATGAACCATAATTTAGACAATTTGATAATCACAGCTTATGGACAGCAGATGGAAGCGTATGAAAATTTTAATGTCACATAATCTATAGCTTTGAAGGTTACCATTTTTTACACCCGAGACCTTCAATTACTGAATCTGGATATTCTATAACACAACATCAGTCATCCAGCCATCCAATCGACCGTAGTCTGTACAAATACTTTTCAAATACCACCATTTTCATAAACAATTCAGTATTCGTCTGGAAATGGGTTCTCTCCTCTAGAAATAATGTATACATTTCCAAAATTCGAAATATGATGTGCAGTTACAATTTCAATTGCTTGTTTGATTTTGATTTTTTAAATAAAAATATAGTATTAAAATGATTACTGTTGGGCCTTGACTCGATGCGCGATCGGGAGAGTCGTTTCTCTTATCTGTTGCAGGAAGGTTGCAATTCCACGCTGGTACAACGTATGGAACAGAGTCTTCACGGGACTACGACAAATACAAAGGCGAAAAAGCTCCGTGGGTACTCTTGCGTGTCATGTCGTTTCTATAAACATCAATTAAGAGTTTTAGAAACTAGCGCTATTACAACAAAAACGTCATTTCTCGCTTAATTTGTAACGCTTACGTAATAAATTAGTACTTGTATCCACAAAAGGATTTACAAAGACCAAAAATGAAGCTCATGTAGAGCTTTGAACTCGGTCACTAACGTTTAACAAGAAATTAATGTCCTCAAAACAGGGATGTCTAACAATCTTCCCGATGTTAAAAAAGAAGTTGAATATTTACAATTTTCGAAAATAGGGAAGTTTTAATAAAAATCGGACGAGTTGGGATAAAGAAGTTCAGAAAAAGTTTGAAAATCTAAAAAGAAATTGTTTCCGTCAGTTTTAAAAGTTGTAACAATTTCACTCAAAAGTACGCGAATACTACTCGTATTTTGAAAACACAATATTTAACGATCAAAGTTTGAAGAACAGATTTCATTAAGAAAGAAAGGTATTGTAGTTGTACTAAAAAGCCGAAAAAAATGTTCAACCTCTGCAACTACTGAAAACTCAGAATTCTCAACGATAATAGGATCTGCGCCATGAAGCCATCGAGCTCTAGTGGAGAAGTTATTGAAGAGCTCTAGCTCAATCCACGTGACATGGCGCAATATTGTGGCGTGCTGTTCAGATAAAGTGCTTACGTTTCTGGTTATTGATACTTCAGCGGTTCATTGACTTCAACGTTTTCATAACATACCAAGGAAAATCGGAAAATTAGAGAGGTCACATTTTGTAATTACTTGAAAAAGGAATTTCTGTATTAAATATCACTTATTGTATCTTTAAAAATATTTCATTAATTAGCCTCTTTTTATTTTGTTAAAAAATATATTTTCCACATGGCAGTAACCGACGAGAATAATTTTAAATTTTTATTATGCCATAACCAAACTTAACAAAAAAACATAACTTATAAAAATTTAATGCTCTTTTAACGTATACTTGTGTTAAATTGTGGTTGTGTTTAAAAATCCTGTTTATTCAATATCGCAAAAGCAAATCAGACAGTTACCACCAAAAATCATCAAGCAATTTCAACGGTAGATAACCTTAAATCCCCGGTGAATTTTATCAATTGAATTTCGCGATCATTTGTTGTCTTTCATTCACTTGTGAATGCCAAATACAACTTGATTTGTTCTATAGCTGGTGTGAATCTATGACCTACTTTCCTATTTCCTCTTTGCCCCGGCAAACCTTCACGAGCGAAGAATTATCAACGAGTGAACAAAGTAATACTTATCGGTGTAACGACCACCTGCTTTATTTATGAGGGTAGTCGTACAATGCATGAGGCCGAAAACAAATACCCAATGGTTCACAACAAACAAACAATTCCACAGAGAAGTGAACATCCAAAGCCCTCACACACCACTAGTGTGCGGTACGTATCTTGTAACTTCCACGCAAACATCACTCAATATTCAAGCTTGCCAAGAATTCCAAACAATCAATAACTCAACAAATTCCCTTTATAGTCGTTTCTTTATTGTGGAGTGTATCTGAGTTGAAGGGACATGTAGAATTTCATCATTTGTGAAAATTGCGAAAGCACCACCAGTTTTCTTACATGGTCCGACATTACGCATTTGTCTGTCGAAAAATCGCCGAATTTCGCCTCATTCCAATGCTCTCCCTTCACTACGTAAACGTTGTCAGGCGAGAATGTGAAGAGACGAGAAGGAAAGGGGCATTCTAGAAATGACGGCGTCCAAACAGTGTTGAAAGCGAGGACGAGTAGAACCGCGTTGGCGCCGTGAGCTTCGATCGCGTAGCCGCGGGAGGGGCAGTGGCCGCGACCTTCAACGTAGGGGGCGATGCTCGTCCACTACAAACATCGACAATCACAGCAGTAAGTCACGACATCAACATGGAATGCTGTTGATTGACTTCAATAAGAACTAGCCCCAGGCCCCGACTTAATAGGGGCTTCAAATTTTTTCATTCAAAAGAAGTGAAAAATATATTGATCTCTAATCCAAATTTAACGCAATAAGTTATTTTTGACGAATTCTGTTTGTGCATTGGGTGAGGAGGGACTATTTTATTTGGAATAAGGGGCCCCCGTGGATCACCCCGACCGGCGTCAGTCAACACAGCGCCCTCCGCCTCGGCGCCTCCAGCGGCCGGAAGGGCCTCTCAGCAGCTCTGGCTTCACTTGGGTTCTCGGCGCGTGGCATTGTTCGGGATGGATGTAGAACTTTTGATATCGAAGGTGTATCTGAGGCTCGCAATGCGGGACAAAACAAACGACATGCGAACAGAAATGTAGAACGGTGCTGGAAGGAAATTTCTGCTGAAATGGATAAAGACGGAAAGAACTCATCGGCGTATAATCTAAAATGCATTTTTAACTAATATTAAAAGTTACATTGTTTATTACATTATTAATAAGTCAAATCATAAGAAACTAGACAACTCTACATTTTCATTAGCATATACTACTTCAATAGAATTGACTTTGTGAGAGTGTGTGAAGAATTATATTACATACGAATTTCAGAAAAAATTATGTAATTTTAGTTGCACTGAATGTTCTGTACATTGACTTGTAACGTATTGTGATTCCACTTCAGTGGTGTTATTCAGATGTATTTCAAATGCTTCTTTATCAATACTAATCTAAGTGTTTTGTAAAATATATTGCATGCGCTTTCTTCTGACTCTCAACACAAACTATTCGGGACCCTCGGATCCGCATAAAATTCATCAGCTGCTAGAAAACCATGCAAATCCCATATATCCAAATTTTGAAGTGCTATGAAATATTAAAACCAACGGTGCTACAACAGCACATCCTTTTTGCAGTATTTTTAAGTTTTGCAATTTTCGAAAATTTAGAGTTCAACAAAAATAAGACCTGTGCAATTCTTCTACATTTCCCTTGTTCTATCCGTAAAAACAATTGGAGCCGTTTTGACAGGATGATTTTTTTTATAAATTGCATTAATTTTAACCAGCAATTACGCGAAATATACAATTTAAAAAAATGTACATGATCTTTTTTAAAGAAATGATTTTTTAGAACAAGACAAAGAGGTTTAACTTCAATATTGTTGTTTTGCAATGTTAATTTTTTACAATTTTCGAAAATGCAGAGAACGCTAAAATGGGATTAGGACAATTTTACTGTTCTTCGCAAAAACTTTGGAACTGTTTATGAAAAAATAATTGTTTAAAAATTATATATTGTATATATAGCCAACATGAACCTGCCCCGCGTTAGGCACCATTTTGCAACCAAAATGAACTTTTCTAATTTATCAACCATCTTTAACACAACTTTTTTAATCATCCCCATGTTGAGTAACCATTTGCAACGATTTGTGATTTTCAAAATTTAATTTGTCGTGCTAAGCTCGGAATTTAATTGCTTTAATAATTCATAATTTGGCTAGCTCTGTTTTTCTATTAAGGTCTTACATGAGTTCGACGTACAACATACGTCACCTTATCTGCTGCACGTGGATGTATGACTGTTCAGAAATCACGGTTCCTGGAACTTCTGTGGAATTTACTATTTATTGAATTGATGATAATTCAATGAAATATCAGCCTTTTCCTTTCAAACAACAAATAACATTTATTGTAACATTCTAATCACGTTTTGGGGTCGTTATAATTCATGATTCTGTGGACTTTAAACATTATTCAATCGACTTTGATAAAGTTCGTTAGCGTACGAAATGTCTTCTCGGTTGATAAAATGACGCATATGGTTCACCAAACAAACATTTACCCACAACATAAATCTATTATCGCAAAATAACAAACTCATAATGTTCTTTACCATGTGCTTGGCCGCCTCCGTGAGAGTGAGAATTCGTTTCTTTATGCAAAAGCTAAGTGTTCAATTCCCTCTCCTAACCAATTACATGTTAATGACACCAGGCCGTGCCGTATTTCGACAATATAATCGATGATACAATTCTCGTCTATCATCCATCATGGCGCCTAAATGTTTATAGTTCGTTGCTATGCTACGCGTGTTTCTTGGATTTTAACATTCTACATGCATCCATTGCGGTGTGTTACACTCTTGTAATATTCTGGTATGTCACTATATATATATATATATATATATATATATATATATATATATATATATATATATATTAAAAGCAGAGCTACCACACCATTAATTACAAAGAGAGAGAGAGAGAAAATATTATAAGTAGAAATTATATTGATTCACTTATAATTAATAAATATTAATTATAAGTTAAATAATTAATTATATTATCAAAATAATAAGTAATTATACATACTTTTAAAGTGAATCAAAATAATTTCTACTTATAATATTTTCTCTCTCTCTCTTTGTAATTAATGGAGTGGTAGCTCTGGTTTTAATTTAATTTTCTGGGCGTCAGCATACTTACACTTCTTAGGGTTCCATCTTGTCTCGCGGACCTGAAAATAAGAGTACGGGTGTTCGGGTATTGAACAATTTCATTATTGTTAGGGAATATTTGTTACTAATAAATTAAACAATCTGCAAATTTTGCTTATGATTCTCCAGGGACATAAGGTGTCGGCTGACACGATTTATTCATTCAGACTTCCTTCTTAATTAATTTTGTTCAACAATGTATTTTTTTATTTCTCTATTGTTTCTATTCATGGCCATCAAGTTCCTACCAACAAATCACATATAATAATTCTTTCTTATTCTTAATGTTAACTTAATATTTAAACATGACTTGGCCTTTTTAAAATCCTTTTATTAATATCTGTCACTTATTACCTAAACGTCCCTTTTGCAGAATATACAGCAATCTTGACGTTGTTAATGACGTCAGCGACTGTTCCAAGTCCATCTGGAGCTCTTCTTATGTCCACACTGAATTTCAACTAATAAAATTTCTATTCTTATTCGCGGACAATTTAATCCACGAAAATTACAGACCTTTTTTGAAACAAATATGTTTCTTATTGTTATAAAAATCCTTGTAAATAATAGGTTAAGGAGAAGTATGATGTTTAATTTTGGCCTTTATATTCAGAATACAGAAAATATATAAGATAAAATATATTAATAAAAAATAATTGTCATAATGAAAATTAATGTATTACATGTTTCTCTTTTAGTATTTATTTCTGTGTATTGTAATACATATATATACATAAGTACATATTATATATATTAACATATTTTTCCAATTTTTATTACAGATCATTACCCGGGCGCTAATCATTGGCTTCCGAGATGGGCTGAAGCCCTGCGTGCTGCCTCTCGCAAGCAACGCGAAGAATCGTTCCAACCTCTCCCTGAAATTCAGCTTCGATATCCTCGGAGAAACTCTTGACAATGCATCTACAGCTCTAAATCGGCCGGGAACAGCTCAAAACGTCGAAAACAAAAAGGTGGTTCCTCCTTCAGCTGCCCAAAAATATACTGAAAAGTGTTGTTCACCTCAAATGGCAATGCAAATTAAACGTTTGTTGGGAACGTATTGTAAAAAGCCGTCTTTTTTTGACGGCGCATGCCAATGATAACAGTATTGTGTTTGAATTATTCAAGCATTTATTTTACCTATTAATCCCTCGGTCCCATGGGCAGCGTGCTAGCTCTCTGTTAGGTGGTCCCGGATTCGATTCCCGCTAGGCAAAATGAAGCTGTAGCTTTCTGATAAAAATCGCCTCAGATTCTTTTGCTGTATGACGAAAGAAAAAGCGTAATGCTAGCCAAAAGTCTTCCCTGACCCCAGGCACGGATGAGAAAGAGCCTGGTCAGGGAACAGCGCCAGCTGGCATAAGGATTCATCCGGCCCTACGAGTACCATACCAAATACGTGCATATTCTACCCTTTCGTCTTGTCGTAGCCTGAGAGTGGCCCTGTTGTAGAGAGTCTTTACAGGATCCCATCACTTGATAGTAATTATGTTTTTGAATTATTCAATCTTGTATTGGACCTTTTCGTCTTTCCGTACCTGCAGTATAAAGAAAAGTTCTTGTCTCCCTAAAAATGTCCTCTGAGGCAATTTGAAGCTGTGGCGACAGATGAACTGAGAGCTCTGGCACGGCGTAATGCATTGCGCAGGCAAAGATCAGTCTCTGTATGGTTGGGTAATTTGGAGTGTAATATTATAAAAGCGCATTCAATAGTTTTACTAGCTCTTGTCAATCTTCTTTTTATCATTCTTTACCGAACCTTAATGTTGATCCTAATTCTTTTGCACAGTCTAATAGCGATCAGTTTTCATGAAAACATTCATATAAACCAGATGCCTGGAAATTATCTCCTGGCCATGCTTCCGTTAGCCATCAATGTATATCATCAGAAATTGACTCAAACAATTCCTTTATTTCGATCTGGCTCCCTAGTGGCAAGTCCTCCCATTGCGTCTGCGATTTCTGATTTTCCCACAGTACTTGCATCCAAGCTGAGATTCAAGATGGACCTTTGAATGCGGCGAAAGCACCGCCGGTAGCGACATACAAATGATTAATTATACAGTTTTTGTATGTTTATTGAAATCAAAGCTATTTGATTAGAATTTCTGATTGACCCGAGAAACTGATGGTATATAATGTTACTTGTTTGTTTTAGAATTTCGACTGAGAACAAAGTGGAAATATCTCGAGACCAGTTCGCAGCGGAATTCCAGAAGAACTTGTCTGCTTGAACGATCTGACGATCCCACGCAGAAAGGTTCGAAATGTTCCTGAAAGAAATCACGAAACACACAATGAGATCTGGATGTGACTCAACAAGCTACGCCTTCGACCAATGCGCTGCCTGAAAGTGGTGCATTTCAAGACCAAATGCTTCAAATCGAAAAAGAAAAACCTGATGTCATGAAAGAGAGAAAGAAAATAAGAATTGACGATGAACTTTTTGTACTATCATCTTAAAAAGTTAGCTGACAGAGAAAGAATGTTTTTAAAAAGAGACATACTGAACCTGCTATGTGATAGAGTCAATGGAATTGATTAATAAAGGTCTGAATTTTGATACGTTTATTGTTTTACCAACCTAAAAAAGACAAAAATCTTCTCCTCTTGTTACAGAAGTTCATGCAATTAGTACATAATGTTAAGTTTTATTGCATGAGTACATGTTTTGAAAACGAGCGACTTAAGGAGCAAGGTTTTTTCAATTTTGTACGAATGTAATAAAGCAACATTATAAACGAGTTGCATACACTACGTTTTTGTATAACAGCGTTATTAGTTTTTAAGAGAATCAAACTTAATTTTGCGAAACAACTTTCTTGAGACGCCTCGGTTATTTGACATGTGTGCGAGAAAGCGGTGCTGGGCTGTTACGTTTAGCTCTACCTCCCCACAATTCTCTCACACGCTGCGATTGGCTGGATGTGTGATGACGCAATCACTCGTGCCGGAAAATGCTAATACGTTATCATTTGTGACGTAAAACTTCCTTTCTTACAATAGAAAGGTCGTTTATAATGCTGATATACAAAAAATAGGTTATTTGTGCATATTTCTCCACACCACATTTAACGAATTTCATGCGTGGCATTGTGAGGCGTTGGAAAAACCTGCCTTCAACTTCTTTTAGCAGTCGCATGCGAGTGGAAGCGGGGGTCAACGTTTCCCCTACCTTTGCTTAGTTAATGATTGATTAGTGGAGTAGAAATGATTTCACGACGTTCATGTAGTTTCTGTACCTTTTACCAAGGTTGCCTTCATTTTAATGTTGGGCTGAATAAATTATTTTCATACACGAAGTTACCGACCCCAATCGTCCTGATTAAGCAGTCCTTAAATTTCGATTGAATGTCAAAAGAGGTAGGTGACATCTAGAATGCAGAAATAAAATGAAATGAGAGCATTTTAAGAGATAATCATTAAAATATCAATGGAATAAACTCTTCGTTTTTATTTATTTTGATCTGTATGTATTTGAAACA
Organism: Gryllus longicercus; assembly: GCA_038098605.1. NCBI lineage: Eukaryota > Metazoa > Arthropoda > Insecta > Orthoptera > Gryllidae > Gryllus > Gryllus longicercus. The sequence continues at coordinate 5,775,516 of JAZDUA010000034.1, read as the reverse complement.
ATTATGTCAATAATAAGGCTGAACATGTTACTTAGGTTATTTAGTTACAAATGCAGAGGAGCCTAGATTACTCGAATCTCAAAAACTCGAATTCTTTGTTATCTCAAAGTTTGTTAATGTGTTCTTTTCTTGTAAACATGAGTACTAATTACTTTACCCTCTTTAAGTAGAAATAAGCAATAATTCAAACTTTTCCCTCAATTCCACTGCATTGTAAGTTAAATTAATAAATATGTAAAGTAATCCTCCGGTTTTTGTATTAATTGACAACTTAATACTACGTTTAATATTAGGTGCTATTATCTAATTAAATAATCGTTCATAATGAGTTAATATCTGGTAAAAATTCTAACTAAAATTCTTTGTATTTTCTTTAATTAATAATGCAATGAAACATTTCTGTGGCGTTCACAAATATAAAATATAATAAATAAAATAAAATTAGTAAAAATGGCAACAATGGTTATTTATCTTAAAAGTGGCCAAAAGAGATCATTACCTGCAAGTTAGCTGATTATTCACGAGCGCGGTAGCGGGAGTGCATCTATAATTTCTAAGGAGCACTTAATGGCTCTTTAATCACACGGAATAAAGTATCTTATCCGATAGCCTTATTTAACATTTTCGCATCATGATATTTTCATTGTGTATATTCCTGTATGATTAATGATATTAAATTGATTTGGGCATTTACCATAATATACACACATATCAGATACAATAAAAGCCATATCGAAGGAAACTTTATTATATCGGATTGATATTATAACAATGATCCATTTAATCTACTCTGAACACGTTGGTAAACAGCAATAAAGGTTATCGTATGAGATAAAGTATGTTTAAACTTAGTAACAAACTCCTGGTGGAAATATTTTTGCAACATGGAACTAAATTTGATTAACCAAGTTATATGAATATCTCAAACATAAGCCAATTTCTCCCTTTGTAGCTATTTTTATGGAAAATGGTCACCAAGTTCCTATGGGGTTTTGTTGATTTGTTCTCTAAAAACCGTAATTCTTTTTTCCATTGTCAAGATACGTCTCTTCGAAAATAATAGAAATAATTCAGTTTTGGTCTTGAAAATCTGCCTAAATGACATCTAAATATCGCTATTTTAAATAAAACTGTTACATTTTAAAAAATCTGAAGACAAGAATCTTTCGAATATTCTTAATGGCTTTATGCCTTAAAAATGAAAGAAAACCTATGGGTCGACAAATCAGTAAACTTTGAATGGAAGTGAATGAGCTGTTATTAGCTACTGAAGAAAAACCCAATTACTAGAATTCTTTACATACATTTTCAAGGCCGTAAATTGAGGCAGTTTTCAAGGTTAGCCAAATATTATTATGAAAAATATTCGTCAAATTCATTCATACATATTTTTTAAGGCGTGAAAGCTTATTATCATCTTTACAAAAGTCAAAAGAGTATTTTATTTAAAATGCATTTTCTAAAATAACGCTTTTACATTTTCTACGTAAAACGTTTGTAATACTTTTCAAATTTTATTAAAATCAGAAAATTGAGTTCGGAATAAAATAATATGAATCGATTAAAAAGTAGTTTTCCACTTAATAGCTCCGCTACATGAACCATTTGAACGATATCATTTTAGAATACGATCCTTAGGGAACTTTCCCACCCAATCATAAAATATGATTACGTAAAACTGAGTATCTTGATATTGTTGCATTGTTTACTAAAATTTAAGACAGTCTTTGGCAGGTAAAGTATTGAATACAAAACTGAACAAATGATAGCTTTCTCAAAACTGATAGCTTTGTCATTTACAGGAGAATAAATTGATATGAAGCAATGAAAAATATCATGGTACTTACATGGTAAAAATATCATGGTAAAATATCAGTGCACATTTGGTTTCACGAAATATGAAGGATGTTTTAGAGTTAATATTGTAAACTTCTAAAACGTGAGTATGTAATTTAATTGAAACATAGTTTCACTAGGATTGAGATTTAAGACAAGTTATTGTTATATGATTTTTTGTTATTATGTGATTTTTTACATGTTTGTTCTTCATTGCACCTGACTATGGGCAAGAAGTTACACAAAATCTGAAAAATAAATCCGAAATTTTAGTCATTTCTCCTTTGTAATACTTTGTTATCTGGTTTCAAAATACCTATATATTATACATGAATAATTCAATAATATCAAAGACATGCCCCAAAGATACCATCATTTTCCGTAATTTTGAGAGCAAAATGTGAATGTTCGTTGAATTTGTATGTGACATGTAATGGTAGTTTACTCGTATCTGAAGCTATATTACTCATCAATATTTCTGTAATAATTGCATGAAGATTAATGTATACCTAGAAAAATGGAAACAATAAATCATAACATTGGAAGAAATTCTCGCCAAGTTATTAAGAAGTTCATCACTTTGGATTGTGGGTTGGAGAAACAAATTCTTATCATAAAATACACTAGTGGAATTTGAATAAAATATAATTCAAATGTTTCAAGTAATTTCAAGCATATAAATGAACCTCCTTGTTTGCCTTATTGCATATTATAATTATTACTATTCGTATTGTTTTGGCACGTTATTGATGCATCATGCCTACTCGATTCGTACTCTGGTCGACATGAAATACTATATGCAGCAAAAGAAATGACAATGAAATGTTCTTGCATATGTTCCTACAACGTGTTTAAACTGTGAACAATTACGTGCCTTACATTGTTCATAATGCTTTTGAAGATTATTGAACGTTTGATTAAGAAAGGTTGTAGACACAAAAAATTCACTATTTTCACGAGTAATTCGGTAATATTAATGACTCTGAAAACCAATTCTTTCGGCGAACCTCGTGAGCATGGCTCTCGAACCGAGGGACTCGGGCGGCAGACCGGGTTTAACGAGAACTTACGTCACTTACAGTGTTGCATTCGGGCAAAGTGAGCGCGTGTTGCTCTCTCTCTCTCTCCCTCTCTGTTGCATGTACTGTCGTCGGAAGGACTCCATCCCACGAGAATGGGGTAACGATGAGCTCTGTGTATTGCTCTTTATTCACAGTTATTGCTTCTCCCCCAAGACACTCAAACCAAACCTAGCGTAGAAAGGGGAGGGGGCGGCCTCAGGCCCCGGCTTAATTGGGGTTCCGATTTTTTCCTTCATTCGAAACAAAAAAATGCATACATTTCTAATTCAAATTAACCGCTATTAGTTAATTTTGTATGAAGAAGAGAATTATATTTGTGTACTGGGGAGGGGGTGGAACTTTCATTTGAAATAAGGGGTCCCGTGGTTCTTAAGTTTCGTAATGCCTTAAGCCTGTTATTTTCTCTGGGAGCTCCTGAAACCAAAACACAGCGATGTTCTTTGAGTATTACTCGTACTCGCATTACGTTTTGGGGACTTTCAACACATGATGGAGAAGTCGTTCGTGGTTCTCGTTTGTGGCGACGGCACTCGCGCGGCGTAAGAAATAGATCTTTCCCCGTGACGTTGGGGCGCTCGTTTCAAGACTCGGCTCTCTCTTTATTTTTCAAGATGAAGCTGCGACGGGACTCTGCAACGGCAGTAACATTGTTTTGTTACTTAGGATCTCTTTATTAAACAGCTTCTTTAGTTCTTTAGTGCCAATCTGACATCCATGCGCGAAATTGATATACTTCGATAAATATTCTCTTCCTCTGGGAGAGACGTGATTGAAAAACGTTCTATGAGAAACACAACAGCTAAAGATAGGAAATTTGTGTCTCGTCTGTTTTGGCGTAAACTATGTACTATTATTTGTAGATTAGTGTATTGGCTTAATGTAAACTGTGCAGTAATTCGTGCTATTCTTCAGTCTCCAATGGGGCAATGGTGAAATGTCTGCAGTGATCTTCCTTCACTGTTGTTGGATCCACCGAAAGAAGCTATCGCGGAAACAAATATTCTGATGCAGCCATGTGACTATTGCGTCTGTGCTTAATTGAACGTCACAAGGAAAAAACAAAGGTGAACAAAACCTATTGAACAACTATGAATGCGATATTAAAGTTGTGTAAACAGAGTCTGAAAGTCAAGGACGAGTTTATGAATCAAGAATTAGAAGAAACATCAAGTAATGCAAAATTGGATGTTTATTACCGCAAGCTAATGTTTAAATAATAATGTTATATAAATTTTGAAGATCAAGACAATGTATCATTTCTAGATACATGAGAACAGGTGTTTTGATTGAAATTATGTATCATCAGACACCGGACCCTCATTAAAATTTGATTAATTAAAACCTGCGCACGTTCTAGAAGTCCCTCATAGGAATTCTAAAACATCCTCTACACTCTGATTCAAGTACTACTCGTACATGATTCATATTTCATGATAAATCATGATTTGAGCGAATTAATGGGGTCTTTCCATCTGAAATCTTCTTGGTACTTGTAATAAGCCAGCCAATACAGAACGTTGAGCAGACCAAAGGAAGCCGGGAAGAAGATGCGGGCTGCGCGGTCGATGTGAGACACGCTGTTGACGTGGCGGCTGGCTCTGGCCGCTTGCGCCGCCGCGCGCTGCCTCTGGCGCCGGTACTCGTCGTCGCCCATCAGGCAGTACAGCAGCTGGCGGCCCTTGGGCACGTGGCGCTCGGTCTGCGTGTGGCGCGTGACGCGCGAGCGGGGGTGCGCGGGCGGCGACGGACGCGGCAGGCCGTAACTGATGGGGTCCTGCATAACAATCACCACAACACCTCGTAAAGCGGTTTCACTACATTTGTAGCCCGCAAAATGATGATCTAGTGCCTTCACAATTGATTTTTTTTATTTTTTTAAATTTATTAAATGAAATAAATAAATAAATTAGTTGTATTAGAACAAAATCTCCTTTTCTCAACTTCTCGTTATTTTCCTTCTTCACAGCTACTCAAACTCCTATTAATTTATCTTAGTTCATCGATTAAAAAAAATAATCGAATTTCTATTATTCAAATTTTTGCTCCTTTTTGAACGTGCCTACCGGACAAAATTTATGGCGCTTTTTCTTCTAAATACAGGGAAAATAATTGAAGTTTCATTCAACTTCAATGTTACAAAATTTGCCAAGAGAAAAACAATTGCTTACGTTAGCAATAACTGAAAAGTTACACTTCAATCCAGCGATTCATATTTCAATTACTATTATTAGGATGATTTCTAGGTCCATCGAATAGCGCAAAGATAGGAAAAGACCACTGGAAAAGCAAAATTAAATTTTAAACACTTCTCACGCGTTTCGGATAGATCCTTTTGTTAGTGAAAATGAATTTGATACACCTGGTATAATGTTCTACGTCTATTACAATGAAATTCTTCAAAGGAAACAGTAAGTTCATTTATGAAAAAGGACTCACATTATAAATAGGGCAAATAAGCGAGCTCCGTCTGCGGCCTCCTCTCGCGGAAGGGCTGCTGTTCGACTCAATCAGCTCTTCTTCGATTGGAGGTTCGGATTCTTCCCACTCATCTTCCTCTATGGGGATTTCCCCGCTTCCAACCTATTAGTGATATGTACACAATACATGAATTTGTTATTTTAAATTTTCGATAATATCAAATAAAATATTTAGTATAACTATCTGTTTAGTGGGTGATGTAAATATACATAATAATAAATATATACTCAATACTAAACGTATAAATACACAATAACAGACGGATAATAAACAGATACTAAAGAACATTTCAAAAGTTAAAAAGAAGTCAATAGATCAACAGGAGTGTCATTTTATTCAATCAATTAAAGTGTCATTTTATAAACCACTAGTGGACCCGGCAATGCTTCGCTATTGCAATGTATTACACTTCATATTATAGTGATCACGTGATTGTTAATCACGTTTCACGCTACGCTCTGCAAAATTTTAATAGATGAAAGACTTCCTCGCGAGTATGGGCTTGTTCTGTGTCCTGGTTTGGACGTGGTTGTCAAGTATCCTATTGGTAAAATGTTCTTCCTTAAGTTTGGGCATGCATTCACATTCAGTGATTCATGCATTCATTCTTGGAGAAATTCGATTTACTTGTCCGATACAACATTTAAGTAATAATTCCGACTGATATTTCGCATCCCAGGGGCAGAATATGCAGCAAAGTCTAACTTAATACTTGAGGGTGTGGCGGGTTGCGTAGAGCTTCTGTTCAGGGGCGCTCGAGTCACATATACGCATACAATCATCATTAACGCGTCTATGTGCGACAGACATACAACATTCCCATTGTACTGTGCCTATATTCTTCGCGCAAGTGCAAACAGTAAGTTGACAAAGATTTATCGCAATCGGATGGACGGTACGGCAGCGCAAAATGCACGAACAAACAAAAATTGATTTTCATTTAGTATTAGATTTAAACAATTTTGTAGATTGTAAATGTTTGTTGTGTATAAAATACGAGGTTCGACAACAAAGTAATGAGTGATTTTCTTTGCAAGATGTGGCAACCCTGCAGGCTTGCATGGACACAATCTCTTTGACCTTGGTCTGTATGTTGCTTCTAGTCTAAGCGGCACTTCGATGCAACTGCTCAATCGTGAGTTGTGCTGTAATAAGTTAATTAGTGTTTGTGTCTTTCGCCACGGAAATGGAACCACATAATATTGCGCAACGGTATGCCATTTCTCGTTGTTAAATTGGGTGAAAACGCGACGGTAAGCTTCAGAAGGCTGTTGGAGAGGAGGTTATATTAAGAGCCCAAGTTTTTCATTGGCACAAAAAGTTTAGTGAAGGCAGAACGAATGTTGAAGATGAAGGCCGCAGTGGACGACCATCAACATCACGGACGGACGTCAACTTGGCCAGGGTGCGTGAACTCGTACGATCTGATCGAAGACTATCCGTGAAAATGTTTGCACGACAACTGAATATCAATCGAGAAACGGTTCGTCTAATAATAACTGAAGATCTTGGTATGAGAAAGATTTGTGCAAAAATGGTCCCCAAACATCTCACACCGCAACAGCTAGAAACACTGAAAGATGTTGTAGCCGATCTGGTTGAGCAAACGGAAATCAATCCAGAATTGTTGAGCTGTCTTATCACTGGTGATGAAAGTTGGGTTTTTCAGTACGATCCAGAGACGAAACGCCAAAGTTCGCGATGGTGCACGAAAGGATCACCCAGACCAAAAAGAGCTCGCATATCAAAGTCAAAAGCGAAATGCATGCTTGTGTGCCTCTTTGATTCCAAGGGAATTGTTCATAAAGACTGGGTACCTCCTGGACAAACAGTTAACCAATATTACTACAAATAAATTTTCGAGAAAGACATCGTACAAGAGTTCTTCGTCTCCGTGCCTACATTACTCGTAATTGGATTCTGCATCACGAATCCGCCATCCCGTACTGCTCTGTCAGTACAGCAGTTTTTAACCTCAAAACAAATTTCAGTACTACCACAGCCACCTTATTCACCAGATATCGCCCCGTGCGACTTTTTTCTATTTCCAAGAGTCAAAACGGCGGTCAAGGGACACCATTTTCAAACAACACAAGATGTCCAAAAAGCTGTGACGAGGGTCTTGGATGATATTACAGAAGATGAGTTCCAGAAATGTTACCATCAATGGCAGAAACGCTGGAAAAAGTGTGTGCAATCACAAGGGAACTACTTGGAAGGAGACAACACTAAACTTGACTAAAACGGTAAGCAACATTTTTTTCACATCAGTCTCATTACTTTATTGTCGCACCTCATATATGTGTAATTTGAATATCAAGTATATTCGTTCTTTAAAGAGTATGTACATTTTACAGGTAAAATTGAGTAGACATGTTTTAAAGAGTATTTTGAAAGGCAAACTTCATCATTGATAAAGACAGTCATTGTAAAACAGTAACACTGCGACCAATAGACTGTGAGACCCTTCCTTTCCTACTACTTGCGTACTTAATAAAGAAATCGAAGGCCTTCAAGGATATATTGAGAAACCCTGAAAGTTCTAAAAAGTACTTTCTGATAATGCTCTTTTTCTCATATAACAATGCGATCACTAGATTTGACCCTCGTTGGTTTGCTTTTGCCTTAAACAAGAATGAACAGTTATCTTCCTCAGTGTAATATTGAAGGCACAAATATTGTTAATTGTCTAATTAGTAGTTGTCCACTTTAATATAATATCATCATAATTTTACATCTGTTCGGGTTATCTACAAACACATTAGAATGCTTATATATATCAAGTGATATTGAATGGCTTTATACTCTTTACTTTCCTTGATAGATTTGTTTGTTGATCCATAAAAAAAATTACATTTTAACAATTTAACATTTTACAATTTAACATTTTACAGTTGAAAGGCTTTAGAATAGATGCACTTCTGAATGAGATCGCCCATATGCCAGTAAGAATGATTCAGGAAACCTCACAAAAGTTTAATTTATTTGTATACCACCATTCAAATATATGTGAAGCAGTCGTTTCACATTAAAAAAAATAAGTTTCCTTCTTGGAAGAAAATGATGAAAATGGTATTCTCAGTTGCCGAAAATCTCAGGTTGATCTTACCCCTCCTTTCATTTTTTCTGAACCATCTGCCTCTGATGCTACTCGCGCCATGGTGCATGAACTCCCTTTTTTCCTTGATGGGTTCTACGAAAGGGCGTTCATGTTGCATTTTATATTTTAAAACTTTATACATTTACTTGTAAATCATATCATAACTTTGTTTCTTATCATTACATAATTCATAGGCATTCTTGCTAGCTTTAAATTAATAGGTATGCTCATAGCACACTCATTAGAAAAAATGAAATTATCACCTTTAGAAATGATCTCATAAAGACTATGCCTTCATATTCTACTTCACTGAAGTTGTAATGTACGCAAATGAATAATAGAGAATATGATGACTGTTTAGTAGAATGAAGCAAAAGAAATATTAAAAGTTTGACATTTAAAATAGGTGGAGTGAATGTGAGCAACATCCAAGAGCAGAAATATAAAAGAAACCGGAACTGGATTATACACTACAAAAGGAAAGGGTTTTTACTACAATCTATTTATACTATAATTGATTGAAGAATTGATGGAATTGAATAGTAGCTCCATTTTGAAACACTAATATTAGTGTTTCAAAATGGAATGTTATATATGTAGATGAGCGCAGCATAAAAAATTAATGAAATATATCTATAATTTAAGGCCCCTCTGGGCCCCCTTTTGCATTCTATTCTTTCTATTGAGAAGCTTCTGAAGACAATGTTAAATCAATTCACACTTAAATGAGGTGACAAATTATTATTTTCGTACAATGTTTCTTGGCTTTGCCATTCTCCTTTAGATGTTGTAGTTTTATTCAAATAAACTAAAAAATTATTACATTCATGTAACTTTGAACCATAATCTGATCAATTGCAAATAAAATTAATAAAAGTTGAAAGTCCATAATAGAGTAATAGTCTATAAGAATTATTAAAAATGAATCAGTAGAGATGTATCCTTTTGTTATTGTGAAAACAGACATTATTCCTCATAATTTACTATGTCAATTGATATTAATGAATGAAGGTAGGTATCTAATTCTTTTCCAAAATTGCAAACATATGTCATATTGAGCTTTGGATAAACTTAAAAATAAATTAATAGTGGTATGTGCTGAATGAAGCAATTGGAAAATTACGGAATAATTACATGAATTTTTTAATGGTGCATGACAAATTAGGAAAGGAAGTCAATGGAAAATTTTACTACTGATAGAATATTGAGTCTATAGTTTGCCCTTGCACTAAATATCAATTAAGTCAGAGCGGGATAGAAATGTCCACCAAACAGATGTAATTCACAAAACGCAATCAGAAAAAAAGTTAATAGAATCAGTCATCAAGGAGCAAAACTGGTTAAGGCAAAACTGGTTAAGCCTCAAAACAAAGACTAGCTTGTATCAAAAATACCTGACAAAACTAGGATCATCTTCTCCAGGAAGATAGATACAAAGTGACATAATTAGGAAATAAGAAACAAATGCTAATAGGGTTTTAAGTACAATATTGTGCGACTTTTGAAAATGTGTTAAAATGCAATAGGCCTATTTATTTGTGATGGCAAAAGAGTAATGATATCAATTGTGAATATTTGCGATGACAAGTCTAGTTTTAAAGTTATCTTGTGTTTCAAACTCAACAGGGAATAGGAAAATTGACCTTTAACTTAGCATTTCAAGTGTTGAGAAAACCAAGTCACTAATTTAGAGATATATACAGGAACCTTGAACATTTTAAGTGTATTTCATGCATATTAAATAGGTTTCTAAAGCACAAGTATTCAGAACTTAGAAAGCGTTGTAAAATGGAAATTGATCTCAGACCTTATAAAGATCTAACAGCAGAAACGAGAATTCCAAGACAATATATATGAAAAATCCAGTTCTGTGAATAAATCTTGTCATAATTTTCACAAACAATCTATTTCCAATAAAGATAATTTTACCCAAAGTAAAAATATTGGTTTATTGTTGAGGAGTTGGTGGCATTTAAAATAGCTACACTCTGATGTTAGTTGCGTGAGGGTGAGGGGCATCCTAGTCCTTTCTATATTAATATATCTTTACTAATAATTTTTATAATTTTAGACACTTTTTAAGTTTTTTATTCTATTCAAATTTCTGGCTTTCAGATAGTCGATCCAATGAAGTTCGTTAAGCTGACGAAAGTTGCTTATGAAATAAATAAAAATATGGGTTTACCAACAACTTTAATTCAAATACAAAGTGAAAATTTTACTAACTAAAAATATAATAATACATTAGTACAGAAATTTATGTTCATAATGAAGATGTAAAATAAATTAATCAATTATAAATTGAGGTGAGGTACAGGCCATTTAGCCATCTCTTCTGCCCAACCATATAAGTAGATCTCAAGATCTTAAGTAGACCATCTTAAGTAGTAGATCTCAAGATCCAGATATTATTTGAAATGTTGGTTTATTCTGTGTGATATAAAAAAGAACCCTTTCACATTTATGCTCTATTTTCTGTTGTTAGTTGTTGTATAAGGGTATTTGGCATTCCAGTGTATCCTACTAACAATATTTGGCAGTTTTTAAATTAATTCTCTTCATGATATCGTTACTGTATAATATTTAATATTCATCATTTTACTTTAATTGTTTAAAATAAAAAGAACAACATTCCTGACATAATACTGTAATGCCTTGCTTGAAGTACATTTTATAATATTGTTTGGGTTATATTTGAGATAGTACCAAAAAGTATGTAAATTATTTGAAGTGTTGCAATATGTACAATGAATTTTTTCTTTATATGATATAAACCACCATCTTGTTGGAAGATATTAAGAACTGCAGAAAATTATGATCTATATTGTTTTTGATAATTAATGTATCAATATGATAGAAAATATGCTCACATACTACTTGTAATTTTATTTTATTTTTAACTACTTAATTTTTACTTTCTTATAGAGAACATAAGGTCTTAGTTTCTAGTTATTTATTGACAGTAAAGAATGACTTATTTCTATGAGAAGAGATGCGGTACATATCACAGGAAGGTTTGAACGAAGTTCCTTTTGGAAATGGATCCCTTGCAAAGGACACAAGCTTTACCTTAGTGAAGTAGTGCACTGCAGCGAATTCTAACAGAGTGGCAATGCAATAGAAAAAGCTCATGAGAAGGAACCAATCAAGAGCTGTGGCATAACGCACTTTTGGCAAATCAGTACGGCTGTCCAAACTAATGGTAGAGAGAGTCAACACTGTTGTAATTCCTAACAAAAGACACAAATTAATCTTAATGTTACAACACTTTGCCATACATGGACAATAATTATTTACTTTTAAGGTATCATCCCAATATTAAAATAAAAGGTACTCTTATTTAGAAAATATTTACCTAGTCCTACACGGTCACTTGTGGCTTCTCGATGAATCCAAAAGGAGACCCATGACAGGACCACAATTAGAATACAGGGAACATAAACTTGAATTAAAAAGTAACCTGTGTTTCTTTGAAGGTTGAAATTGACTTGAAGGACAGAAAATTCACCTGAAAATATTTCAGAGTTGGTTAATAAACAAAGAAGTGTTTTCTGCATGTGTATTTAAGAATATACTAATAAAATTAATGCCAAAAATGTATACGTCTTGCTCTTCAAAAACCATTATTATTAGCAATGTGTTTCTTGATTTTTTAAGACTTCCAAATTTTGTTGCTGGTGTTTCAAGGAAGGAAGACAAAGATCATATGATACATTTCCACTACAAAAAATATGTAATTAATAAAAATGTTTTACAAAATATGGGAAATTAAAAAAATACATACATAATTTACCTTCTCTGCGTCTGAATGTAATATTGCGTTTTGGAGAACCCATCAAATCAAATTGAGACAAAGCCATTCCAGAAACAAAGTCAACACTTTTACCATCAGTCCATTGGTATACAAGTTCTTGTGATGTATAAGCATCTATCAAGGGAAGAAAAAATCAACCAGAAATTGATTTTGAGTAAACATCATTATTCCTAAACTTATGACTTATTTACTTACAGCTTCCAAATATTAAAGGGCATGACTGACTGTCCATTGGGAACTTTCGCAGTTCCATTGGGCATTTTGCTTTAATTGTCAACCTGCGTCAAAGGAGAAAATCATAGTAAATAAAAAAATGCAAAGAAATTACATATTTAACTAAGAAAACTCATTTAAGCAACTCATACTCAAACTTCTAGTTGAACATTCTTGGAGAAATGAAATATCCTTTTTAGTGGAATACTGGTTTGTCATATCTAATGCAAGACTTGAAGATTAATTTACAAAATTTGAATGAACATATCTACTAATGCTTTGGAAAATAATTCTTTGCAACATCTTTAAGCATAAAAGTTTGTGATAATAATCAATTTTAACTTCAACATTTTTTGTGTGCAAAATTCCAATTTTGTAATTGTACACAAATCGATGTATGTCCTAATATTTATAACATGTTTAATTTATTTCAAGAATCATTATTTTGAATATTTTTACTTCCAATGCAATCCCTTTGCAATCCATCAGTTGCCCAGGGCCGAAGGCATCACCAGTTCCAAATTAATATGCAGTGGGGGGGGGGAGGGATTTAATAGATTAAGTGCAGATTTCAAGGGAGTTCCCTGCAATACACAGAATAGGGGATGACATGTCCCTCTGACCCCGTAGGTGTTGATGCCCATGCACGAGACAGTTACTCTCCTCTCTGCAAACCAATAGAGTGACATATCAGTAAGGTGGAGGGGCATAATTACTTTCCTCCAAAGTCCAAAATATTTTGTAGTTTTACTCAATTTATTCAAAGAAATTATAACATTGATTGCATTACATCTAAAAGGGTATTCTCCTCATGAATATACTTTTCTAAAACTTTCAACATAACAAATAAACAAACAAAAAAAATTCAAAAATATTTATGGAGTTTATCCAAACTGTTCCCTTATCCCCTGAAATACTTTCTGAATCCACTTCTGCCTATGACAGACTTTTGGATTCCACAGAGGAGTTTCTTGTGTTTACAACACCCTGAAAAATCATGATGCAATGCATTTATTAATTTTAGGCACAATTTGTTTTTGGGATAGGTATTTTTTTCAAATGCTAACTAATAAATGGATATCCGTAATATATTAGTAAAATAAATTAAAATTTGCCAAATCCAAGAAGATTAGTGATAATGAGTAGTTCCATGTATTGTAATAATTAAATTTGACTTTGGGAATAACAATTTTGATAGATGCTGAAATTGAGATGCAATACCTAGGTTAATACGAAAAAATCTAGAATTTTAATTAAGTGATGTGTGTTTAAGAGATTTAACTCCCAATCGTACTACCGGCGTATCTTCAAAAATATATCTAGGTCTATTGTTTTGTAGCCTAAATGGAGCATTTGATACAATACCTCATTGAGTAGAGAATGTCTCCATCTTGAGTGATGCGAAGCAATTTATTAGGCACAGTGATTGTGTGCACATAGGAGTTCTTTCCATTGTAGAAGTATGTGTCTGGCCGCCATATTCTTTCCAGCATTTTGATGCTGAGACTCAAATTTTTAATAGGGCCCGAAAAACTTAGGCGTGAGTCGCGCCATAATTGGCGAAAGTAGCAATCCATGGAGTAGTCCTTTACAACGAATGCAAATATAAATAAATGTTACAATGAATTAGATTTCTTTATCCTTTGCAACTGTTATACCCAATGAATCGTATTAAATTAGGTGTCAAAAAAAAAGAAAGAAAGAAAGAAAGAAAAACGTGACGTTGAGGAGACGAATTGCTCATTCACACTTTTTAAATATGGAGGACTAGTTTAGCCTGTTGCCTTCGGTGGTGGCGGATACTTTCTTGTTTGTCAATTTGTGTGTGCTACGTCAGTTCAAATGGAGCAGTTTTTTTAACAATAACGTTGCGTGTCTCGTCTTACCGCAGAAACAAATTTACATGGAAAAGTATCGAAAGAAGTACTTAAAAATAAATCGTGTTTCCTTACATTAGTAGGTTTATCACCAGTTCTTTATATATAGAACATACATATATAACGTAAGCAATACAATAACATAAATAAAAAACTAAACTATTTAAAGTGAGATCTTTTGAGACCTGTTACATTTGGGGAAGTCGGTTCCTCTGGGTACTCCTATGATGTAAGTTATTTACACCTTGAGTATTCCCGCTCGGAAAGGATGATCGGAGAAAAAAATAATTTCATTCTACAGAAAGTAAATTAAAATGTAGCTTTAAAAATGATTTTTTATAGAAATAAATGCGTTTCGCTAATATTTTCCCTCTCCATACGGATGTAATGAGAAAGGGAGAGGAATCCCATACTCATGTGCGATTTCTCTCTAATGCGAGTTCACTAATAACACAAATGGTAATTTGGAAAGCCTCTTGACTCAGAATATAATTAATATAATTAATATAAAATTCACTAATCTGGAATTGCTTTTTTATTTGTGCTGGTAATTTTTCTCCATTTTACGCAGAAACATAACAGAATGGGATAAATTTGAACAATTTCTATTTGACAAATAAAAGTCACTATGTCACTTTCGTAAGAATTGGTACAGTATGAATAAATCTATAGAAAATATTTATTTTTCAGTGATTTTCAAAAATAGGGTAATTGGGTAAGTTCTCTTTTTTACAACTAGGGACATACGAAACACACGAAATCGTAACAAGGCAGCACTAAAATTCGCAACATATTCTGTAATGTGTATACAAGTACACTTCTTCATATACCGTTATTTGTTTAAATATTTTAGCAATAACAATAGTTAGAATCTATAATTGTTATTATTAGGTATTATATTTACAGTATTTCCCTCTCGGGGTAGAAACTCACCATGTCAAGTTCTGAAAAAGGTCCCATGCTACGAATCAACATGTTGGTTCGCACCACTGTGGGGTGACCTGTAGACAGGCGGAAACGTAAAGATTTTCAGAAGTAAATTAATACAAGGCATCCAAATTTCCAGGAGAATGTACGACATCATGATTCAGG
The DNA here is from genome assembly GCA_038098605.1 of Gryllus longicercus. Lineage (NCBI taxonomy): Eukaryota > Metazoa > Arthropoda > Insecta > Orthoptera > Gryllidae > Gryllus > Gryllus longicercus. The sequence goes on along the minus strand of JAZDUA010000034.1, from coordinate 5,760,024 downwards.
TTTCATGAAGCTTCAATGGAATGATGATTCAAACACCTTGAAAGCGAGAAATAATCTGAACTGAGGACGAGACATGCAACACGAGGACAAGAATGAGAAGGTGGCTTTTATATACATGTGAAGTGTGTTTACGTATTTCTCTTCTTACTGTCTGTCAGCAGCCACCTAACTCATTTGGTGGCCGGCCATAATATTGTCATATTATGGAATGTTATTACGGGAATATAATGTCCCTATTACAATCTGGAAAACATTTTAGTTTTTGAAACACTAGGACTCGTCAAGTTAGATAAAATATCTTGACCTGCGCATGCGGAGAATGATAAAGAGAGGAAGATTCTCGCTATCTGGAGTTCTGATGTAACTGCCCACGTCGCCAGTACCAGTGAAGGGCCGGGGTGGGTCTAGCTGACCTGACCCTACCACCTGACCTTGAAAACAAAACCAATACGTAATTCTTTGTTTCGATCTGGAGTTTCCCTCCTCAGAAACGATCGGTCGATGCTCCCGGGCTTCCCCTCTCCCCCAGAGGGGCCTCGCCCCGATCTCTAAGCGCTCAATTACTCTTCCGACGAGTGTGGCAGAGCAGCCCGAGAGCCAATGGGGAGAGGGAGGGACAAGCAGGAACTCGTCTCCGGCGATTGTGTCATATTGACAGGAGAAACTTCGCAAAACTACCTATCAGAGTAGCCGGTCGCTAGAATTTTCCCAGGCAGTGGCTGAACACGATCTATGTAGCTAGGACCTAAAATTATGCCACGGTGGGGACTCAAACCGTAGGACCTCACGGCCAGAGACTCTGCAGTGAACACTATTGTTCCCATGAGCGAACTCAGCCGCTGCGTTAGCACGAAGAGGGAGGTCTAATCAGCTTTCGCCAGCTCCACTCCGCAGTAGATCATGCCACTAAGGCGAGTTTTGTGTATCGTTTCGCAATGCCCTCAAATGCTAAGTCTCATCTTCAACCGGTTTTATAAAGCTGTCGAAACAATACATAGAAGCTCTTGTAAACCTCTTAATATGTACACTTTGTCAATTGATTGCTGATACCATGCGCGTCAACTACTAAATTAGTCCCGTATGTGGCGGTGGTGGTCTTCCCCCGCTGCATGGCGACATCCGGCGCCGACCTACGTCGGTCGTTCCCCAACTAGGTATCTCCCACCAGCGTGACACCGCCCGAACCGGGACAAGCTATCAACTCCTGACCTACAAACTCCCGATAGGTGTGGTAGTGTAGTGCATGTAAGGGTGAGTGTCTGTAAGGTGTGAGTATAGGACCAGTAAGAGGAAGGAAATAGCGCGTTTTGGGGTACAACTCCGGCATTCAGCAGGCATTGATGGAAAAAACCACGGAAAACTGCCGTACTGAGCAGTCGGCCGCTACCATTGTTCTCTAGACAGCGACTAGTTGTCTAGCTAGTGCCAGACAATCCTTCCACCGTCGGACTCACACGCAGGGACCAGAGGCAGGCAAGAGGCGGGTCAGAGGCACTGCAGTATCAACTGATGCTCGTAGTCCTGGGGATACCTTTTACTGCGTATACGCATGTGAGAGCCGCACCTTTGCCGTGGTTGGGCAGCTGGCTCCTCTCGTAGTCCTGGGGATACTTTTTACTGCGTATACGCATGTGAGAGCCGCACCTTTGCCGTGGTTGGGCAGCTGGCTGCTCTCGTAGTCCTGGGGATACCTTTTACTGCGTATACGCATGTGAGAGCCGCAACTTTGCCGTGGTTGGGCAGCTGGCTGCTCTCGTAGTCCTGGGGATACCTTTTGCTGCGTATACGCATGTGAGAGCCGCACCTTTGCCGTGGTTGGGCAGCTGGCTGCTCTCGTAGTCCTGGGGATACCTTTTACTGCGTATACGCATGTGAGAGCCGCACCTTTGCCGTGGTTGGGCAGCTGGCTGCTCTCGTAGTCCTGGGGATACCTTTTCCTGCGTATACGCATGTGAGAGCCGCACCTTTGCCGTGGTTGGGCAGCTGGCTGCTCTCGTAGTCCTGGGGATACCTTTTGCTGCGTATACGCATGTGAGAGCCGCACCTTTGCCGTGGTTGGGCAGCTGGCTGCTCTCGTAGTCCTGGGGATACCTTTTACTGCGTATACGCATGTGAGAGCCGCAACTTTGCCGTGGTTGGGCAGCTGGCTGCTCTCGTAGTCCTGGGGATACCTTTTGCTGCGTATACGCATGTGAGAGCCGCACCTTTGCCGTGGTTGGGCAGCTGGCTGCTCTCGTAGTCCTGGGGATACCTTTTACTGCGTATACGCATGTGAGAGCCGCAACTTTGCCGTGGTTGGGCAGCTGGCTGCTCTCGTAGTCCTGGGGATACCTTTTGCTGCGTATACGCATGTGAGAGCCGCACCTTTGCCGTGGTTGGGCAGCTGGCTGCTCTCGTAGTCCTGGGGATACCTTTTACTGCGTATACGCATGTGAGAGCCGCACCTTTGCCGTGGTTGGGCAGCTGGCTGCTCTCGTAGTCCTGGGGATACCTTTTCCTGCGTATACGCATGTGAGAGCCGCACCTTTGCCGTGGTTGGGCAGCTGGCTGCTCTCGTAGTCCTGGGGATACCTTTTGCTGCGTATACGCATGTGAGAGCCGCACCTTTGCCGTGGTTGGGCAGCTGGCTGCTCTCGTAGTCCTGGGGATACCTTTTACTGCGTATACGCATGTGAGAGCCGCAACTTTGCCGTGGTTGGGCAGCTGGCTGCTCTCGTAGTCCTGGGGATACCTTTTGCTGCGTATACGCATGTGAGAGCCGCACCTTTGCCGTGGTTGGGCAGCTGGCTGCTCTCGTAGTCCTGGGGATACCTTTTACTGCGTATACGCATGTGAGAGCCGCACCTTTGCCGTGGTTGGGCAGCTGGCTGCTCTCGTAGTCCTGGGGATACTTTTTACTGCGTATACGCATGTGAGAGCCGCACCTTTGCCGTGGTTGGGCAGCTGGCTGCTCTCGTAGTTCTTGAGCAGGTTGTCGAGCACCAGGCTGATGTTCTTGCTGATGGTGTGGGTGACGTTGCCGCGCGAGGGGAAGTAGGAGCGGCGGCCGCCGGCGTGCAGCGCAGACAGATCGCGCTTGCGCCGCGTCAGCGAGATCACCGACCTGATGATGGAGTGCGCCGGGAACACGTACACCTGCAACAGGCCTCGCGGCGGTCAGCGTCGGACGAACGGAGGGAAGTGCTCTGGTCGTGCACTTTTCACGTAGTAGATTGAACTAAACGGTATAGAATATTTTGGAAGGACAAAGTGCTTGATAGAGGTCTCGAAACTACTGTTTAGTTAAACTCTAGTACTTAGAGGAGGTTACTATTGAGGAAGGAGAGTATTTGGAGGTGAAGATTGTGGAGAGAATTGAGGAGACGGAAGACGAAAGAGGGAGGAGAGAAGGTGGAGGGGAATGAGGGAGAGGAGCCCAGTTGAGGAGACGGGCTGGACCTCACCTTGGCCGGCTGTTGTGTCCCGTGCATCGGTTGCGGCGAGGGAAACGCGATGCAGTGGGGGGGGGGGGGTAACGGAACTGAAGGCAGAGGTGTTGGAGATGTATTTGGTAGTAGGTGGGAGTGATTGAGGGGTGTATATTGCGGAGAGCTTTGAGGAGGGACGCGGAGGGGAACTTAGCTCATCGAGACCGCGCCTTGTTCGCGTTGCAGGGTCGGCGCAGGCAGAGAGGCCGACCATCTGCGTCTTCAGGGTAAGGGGTACTCGCTGCTTTGAGGAAGCCTGCAGCGTTGTAGACCGCCCTGGCCTAGGCGCCGTGTGTCTGGTGCGGCAGAAGCAGCGCGTCGTGAGAGCGGTAATGGAGATGGAGACGGAGAGTTGGATGGTTAGGAGGTGGCGTCGGTGGAAGGGATTGAGCCAATGGGGGATTAGGGGCAAATTGTAGCTTCTTCGCTGTCCGGGAGACGCCGCGTCCTAGTCGCAGTTGCCCGTTTCGGCCGCTATTCCGCGCAATAATGCCTCCCTGACAGCGAAGAAGCTACTGACTGCGGTCGCGAGAGCCTACGCTTTCAAATGCAGATTGGAGGAATTAGAAGTCTGGAGGGGCAGGAGTAGGGTTGCCAACCGTGCTCTATTGACGTCAGTTGCCCTCTCGTCCTCCTTTCAGCAAATTTTAACTTATCATTTATTTGACCACCACTAACGTGTGCTACGTAGTATCGTGTATTGTTTGATTTAGAATAGAAAACGCACTCATGATAGTGTGTCTGTTTAGCGACTGAATTAAAAAAGAGGGAAGGAATGTCTTCGCTTGAATGGCAAATGGAGAGAAGAGAGAAGCCGGGCACCTTGGGCGGCGTGGGCGGCAGGCCGCGCTTGGCCTGGCGCGCGGACGCGTGTCTGCGCTTGGGGTGCGGCGCGGGCGCGGGCGCGGGCGCAGGCGCCGACGCCGACGCGTTGGCGGGCGCGAGGGCGCGGCCGGGGCGCGGGCGCTGCGGCGGCCAGCGCTCCCACAGCGCCGCTTCCGCCCCCGGCCCCGCCCCCGGCCTCGACACGCTGGCCCCGCGGCTGCCGCTCCACCTGCAACAGCACAGGCACACTTTGCAGCCAACCAACAGGGCTTTCGCAACATACAGTTGGAAAAGGAAACTGACAATTTCACGAGTTGTTGAGAAGGCTCTCCTCCATTTACTGAAACTATTTCTTTCTCTTCCTTTAGCATTATCCATTCTGAAAACTCAATTTAATAGAATAAGCGGTAAAAATTGCATTTTGAGAAAATATTTTATCTACAAAAATATTAAACATTTTTTAAAATTGTTGTTTCAGTGTTATTATGAGTGATACATCTGAAAACTGTAAAAATTCCATAAACTTAACTTTAACAAATTCTGAGAATTACATTCAAACATTTAACATTGCCACGATATGGTATTCTGTGTTTCCTTCGACCCATATATTCTGAAGAGAGATTTGCACCCCTGACTTGTGTTTGTTGTAAACATGTTGCAGTCTCATTGTTCCAACAAGTTATTAGATTATCCATTCAGTTTCAAGCAAGATTTGCAAGCCTGGCTTGTGCCGGATGTAAAATTGTCGTTGACACATTGTTCCAACAAGTTATTTTACTATTCATCCTCTCGCAAGGCAGGTTATTCTATTTTCCATTCACTCTTAACGAGTGCCGGTTGTGAACACACTGGTGGTGTTGGATGAGTTCACGCGCTGTTCAAGCCGCTTGCAAGCTGTGCTTACGAGAGTGAGGGCGCTTAACTCATATCCGTCTCCACGTCTCTTCCTCCTAACGGTATGATCGAGATCAAGTAACACGGGGTCGGTACTTAGCTTTTTTGACAATAGAGAGAATTAATTGTAATGTATATGTTTGTATGGTGTGGGATATCTTGATGGATTTTCCATAGTGTAATATGCCACAACGACCAAAATATACTTCATGCAAAATTGAGACCGCAATGTTACTGTAAAGCGACTGTTTCGGCTATTCCAATTGTCCTCCTCCACCATGCAAGAAAGAAACTGTGATGTAAATTCACGAAGTTGGATGAGGAGATGGACTAATGAAGTAAACTGCGCGACTAGCTTGTTGGGCGAGAACATTCTCTTTCCCTCCCTGGCGCATCAGGTTCTCTCTTGCAGTTCCAAATCGATGGAGGCACCAAACGTGAACCCCGGGACCTGAGATTAGACACTTACATTAGGTTTTGCATTGGTTTGGAGGGACGTTTTATCCTCTTAGGATCGTGTGAAAGTTTAATGGTTTGATGAAGTATAAAACACGAAATACTGAAAGAATAAAAAACAACAACTGGAAGGGTCATTTGTAGTATATTTTCGTCAATTATTGTAACCACAGTACAAAATAACATTGATCGGGAACGAACACTAACAGAAACAATAAATAGATGATATGACGAAATTGTAATATTGTAGTTCTGCTTTGAGCGATAATTCATTAGTGTGGACTTACTCGGGCTTCAGACGGAAAGCAAATAAAAAAGACGACCTAGCTTCTTGCGTCGCGGGGTGGCGGCGGCCGGAGCCGCCTCGCGCTCTCCGCCTCGGGCGCAGCCGCACGCGCGTTTCTGGATCCGCCCCTCCGCCTGAGCCGCTTAGGACGGGAGGGGCACAATCCATCATCTCTACAGCCGTATTTTTTAATAATTACAGGAGGGAGAATATAATTTGATTCCTATTTGGGCTTACTGTAAACTGTTACTACAACAAAGTAGCGCGGCTTACGGGATGATGTACGGAAATATGTTGACCACGCAAAAATGTCTCTTGGTAGAGTGCACTATAAAGAATTTTCTTTGCAATTATTTAGCCTGGACAGTCAATATTTATTCTACACTGTGCTCCAGTTGTTGCACTTTCGTAATATAGGATACCCATTGAATGCTATTTGCATGCTATTCGTTCAATGTTGTAAAAATGGGAAATTTGTAGATTTGTATCTAGCAGAAGTTTGAGTTGTAGCGCAGTGGGGAGTGCGCTGGGAACCGGGCTCTTGCTATGCTCAATGAAGAGCGGATTGCACGGTTCCTCGTCTTCCGGATTGGCTTCTCTAACTACTCCAACTTCAAACTGATCCATCTGGCAATACCTATAAGGACGTGGGAATAATACTAGAAAAGGCTATTTACTAATTCCATATTTAAAAAAGTCATCATTCATAAAGGAAATGTCGCGAGGTAGCGCCGGAAATACTCAGTGATCTGATCAAACGTCGAATCCCTCCACGTCTGTCCCTCACGCAGGCTTCAAGGATAAAAGTAGCAGCCGGCTGAGAAGCTAAGGATTGTCTCGTCAGAGGCCACGAGCGTGCAAAGTGAGGTTTGCTCCAGCACTCCCCGCCGCGCCGGCGACGGGCACAATGGAGGGGCGGCCACTTGCGAAGCGCTGACGCGCGCGGACTCGCAACGGGCCAAGGCGGGCGAAGAGGGTGAACGAAGGGGGAATGAAGCCTTCAGATTCGCAAGGGCAATGGTGCACCGGTAGAAGAGGCATAAATGTGGCAGCTGGGGAGGATGAATCGAAAATTTTCCCGTTGTAGAGACTACGGCGGTTATGAGGTGAGTGGTGACGGAGCCCAAGATTATTGAATGGTGTGGACAACTTGTGGGGGAGCAAATTTGACGGGCTAGCATCCGTGAGGAATTAACAATATGGATGCTAAGATTTCTTCTTTTTTGTTATTTAAGGTCGCATCAGCATCTGGGTAATTGGCGACCACTATTGGATTTAACATTATGGTACCTGTGAAGATGACATGATGTGGTGATGATAGGGGGTGAAAGGATGAACACAAATACTACCGTGCCCGAGGCGGGGGTTGGCGTGGTCAAGAGAGTTATATGGCTAACATGAATAATTCCCTACACTGTGCCTAGCAAACTCGGCTTCGTTGAGTTTCTTCGACACGCTCCCACAGAAACTGAGATATTTGTATTGGAGAGCTACAGCTCAATTTTCGCACGCTCAGGAATCGAACCGAGGATTGTGCGCACTTCGTTATCCATCCAGTCGTGCTCCATCCACCCGAGAAGAGAGTACGAACAATTTATTCTTATCCAATAATAATCACTGTTCGAGTATTTCTCCCTGATCTTTTCGCACTTGTTGCCGTAGGCGAAGTGGGAGTAGGTGACGAGGGCGGAAGGGGCGAAAGGGGAGGGAGGGGCGGCGGACGCTTAGTCGCGGGAGGATACGGTCGTTATTCTGGGAATCGAGAGTCGATTCGATTGCACAGTAGTAGAACGCAGAAGGCAATGATTCTCACGAATCTTTGTTCGGCCATGTGTTCACTTTCCGACGATTCCTAATTCATTTGACCAACGTACCAATTAATTAATGCGATACAATATTTAGAATGTTCGTACTCATTACTATGTAAAATATAATTATTCAAAAGTAGAAAGTTTTATACAACGAAATAAGATGCATAACAATAGGCGTATTAATGGCATCATTGTCTATGGTATCTAGGAAGTATTGATAATACGTATTGCTTTGTAAAACCACCGGTTGAGTTTGCTCAGGACATCAACTGATGGCACTGCCTCTGACTGGGCCTCTCAATGTTCGACATTAGTCAGACCGCCTGGTCGAATTCCGCTGCTGCCTGCTCCGATCGGGACTTTCCTTCGCTTTATCCGATTAGCACTAGGCGAATCCCGGGTGAGTACACTTACAAACGGGTCACCTCTCCGTTCCATTCCATATCTTCTCCTCACCCTTTACTTGTACACGCTTACACCCACATGCACTTCACCCACTTACACACTTGTCGGGCGACCAGTCGGACGCTTAGCGCTTTTCGCGGCTGGGGCGGTGCCAGCACGAAGACATCCCTTCACCTTAGGGCGAGCTTTCTCATCGTCACCCAGCAATAGTTAGGGGGGCATTTGTAAGGAAAGCGCACAATAATTATTTTGGCCCGGCCGTGAATCGAACTCGGGCTGGCGCCGCGCACCAACCAGTGGGGAACATTGACCTTAGCAGTTGGCGCGCTCGGAATCATCAATCAATTAACTTTGTGAAACCTCTTTAGACAAAAAATAACGACAGAAGGGGGCTAAGTTAACTAAAAAGTGCTTATACATTAATGCCAACCAAGTATTTTTCAGCAGTGCGTCTTGTCCTTCCATTACCTAACCGAATACCTTCTATTTGTGACGTACTACACTTGAAATTTTACATCAATTATTACATCATTACTTAGAATAATTGAAGTGTAATTATAGAAGGACAGCTCTAGTCAATAATGTTTATGACTACTTTGGGTCATGTTTCTATTTCATTCCTATTTTACTTCAGGAAATTACTAGTTATTATTATTATTGAGATATCAAAAACTCTAATATTTCAATTTGGAGTGCAAAATAAATTTCATAGTTCATTGGGAAATTTATATTGAGTGGAACATACGTTAAAATTTTGGAATTGCGAATCCACTTTTTCCGAAATTTCAACAAATACTGACACTGGTCACTGGTTGACAGCTAAACTTACTTTGCTGCTGCCGCCACTGAACTTCTCTGTTTGCGCTTTTTAAGTGATTTTTAATGCCTCAGATGAATGAAATCACCGAGGAGACTACTTAAATTCCGAATCCCCAAATGCTGCATGAAACGTTTTGCTCCAGAGACAAACTCTCTTGCTCTTGGAGCTTTAGACGAAAATTGTTTCTGAGCATTAACTCTACATTAAAACTGATATTCTTCTACCCAAGTGCCTAAATGGAAGAAAAACAGTAACCATTCCTTGCCGTATCTATTACTTGGCAAACACGAGGACAGGCTTCACCAATTAAGCTGAGAGACCTCGAACGAGCAAAAAGGAAACGCGATTTGTTTGTTTCTCTTCGTAGGCCAGGCGTCTGCAGCCGAGAGGTCGCTGGTAGATAGAGGAAGATCGAAGAGAGTCGGAACTTTTTACAATGGCTCACTGAAAATCGATAATAGACTCTCGAATCTATTTTCTTTTGTCTCCTAAAAAAATGAGATTAGGAGAAAGAATCGATATAGAGTTATTTACTATTTTAAGAGAGGACTTATGCACAACGTTTATAATATTATTTCATCACATAATTTACTTGTATTTAATAACAATATGAAGTAATTTTAATATTTTTATAAATTATATTTTTCATACAATGCACTGAACCAAGGCATGCATTTGCGTTTCACATCTAATGCTTATGTTTGTCAAATATATATATATATATATATATATATATATATATATATATATATATATATATATACATTTACAATTTTAGCAATATTTAAGAAAATATCGACACAAAACCCCGTGAGTTTGCTTCTACTGGGTAGGGAATTACGGAGTAGTTTTACATCCAGCAGATTTAAGACAGAAAATAGGAATTTGCAGATTGTAAGATACAAAACAAATCTTGCAACACACATTTCTAGCGCTCAGTTCTCAATAATTGTGCGTTCTAGGCCGTTAAAAACAGGTTTCAGGCTCCCAAACAGAAAAAAAAGTATTTTCTATGGGCTCGTGAGTTTTGGGAAGAGGACTGGGGAAATTGTGGTTTAAGGAGGGGAAATGTCACGTGACAGTGAGGGGACAGTGGGATGCGAATCATGTCTTAAGCCGTATCAACAAAATGAAACGTTTTTTAACTTTATCGTACATTTTGAAGATTTAGTCATTTTGGGTACCCCACTCCAGTAAATTGAAATGTATGTCAAATTAAATTGAAGAGTAAAAAGTCACAATGTAATTAAAGTGCTTATTCGCTTTTCTGTCCTCGTGGCTAGCTGTTGGTCAGCGTGCTCGCTTTCCACTACGCGGACCCGGGTTGGATTCCCGATGAGGCGAGATTGTTGTGCGCGTCTTCCTTGCAATGTCCCAGAAAATGTTGCTGAATGATGATGAGAAAATTCATTTCTCAGGTTGAGAAGATGTGAATACGCGAGTGGATGTCTACGTGCTAACCACATGTACCCCCTTAACCCATAGCGGCGAGGCAGAGACGTCGCCGTTAGGCCAGAGCCCGTTCACGGGCTATCGCGTCAAGTTCATACATAAATTTAATATGAATGCTTGGCTATATTATTGGCCTTACCGTCTTCTACAGTATCTGTCAGTGATTCCGTCAAGGTTTTGTCAAATTTTCTCGAAGGTTTGGAGAGGTGGTTTTGGTTAGATCTAATTTCTGGTATTATTTATTATTCGCAACAAACGAAGATACTTTTGCTGAAGTTTGAAGGATATTTTTATAAAACGTCTGATGAGGCTTTAGCACAGTATGGACATCACGTTGTAAATGGGGATTGTAAGTTATTTTTCACTATGTGATTGTACTCGTAGTAAAAGGTAAGAGATGCAAGTATAATTGTCGGGAGAATGTCAACTAACAAGGTCGTTGTCCCGTTGGAGATCGTTGCCCGCTAGAACGTGCGACCCGTCGCCACTCCCACTTGCCCCTTGCGCAAGCTCTTCCTCCTGCTCGCCCTCCGCCGCCCGCGGCTCGTTCCTCCTCATCAGCTCCCAGAGGCCACGCCACGCCACGCCCCGCTGCACTGCCCCTGCCCGGGAGGGTCTGGATTTTCCACACTAGCTGCCTAGCAAGGCTAATTCAGTCGCTGTCTGGAGGAGAATTCTTGCAGCCCGCTGATCAGTACCAGGAGCGGTTCCTTAACAAACGCGTGATATTTCCTTCCTATTCATTGTTCTATCCTCACCTCTTTCTTCCGCACACACTCACATGCGCATGCACTAGAATTGTGGGGATGGCAGTCGGAAGCGGTGCCAGCTGCTGGGAGATACCTCGTCCGGGCGATCCCGCTAATCGACGGTAGGGCCATTCCGCCTCGCACCGTCGAGCGACCTTTCGAAAACGAACATGCAGTTGGCGCGCCACGAATCACTAAATCGCCAATCAATTAATCAATCAACTTTCTCCTTCTGAGCCATCCTTCGAACTCCCCAACAAGTCAAATGGCCACGTTCATTTAGATCGACAGCAATAGAATATTAAAAGAAATTTGGCTTGAGAAAAAGTGTTTTATTAACGGCGCTATTAAGAAAATGTGATCAGAAATATCTATCAAACAAATAATAATAATAATAATAATATTAATAATAATAACAATACACCAATCCGATGGTCGAGATCGCTAAGGCAGTAGTGCCGTAGCGGTCTTGGACCAGAAGATCGCGGGCTGAGTCCCGCCATGTGCATGGTTGTGTTGTGTGTGTCTGTATGTTTGTGTGTGTCTATTTCATCGTCCATCGTCATTTCATCCCGTATTCCAGGGCTAACAACTCTGGGGTATAAAAGTGGATTTAGCATTAAAGTGCTGATATGATTAATTGCTGATATATTCCTGTGTGAGGCGGGAGGGCCCGGCAGTTGCCTGAGGTGTGGGTGGGTTTTCGCACGGGGCTGGGGCGGCTGCGTATGCTCAGCGTTTGCCTCTGACAACACGTGCGAGTTGCGACAACGTTTCCCTTTTCTCCATTACAAATGTTTCGCCCCTCTATTATCATATTTTGCGTTTACGATATTAGAAAACTAGTGGAGCTACAACACCACGGACTTCCTCGCATTTGCGTAAATTTTGGGATGTTTGTAAGTTTTGTTACTATGTAACTTGGGAACTTTTGGAATTTTTAGAATGTTTTATAATTTTGGAACTCAGTGATTCAGTGAAATCAAGACCTGTCCTACTTCAGTCTTTTTCTCCATCTGAGAAGAAAAATTAACAACATCTTGGACCGGCTTTGAGAATTTTTAAAAATAAGTTGCCTTTAGTTCAAGGAAAAATTGTACAAAATCTACTAGTTTTGTAGAAAATATTGTACATATTTTTGAATCTATTTTTTAGAAGATTTCATTAAGGAAAGCATCATTGTCATCAATTTTGTACATTTACACTGTTAAGCTTTTGCAAATTTCAAAAATACAGAAACTTTGCTAAAACGGGGCGTGTGTCGTTTTTAAGCGTCTATGTTTCTACCCGAAGAAAAAAATTGAGACAGTTTTGAGAAAAAATTTTAAAATTGTCCGTATTTCACGAAAAATTAAACTAAAACTATTAACATTTTCGAAAAATTGTAAATGACCTATTTCAAAGCCTGCTTTTGAAGAACAGATTTCATTATGGGAAAATCACTTTCTTTAATACCGTAATTGCAAAATGACTCCAAAATATGTCAACTTTTGCAATTTTCGAGAATTCAGAGATTTTAACGAAAATAAGATCTGCGCCATTCTTTAAGCGTTTTTATGTTATCTGAAGAAAACTTAAATCAAAATATTTGGAGTCATTTTTGTGAAAATTTTGAAACTGTAAAATATTTATGTAAACTGCTTCCAAAAATTAAAATACGCATTTCAAACTCGCAGGGCCTCGAGTTCTTTTTGTATCGATTGGGGAATATCAATTTCAGAGTCGCTTGAATGGTTCAGACGGTTGGACAGACATTTTGTCGTCACTAGCCGTCAATTCCTCGGTTTTAAGATCCACAAAACGTCGATTCAAATTGAAGTTAGAGGAACTAATGTATCCTTACAGTAATTCCTTACAGGAACAAGATTTATCTACTTTTTCGATATCAGGGCCCACAATTCGAGATTCAATGTCGAATAATTGCCGATTTTTACCGCAGCGGTCGAATACTTTCTCTTTACTACGTAAGTATGTATTAACAAGAGTGAGTAAAATTAAGGATCTTATCTCTTAAACTGCCCCAATTTACAAAAGTCATTGTTAGCTTGAAGATTTAGAAGTAGATTTAGATTTGGAAGCATTACTTGAATTCATATTTAATTGCTCGCCAAAGACCTCAATTTCGTGTGGTTGCGCTAAGTTTTTTTTTTTTTTGGTAATTTCTCAAGAATACGATATAGTGGACAAAAAATCTGAAAATATCCATTTTATGGTTATTAGATTGGATATAAGCAGATGTGGTGACCTTCTAATCGAAAAATAAATAAAGGGTTCTTTTCGAATAACTTTTGAATTAGTTGCTGAATATTTGTCTCTTTATAAGTTAATTGTAGACCAGTTCGTGAATTCATTTTCTGTTTATCTCTTTTATCTCACAAAGTCAACGGAAATTTTCACATAAAATGCGCTGAAAATGATGTGTTGAATACGTTCAGAATTATTTTGTGTCGTTGCGAAAATGGAAGACCAGAGCCTTGTCACCTTGCTGCTCTCTATGATCTCGCGGTAATACGTGAATCCCTCTACTTGAAGAACGATGAGGTAGTAACCATATGAATTTTTAAATCAGATGAATGAGAGAAAAATCTAGTAGTTTTGACTAAAAAAACTATTGTTAGGGATGATGTAGGAGCTAGCTGCTTTAGCCGTTATTACGTGGCAAGTGCGGGCATCAATGACGCAGATGGACAGACGGACGGCCAGTTTCATGTTCATTCAAAATCAAGTTAATAAAATTTCAATTTTTAGCAATTGATGACCCAAATGGTACATTTTTCTCTAAATGTCGAGTCGGTTGTGGGCTGAATTCTGCTTCGTATCTGAGAGTGTAAAATTAATATCACCTTGATGAGAAATAAAAGTGTAGTAATTTCATCGTAAAATACATTGCAAAAGTTATTTATAAAAGAATGTCTTCGAATGTAGTATAAATAATCATTCAGCATACTTTGCCTTCTTCGTTACCCATACCGGCTGCAATAGCTCATCGACCACATCGATGTGACTGCGCTCTTATTGATCGGGAGGATAAGATCTTCGACACTCATAGATGGATAGAAATGAATCACTGCTTGGAGGAGAATTCTGTTCCCGACTGTTTTGAGCGGCAGTTTTCGTAGTTTCTTCGATCAATTCCAAGCGAATGCCGGAGCCAAACCCTAATAAACGGCCACGCGCCGCGCCCAATCGTTCCTCTCTAATCTTATCCCCTCCTCTCTCCCTACACATTGACATTACTTACATGCTCTACAATACTACACATGTCGGGAGAGAAGAGGGACACATACAGTTTTCCCAGTTGGGGAAATTCGTGGAGGAGGGAAATACTGCGATGGGACGTGCGAGTAAGGGTCGGATCTCACGTTGCTGCAAGGAAGAAAACCCGTCACCACTTAGACACATATAATATGCACTACACTTATGGGATTAATGATCTACGTAGTTGGCGCTCCCGGAATGAATATCCACTCGTTACTAATCAGGGTTACAACTGAACGCTTGTGTATTCGACGTTTGGTTGTTTTATTGATGATTTCGGGCGCGTCAACTGATAAGGTCATTAGTCCAAGAAGTGTAGTGTATGTTTTATCTTCGGAAGAACGCCAATGTACGACGGCTTGCGGGATTTCCCCGACCAATTGCCTCCATCTGGCGTTACACCGCCCAGCCAAGACGAGCGTTAAGCTCCGGTCTGGTCTCCTAGCAATGTGTGGTCATGTAGTGCATGCGAGGGTAGGTGTGTGCAAGTAAGGGTGAGAATAGGACCAGGAACAAGAAAGGAAGAAAGACGACTGGCATCAATGTCACTCGCAATGTATTGTTGGGCGTCAATACAAAAGAAATTAAATTACTCGTGAAGTAGCAATAAACCATACACATCGTACAAGAAGACGCTGGAACATCCCTGATAATCGTTTCTGAAAATATGGAAATCGACAACAATCATTTTCATTTTCTGTTTTCAATACAATTAATGGTTTGATATTTTACACTTGTTTATTAACAAACAGATTTATTTTTTTAAACTGGAGATATGAACGTTACATTTGTTTAATGAGTATTACATATTTATCTCTGTGCACAATGTGAACCATACATATTCCTCCAAGACAGTTAACTCATCTCCAAAGAAATTAATTAATTTTAAATGTATACAAAAGAACACAACTGGATAATTTAAATAAGTTGTTTTATTGAAGCACAAAATACAATTTTTAAAATAGTAGATTTGTCACATGACGACCCACTCCGATAAAGAATGAATTGCAATAGCAAGTATTACATATCCATATTTAACATGGTAATAAATAACTATGTCTAACCTTTGGTTCAGAAACCATGATCTTTAAATATAATAACACAACCGATTTTATGGAATTTAAAAAAAGAACAATCTGAATTAAAATCTCAACAAACTCATTTTGGTTTATTTATTAACATAATAAGAACTGTCTTAAATATTGTTTCAATTTAATTTATAATCTCGCCATAATTTTTCAATGAATCAAATCAGCATTATTATATTGCAAGGCAACTATTAAAAGAAAGGCAAGTGCATTTACTCTTCGCCTAAATGACTTCTTTTCGTGGGCTAGAGATATGGCTTTTGAATCTTGTTGCACCTCTCGCCTCCTTCCTGCGGTAATCAGACACCTCGTAGCGCATTCGGGGCGCTCCAGCCCGTTCATCAAACTCGCGCACCTTTCGGTAATTGCAGCAACTAAGGCAGCAGCAGCGTCTGTCGCCATTTCGCCCGCCCCGGGCCGCCGCCGCCTCGGAAATTGCGCTGGAATTGCGCGCGCCCGCCTCCGGGCGGGGAATTCCAAGGCAGTCACGTGACTGCGGAACGCGCCGCTCATAAGGCAGATGTTAACGTCGCGCGTCCACCGACGCTGGGCGCTTGTTACGGTGACGAATTGTGCACCGGAGGTTGAGGCCTGCAAAGACTCCTCCGCTCCCGCTGGTCCTGAACAGTGACACCATACCAGGAGAAGGGTAAATGGTGTATTTCTCAGCAGCGGCGCCAATAAACATTCTGCACCCTTGAGATAATGCGTTGCACACACACGGGTTAAAGGGGAATATTCAAGTTGCCCCACTTTTAACACTGCGCAAAATAAACTTTTAGACCTAATTTCGACGACTATTAATTACTTTATGATGAGAGAGCGAGAGCAAGTGCGAGAGAGCGAGCGATAGAGAGCGAGAGAGAGCGAGAGAGAGCGAGCGAGAGCGAGAGAGCAAGCGAGAGAACGAGAGAGTGAGCGAGAGAGCGAGCGAGAGAGAGAGCGAGCGAGCGAGAGAGCGAGCGAGAGAGAGAGAGCGAGAGAGAGAGCGAGAGAGAGAGAGATGCGAGTGGAGCGGTGCGGGTGAGTCGGGGAGCGGCGCGAGCAAAGGCGGCCGCTGTGTATTCTTCCTTCGGAATGCAATACTCACCCGCAGTCTGCGCCTCATATTCGCGCTCGCCGCGGCGATATTGCGGCCTGGAGAGGCGGGGGGGGGGGGGGGGGGGGGCTTTGCGGGATGCAAAAGGAAGACTGGGTGGGGGAACAACAGCGACTGCGCCGTTTCCTCCGCAGCGTCGATTGAGGGATGCGTGGAATTCGACATCCGTGTGGAGGCTGCTCTGTTTGATGCCTTTCCGTCGTTTCTCCCCAAATAAGAGGCGAACGCTGAGGAAGCACCTTCTTCACACCTCTTCCCTCACATGCCCACCCTGCCTACATAGCTAGGCCGAATTCAGCTGCTGTCTGGGGGAATATTTTAACGGCCGGTTACTCCAATCTTCTAACCCCAAGGAGCTTAGAGCTTGTCCCAGGTGAGGCGGTGCCATTGCACCAGCGGGGGGAGGGGATCTCGCACACAAACATGCACTACGCTTACCGGACTAGTGATTTTAGTAGTTGCCGCGCGGGATCACTAATCAAAAATCAATCGGGACTAATGCTCTCTGTATTTGAAGTGCCAGGATTTAATTACTTACTCCCACTGGGGATAGAGAGGAAGATATACAAATTGGAGGGCATTAAGGGTGTCAGGAGATACAAACGAATTGGATGAGATAGTGGTACATGTGGTTAAATAATAGTACATGATGTTAAATGTGAAACACAGTGAGAAGAATCAGAGTAAGGCGAGAACGTCGTCGTCGTCGAGTTGTTTTTTTATTTTGAGTCCAATTTTATTCGGTTGTATATAGACTCAGTAAGGATAGATGTTCAAATTTTATAATTTTCTTAGTAGTTAAACTCTTAGCAGCGGATATTATTTAATAAGTTGCATTTAATAGGAGCTAAATCTAATTTCAACATAAAATTGTACTCTGTTGTTCGAACTTAAACTATATTACCCTTAATTTAAATTTTAAAAAATCAGGTCACATGATGAGAAGGGATGTGGAAGAAAACAATTTTCAAATTCAGGTTTTCACTACATGTACGCTATTTCAAATTCTATTTTAACTTCATTAAAATCTCAAATACCTGACCATCTCGGTGCTCTCGATTGATATTTAGCGCCAATTATGCCTTACAAATATTTCAGTGTTAAAGTATAGTTTCCATAAGGCCACTGCACAAAATTCATATAATTTTACAAACCTTCCCATTTACAGTTCGTTTCAACTTCATGTTTTAAGATCTTGTAAATAAATATTACTTTATACTGCTAAATCATTAACAGTTTTCCTTTAGCTTTTCACGCGAACCATTTCATTAAACAATATACATTTAAACATTTACTAATATGCGCTAAATGTGTATGAAAAACATTGGGTTTCGAAAATACCCCGACAAAATATAATAATTTACGGAAATTAAATATTTATACAAATGTCGTTCGAATGATGTTACTTTTAATTATTAGTCCGTAGAATTACAAGTATAAAAGGATTAGTTAGACAAACGTTGTATAATTTAACAATTTGATCCAGTGCACTGTGATTTAGAGTGAATTCGGTATTTAAGTGTTTTTTGTATGCACAGACTAATTTGAAAGATTTATTGCCTTGCGTTCGCAGGTTTTATATTTTGGAGTGGTTTATATTCTTTAAGGAGTTGCTTGCAAATTTAATGTTCCGGCATGAGAATTGGGGTGAATATATCTCACAGAGGACAGAAAGGCCTTGCGAATTCGTGGAAGAGCCCCTAATGCTCTCTCTGTAAGGAGATGGGAAATTAATACTTAATGTTGACATCTTGATAATATCGTACGTCAATATTGAAAATAATTCAATGAATATATATCACCATTATTGACTTTAGATATTTAATTCTGATTAAACGGTATTCATCGTCTTATGAGCATTTACAATTTTGCAGAATATGTCTTATGCATTTTAATATTCACTTTCAATTAACTAGTTGTTTGTCAGTTATATTTTATAGAGTATTCCTGTAGATTGGCTTGTAGGTTGTTGGTTTGCGGCTGGGCTGCTATCATCTGGAAAAGTTATCTGATATACCGATACACTTCTTTATACGAATTCTCCTCTCTTGTGGGATGTAATAAAGGTTCGAAGTATGAAATAATAAAATGATGTATTATATCAATCAATACAAATAATACATACAATCAACCCACCGTCGTTTCGATGGACAGCGCACGAAGGCGTTTATGTCGGCAAACAAGTAGCATGGAAGAAAAAAAACGTATAAGGGTTTACGATGGATGTCGATATTGATCGTGGATTGCCACACAGATGCTTCATGAATAAACTAAAGAGGTGAAGTTCACTATGTCTCAACGGGAGCACCATTGCAGTTCACGCGTGTTGACTGAATGCGGTTGTTGTTGCAGAACATGACCAGGCGAGAGCGGCGATTGGCGAATTACATTCCACAACCCGCAACACGCCTCAGAGATAGTATAGGAAAGGAAATTATCTCCACAAACGTTTGGTGGAGATTATTTCCTTTACCATACTATGGATTACCACAAGATATCTGCTACCCCCACGGAATTTACGCCCAGAGAGTGAACATAACCAAGAGCATTAATGTTACTTTCTCCTATGGGTAAGGGATGCATCGAAGGCACTTCATTACAAAAAACTGTACATCATTATGACTCCGCTTCCAAAACTCGTTTCGGGAACGAAGGTGGATTTAATTTATTTAGAAAATAGGGATCATCTGCATCAAGAAACACGGGTGCTTTTGCCTTCGGTGCAGCACTGCGTTCGGCATGCAGCACTGTGCGCCTAGGCAGTGACTGCTTGCTCCGGCCACGGCGGTCAATTCGAACGGGGAAACGGCTCTTGAAATCGTTCTTAGCACAGCCATTTAATCGCCTCGAGACCAATTTGTGAGCATTGCTTTCCAACGCTTCTTTGACGTAGCTGCCTCATGGTTGGTGAAAGTGAATTTGTTGGGTTCTACCCTCCGATGAAGCAGGCTGTCCCGAAACGATCAAAGTCGTTGACGGCCGACCTCTGGGGCTGTTGAGTGCGCGGAGGGCAGGGGCGGGGCGGGGCGGGGAGAGGTGGGCGTCGATGGCACCCCGCCCCCGCCCCCGCCGCCCGCTGCTCCGCTCTTCGTCTTCAGCAGCTTCTCACGCGGCAGGCGCGTGGCGGAAACCGTTGCTTGCGTCACAATGAGATGACTGAATATTTAATAAAGTGATGATTTTGTAACAGCCTGTTTAGTAATACAATGACATAACTTCATAATGTTTCATTTCAATATCAACTAAAAATTTCTAATGCTAATGTTCCCTCTTACACTGTTCTTGGAGTGAGAGAAACTTTGTTAGTCTGGATTTCCTTGTATTTTCGTTTGTTCGTTTCCTTGTATTTTCATACAAAATTTGAAAAATAAGTGTTAAAAGAATGAAATATGCCCTAGAAATATGAACATAAAAATGTTCCAACACATGCCACTAACTACTTGCAATTCACATTAATAAAATATACAATTTTCTTCAGAATTGAAAATGCAGTCTAGCTTGTGAATGTCAACATTTCAACACCGATATTTCTATCAGCATATATTTTCGGCTCGAAAACTGAAATTGGTACACAAGTGTAACAGTATGACCATGCAATATCTCCTTTGTCTGTGACGCAGATACGCATACTTTTGTATAGAAAATGAGTATTCTTTTGACAAGTATAAGTTTTGAACTTCAATACTTTTAATCTAGTAGCATCAAGTAACAGGCCGATTGATCGCGGTTTGGCGCTGTTGTGATTGTGAACTGAAGAGTTCGTGTGTCAGTTTTCAACAACTGAGTTGCGGACTCGACATTTCAGTGCTGGTCTCCAGTATAGATGATGGTGCAGAACTATTGTAAATATTGATACCAGAACCACCAGGCGTCACCCCTTTAAGAAAAGGAACGCCGCATTGAGAGCATTAAACCCCTATCGCTGACACTGTACAAAGTTTCTTAATTGATATTAAATGGAGCAACCATTATCAATTTCTCTAGAGATATTCCAACCAGCCATCACAAAGAATCAATAAATTCTTGATTAAAACAGAATAAGTGCCTAAATATTAGTTTACCGTATTGCGGTATAGGTTTGGTAATCTTGTTCTGACATTCCCCACACACACCAGTTCAGACTGCGAAGGACAAGTCGAAAGCCTCAGCAAATGCCACATCGCACGCGAATATACGATAACATCAATCTCCACCCACCCCTTAGAAAACATGCAAACAAATGTCCCACATCCCATAATTTTTGCCACAAACGTGAGTCACGGACACGCAGCAAATCTGCACGAACAATTTATGGCTGACTCGCTTTGCAGGCTTTGACGTCAAACTTGCCAATCCGCGTCGCCGAACGCCCATCGACCAACGACCGTCGATTTCTGCGGGCGACGCAGTTCCGGAGAGCTCTTGCGCAAGTAGGGCGGGCGCGAAGTGCACCACCAAACTCTGTAATGCGTGAAGTTCCATTTCATTTCCAAGCAATTGCGGTAGAAAAGAAAAAAAAAACACTAAAAGAATACGGTTGTCGAAGCGATGTAGTTTTTATTTAGTATGCTTGGTGATGCAAACATTTGAACATCGTTCAATATAGCTAGATTGCAACGCACGTTCGCCATTACAGTGCCTTTAAACTAAATTTCTATCCGTTGGGTTGCTGCGATCGCTCGAAGTTTCGAGCCACAGAACAGACAGGGAGCCCGTCTGGGCTCCGTGTACAAAAGTGTGTAGCAAACACAAGCTGTACTAGTACCTTAAATAATAAAATATATTCGTTCACAAATTCATATTCATCAGTTTATAATTAATAACTTATAGTGGAGAAATTTGCACTTATTATTTAATTTTATGAAATTAATACTGTTATAAAACCTCAATAAATTGCTTTCCTTTACTGATTTTGATACAGGGTTACACACGCTACCGAAGAGGAAAAAAGTTCTTCTCAAAGAATTGGACATTTTTGAATCAAGATGGCTGCTACTTAGAGACGTCTAAACGGTATGGCGTGATCATAATAGGCAATGAGAAAGACCTACCATTAGACCAAAAAAGTAGCTTTGAGCTCGCAATACAAGAACACATTAAAAAAGACACTTTGATTTCAATAAGGCGCACAGTTTGAGACGTCACATCGGCATGGCATACACCTCCTTCACACTTTGGCAATCTAGCGAACAGTAAACTCATACAACAAGAATGAGCTGTGTACGCATTCCCAATGGCTTCATCCAAAAAATTATGCACTGCAACGCTGGCACCTGCAGGCCACCATATTTGCGTATCCTTGTTCTTCATAAGACTGGCTAACTTCTCAAAACGTTTTAGCTTTGAGCTTATCATACGTGTTTTTTCTTGCTGGTTTCCGGCCTATGTTGTGCGATGCCTGAACGGCCTCACCACACGGTTTGAATAATTAGTACGCGTCTTCATTAGCCAATTTATGAAGAAGGGTGTTTGGATGTTTAGCTTAGGGAGTCTGCCAGTGCAGGTAATGTGTGAGCGCGGGCGATGAGCCTCCCCGCCTCATCGACGGGGCGGAGCGCCCGCGGCTGCGCTGGCTCAGGCGTCAACACTCCCACCCCCGCACTCGTCAGGAGGGCAGCCGCAGCCCCTCGCCCTCGGGCGGGGTTTCAGCTTTCAGACTCCCGCTCATCGGAGATGCTCGCACAGCAATTCTAGGCGCGTATTTACGTCGTAAAAATTCGGGCGTTTTCTTGCAGCCGGAACTTCGCAAAACACGTTGCAACTTTTAATATCTTTTGATGTAGAGAACAGTTACATATTCGGAGCAACGTGATGAAAGTTGAATATTGTATTTTCTGATTTTCTTAATTTGAAGGAAAGTACAACACGACGCACGGATTTTCACTTGTTTCATTTCTATTATTATGTATACTTCAATAATAACTGTTATCTTTCATCGTGGTTAAGGCCGTAATGGCGAACAGAGCGCATAAGCCGATGTTGGAGAGGAGCTGTTCCGCGGGAAGTATCGCAAGTGCAAAAAACAAGCAGTGCTCCTTCAAAATATATTTTTCCATGTCACACCTCAAAAACTCCTCTTACTTTCCAGCTAAAGAATGGAATGTATAACTAAGGTCATGTACCATTAGTTTTTAACTCTAGAGCGGAAGCGCCTTTCCCTACGTTACCAGGCGCGCAGCGAATTCCATTCACCATCATTTCATTTTTCAATTTCGTAATTATATTCATAATAAATAATGTAAAAAAAGTTTCTATTCATTCTTTTTATGACAGTAAAGTTGTCAAATCTAATAAAAACAAGAAAATATTACTTGTAAATAATCTACACAATTTAGTTTAACAAAAATATGAAATGTCTAAATTAATCAAGAAGTGAAGCTTCTTGATTAGGACACAGGAAATTCTGAAAAATTAATATCATTTTTCTCCGGAACAGAATAAATATTAATTTTTAAATTTAACCAATTTTATTACATTATATTACATTATGTAAATGTTGTTTATATACAAAGTAAGTACAGTTCCTTTTCGTTTTGATTTGAAATTTTGATTTGGTATGACTTTCATTCCAACAGTAATTTATGAGCGGAACGAGATAAGAGAAGCAAATAATAAATACTCTTTGCTACTTATTTGATTTGTTTTGAAATGTTACTGATTTAAAGTACGTGACAGTTGTGAACGCCACCGCCCCACCCAAAAGATAGCCTGGGACGGAGCCACAGAGAGAGCAAAAGCAGGTTCGGCGCTAATGAACGGCCTCTGCCCCCGCTAGATTCGCGCTTTGCCCGCTTCGCTGATCGGCGCTGCGTTCGCTTTCACAGCTACGCGACAGCGGCATCAACCCTCCCGCCCTCGGGGTGAGAGGGCGTGTCAGCGTTTTTCTCCTCGGTCGTGATGTGGTGCGAATACTTATTCAAACAGGAAACTACATTTATACAACTATTTTTCTTAATTATACTTGCTGAAAACAAATTATTAATTTATCTGATAGGGTTTTTTTAATTAATAAAATTACTATTATCAAAATTTAATTACCAAGCAATAAAATATCCATTGCTTTAGATATCTTACATTTATCCATAGTTTCTTTCTCTGTAAATTTTTAGCGAATTAAATACGGTCAACATATTTCATACATACAAATATTTCATATACATATATTTGATACAGTGGAGTTCATGATTTCCTGATTACTTCTTAGTACAACATGGATCCACTCCTGATCACGATGAAAGTCTAATTTCACATACAAAGTTTCTGATGTAATTTACCGGACTTTTTTTATCAATCTCTTTTGGGTGTATTCTATTCTGACCCCATTTCATTGGAATTCGCTCTCGACCCTCATCGATGACATCAATCCGCCCACCATCTCCTCCCTCTCTCCACCCTCCACAATTCAAAAACGTTTGCAAATTTGCCTCAGAAAAATTGTATTTTGGCCAAGTAAATATCAAATGATTGGAAACCACTGACTTTCGGGCCACACACAAAATGCCAATAGTTAATACCTTCACCTGCCCTAAGGTCTAATATTGAAAGAATTTACTCGACTATCCCTGATTAGAACATTGAATACCATCACTGCTGGAAATTTTAGCTCTATTTATCTACCTTTGAATTATCAATATTTATCAAATAAGATTGTAAGATAATATTCATGGGATGAATTCTTTCTTGAGATTGAGGGACTTGTCTTTTGGGATTTGCTCATACACAGATACACAAGATAAAAATAACTCCCTACATCCCTTTAAGCGCGCGTCTATCTGCTGTGCGATTCTTTGAATGTTTTCTAGAACTTCTATTCTAATTTCGTCCTACTTCAGGTTGCGGACTCTGCCAATTTGCATTTAGCTCTACTGTTCTTTTTCTTCATCTGAATTGTAAACGAACGGTGATTCCTTCTTGGAAATCTCGAATTTGACCAACACGTTTTCCTAGAAGTGTTTTAAATTTTAAAGTTTTCTTTACAATGCTATCTACCATAATAATGCAAACATAATTTTTACAAAGATTTAACCTTTTTTAACCATTTTTTAAAATCAAAACGCATTAACAGATAATGGATCCACAATATTAGGAGATTCAATTTTTAAGGCATATTTAGGTTTTAAAAAAGGGAACTCAGCTTCCATTATATTTGAGTTTTCGAAGTTCATAGCAACATAATCTAGACATCTCGGGGCGCCATTATCTCTAGGAAGAAATCGCTAACGGCGATCAACATGCTGAGTGCTGTAATCCCTTGGGCTCTAATGGAGTGCGCAGAACTAAGCCCTTCCAGGGGATAAAGAACCTCATGTTCTCCTCGCGACAGCGTACGGCTTTTCCATGGTACACTGCCCTCGTTAATGGGGAGCTACGTTCAGGACTTCAATATCCAGTGGAGAAAGTGCCCTTCATCCTAAGCACAGAAATGTGGGTGGCTGCAGCTGGGAACACCTAAAACACAATGCATTCTTATTATATAGAAAGATGTAAAATTAAATCATTACATTAGGATTAATTTGATATTAATTATTTTAATGTTAAATTAAATATATTTCTTTTTCGGATATTTCTCTCAATTTTTCACTCAACCTTTCTTTTATACTATATTCAACTTTCAACATTTTCCCTTTTAAATAATTGAATCTTGGTATTGAAAACTTGGAATCGAAAGACAAATTGGAACACTGGTAAACACTGAGAGACACAAAGCTGTAACTTCAATTAGAATCAGTTATCATACGAGTACCTATTGAACTTAATGATGGAAATTCATTGCACAAAATGCTGCGTATAAAGACTTGTGCATAATATTCATTCAAGTACAACAACCATGTATAAAAGCTCAATCTAATTTTTAGTGAAGTGTAATCTTTCAGACCACAAATATGCATCAGAGTCTTACGGGCAATCAGAGAAGGAAAGTAACAATCTGTAATTGATATTACTTAGACATTAAATTTTGAGATTGGGTGTCAACCCACACGTCCCGCTAAGCACTGCTGAAAGTACAATCGCAAAGAAAGTGAGGCAGTCGCTGTGAGCAGATGTCGGATAGACCGATGGATAGCCTGCATTTTGAAAGTTATGTTTTGCAACTCTGCGATTTCCAAAACGGATCTCTCAAAAATATTTATCAGAATACTCAAATATAATTTCTTATCCATTACAAACTTTGCTATTGTGCTGCTGCAGCGCTTGGGCGAAATGATTGTGGACGACCGACGCGTCAACCGCTAGAACGCCTCCTTTGAAGTTGTAGAGTGACAGCAAAAGATGAAGACGTCGTAAAACGCCATTTTTCAGAAGAAGAAAAAACGTTAATTTGCAGCATTTCATAGCAGTAATAATTCAAAACGACTCTAATAGACTACTAACGTGGATTACGTTAGTATGCTTTGAGACTTCTTTTGAGTCTTTATCGCGCGAAATGACGGAAATGAACGCTTACTCGCTTCTCCTAAAAATTGCGATTTCATGCCCTATTATTCTTTTACTTATCACCCTGCATTGTAAAAGGTATTACTGCGATATAATTGTTAAAAAAATGAAAAAAAACTCCAAAATTTCCTTGGTAACATGGTGCGGTATACTTTGAGGCAACTGGAGGTAGTACCACAAATTAAGCGAGAAAACTACGAAAATTTAATATTTCTCCCCACACGCCGTATCCGCGCGTAAATGTCAATTACGTACAAAACGAATCGCCAGCCTGTTTCATCCATCATGGTTTGTCAGGGTGGCGTTCCGCGCATGCATGCATTCCCGTTAGTCCCACGCGCGTAGTGTTATCAGCCCCTTCCGTCTGGTCGCCCGACCGCTCGCCCCTCCGCTACGCGCTGCTCGGGTTGGAGGGGGAGGGGGTGAAGGTGCTCGGCAGTGTCAGCGAAGAGGGGTTGACGAGGTACAAGATGGTGGGCATACCATAGAAATGAAAAAAGCAAACAGGCAGATTGATTACATGAGTGTCGATGGGTAGAGTTACACAAGAATGTGAATTGCGTTGATAGATTGAAAGGTCGTACGTAAAAGTGAAAGTGTTAAAAATGAATTAATTTGTACAATAACAAACAGCCGATTACTCGATTTTTCAAAGGACGTCACGCTATGACAACTTAATAATCATAGTTCAAAGATAAGATACATTTTGACAGAGATTCTCTACGACCTTTGTTGTATGATTATTGACAATATATGTCAATATATTCAATAACAATATATGTCAATATATATTGTCAATCTAATGATGATTCAATGATTCAATATAGTCAGAATAGATTAACAAATGACAATAAATGTGTATAGAAGGTGGTTTCTAGGTAGCTTGGACAGAAGACAGAAAGTGATTTTTCATTGTTTAAAGGACAATCCTTTTTATAACATAATTCTATCTAATTATTGACGACGCTAAAATCGATCGAAATTTTAACGTGCATGACAACCGAATTTCGGTCAAAATCGAGAGACAATGCAGATATTTTCTTCTTAATAAAATGACATTCATGGGCAATCTGAGGTTTCTGTAAAATGTTCGGTTACCATGCCGAAGCCATTCAGAATCAATTCGCCTTTTGTATTAATAATACGAATTTATATGTAATATGTATTAATTAATATAATTTTACGATATATAAAAATTGTAACGTTACCACAATAAGTCATTAAGTTTTGTGTAACTGGTCGAAGATTCGGTAACATTGCTCCTGACGCAGAGTTTCTGGGTCATCCGAGACTTCCAGACCTTGGCGCAGGGACATCTTGGCGAGTGCTTAGTTTGAACTGACGGTGTGCATGTGGCGAATGGTGTCTGAAGCAGCGGGAGCGCCCACGCTTTCTTCTCCCTCGCCGCTTGACGTCAGCAGGGGCCACGTACATTGACATTAAGTATTTGCGTTTTTCATTCAAAATCGAAACTCTTTACAACCTTTTGAATTTTGTCATCTAGCAAAATCATTGATCAATCGTCTCTCACACGGCGGGAGAGCGATTAGTTTTCCTTCAATTTACGCGTGCGCTCAAAATTAGAAATGAACTCGTAGCTGCCGTTAAACAACGACTGACTTTGTAATGAAAAAAGTCTCCCCGAGATGTACTTCCTAGTATCATTTTCTAATAGCCAATAAGTTCTTTACAAGATGCGATCCAAAAGCCACGCACTTTTGAGGCCAGTTGACCGCCAGAAGGAGCGAACGAGAGGGGTGGAGGTCCTGGAGGAAACGAAGGCTGAGCGATGACGTTTATTGCTCGTAAAAGCTGCTTCGCAATTGGCTGCGTGGTCTTACGCCATCGCAGCGCCTCCTCCTGTCGGGCGGCGCGCAGCTCGCCATGCCCTCGAAGGACACGTCGGGGCCCACCAAGCACGTGTTTATGCTCTTGGCGTGCGTCGCGCAAGGCGTTTCTCTGCTTATGCCGGTAGAGAGCGCATCAAAGAAGCTCCACGGCAGCCACGTGTTTGCGGTCGACTTTTATGTGGTTTGCCTCCTTTAAAAATGCAACGATTGAAAATGGATCCACATCTTGCAATAAGATGGGAATATTATCGACGTATGGAAGTATATAGTGTTTCGCAATTTCATCTTTGAGTTACTTTTGGATTTACCCGAAAAATAATGCACTGAATGAATAACGATTAATGACAGCATCTATTACAATTAGAGTTTAACTAGAAAATATTTAAATAACACTATGAGAATATATTTATGTACTACTATGAACTAAGCATAGGAAGTCAGGTGTCTATTAAGCATTTATCCCTAACTGTAGAGATGAGTTATCGATAACAAAGCATCGATGTTAATAATACATCGACTAAAAACCATCTATGTTTTAAATGCCGATGTTTTTAAACGGGCACTAGTATTAAATTCCTGCGCAACAAACTTTAATTTGACAGTGGCCGTATTTATTAATTATAATTATTATTTAACTGAAAAAGGTAAAAATAATAAAAACTAAGGACAAAAGTAGCCCTGCACCCGCGAGCGCTGAGGCTCGCCTCGGAGGGTTCGGGGGGCGCGGCAACTGCGAGGAAGACAAACGAAAGGCCAGGCAATCGGCGGCGCCTCGTGCAAACACCACAACTGCACTCCTTTGCTTCAAGCACGTGAACCAGCAGTTACTATTTCATTTTTTGATAATGATAATTGTTCATTCAAAGAATCAGCGAAAACGCTGAACTATCGAGTACAAAACATTCAAGTTAAAAAAAGTCGGCTTTATGAAATAGATGTTTTGAAAACATCGACACCGATGACCCAGCAGGTTGCGTTTGATCTAATCTAAGGCCACTGTAATTCAATGTAATGCAGCTTGAAAGTGGAACCAATATAGTTATGAAAATAAATAGTACAATAACCAAAAACTAGGCAGCATCACGCAATTTTTGTACGAATCACTTTCTTCAACCGATATTGAGTGAAAGGAAATAACTGCAATTATTTGACCATAATAATATTTATACACCTGACCTCAAAAGGTTATTACTTCTAATTTACTCAGTTGTTTGATGTATTACGTACAAATGTATAAATTTTTTCGAAAAGTATAAATATTATTTCGCAAAGTTCGCTCTAAGATTTTAAGAGGCACAAACGAACGATCGTGCCTTAATTTTCCACGCCAAAAACCGGCGCCTGCAGAGGAAAAGGAAAGAAAGCTGAAGACGCAGACGGGATGTGGGGGCGGAGGCGCCACGCGGTGCCACGCGCATCTTTTATGCATCGCGGGCGGAAGGAGACGTCCTGCCGCTCGCCTTCGAGCTCCGTCGCTCTCCGCCAACGACGCCCAGCCACGCCGGAAGCACCAACAGTCGACCCCCGCGCGAGGGCATTCGGAATCCTCGTGGACCAGTAGACTTCGTGGCGGGTTTTGGCCATTGACCTCCTCAACAGCACGGGGCGCGTCGTCATCATCCATCACTTACACGCTGTCGAAGCAAATCATTAACATCATCACCTGCGTGTGACATGGTTCATGTCATCGAACAGACGCAATCACATGAAAGACTTTTCATTTCACTTCGAAACCATCCTCACAGGCCTCATCTGCATTCGCTCATGTTGATTATCTTTCCTGGGGGATTTGGTATATTCTGGCAATGAACGCGACGTATTGCAGAGTTAAAAATGTCCGAAAATGGTTGGAGAATATGAAAAGCTTCCGATTACTTTTCAGACCATTGAGTATAGCTCCTTATGCAAAATGAGCCTTTATGATGTAATGAGTGTAATGAGTGCACTGAAAAATTTGTTCACACATAGTGTGAGACTGCGGACATTCACTGGTGACCATCTAGCAGTTGTGTAGAACAGCAAGCAATTCCAGGTGCCTGCGTAAACCTATCTGTCGTTTATGGATTCTCTTTCCATTGCAATTTATTGCACCTAATTGCAATTTCAGCACATCTAGTGTTAAAGTCGTATATTTTTAGGTACTTCCAGGAGGGGGAGACCTCTGCAAGCCTCATCCCCAGCGCCGGACATCAGCACCCAGCGAGAGAGAAACTCCTCTTTCCACCATAAAACGTTCACTACTTTAACGGGATAAATTGCAATAACAGTAGACGTGACTAAAAATATTAATCAAAGTCAGATGAAAACATTCGTTTGTGTAAAACCACACATTTCTCAGTATGCGTATCTGACATGCATGAAGTCCGAAATATGGTTACTTTTAGGAGTACGTGGTTAATTTGCACATTATTCAGCCGGTGTGTTTAAAGATGTCTTATTTACGATGTAATGATAATTTCGGACGTCAGGGGTAGAGGTGCTTTGTTAAATGGTATCATGTAAATATACATTTTCGACAGATACAGTGAAACTCTTATTGCGCACTCTTTGACTCTCCACTTTTCGAAACGTTTCACCAGCAAGCAGTCTGATCCATGTTTATCACATATCTGTTCCTCGTCACCTCATTCTACTTTACCTTTCCTAGCAGTTTGTGTGGGCAAATACGCATCTAATCCTGCTATTGTCCCAGATTTGCTTTGAAGTTCTACTTCGACCCATTCAATATGGACTCTGTGAACCGGTTAATTCGGGAATTATCTGGATTAGAATGATAGCGATATCAGAAATGTTCTCTTGTTTTCTCAATGTATATTGAAGTTATACAAACCAATTTGTACAAGTTTTGGATCAACATGAACACTTTTGGTGGAAAAAATAAGAAATATATTTTAGATATATTAAATGACTTGTCGTTATTCTACATTGCCCCTACTTCTTCATACCATATGTTTGTGGCATAATGAACAGCGTAGGTGTTGTGTATAAACAGAACCCGTAATGTGCATTATCCACAGAGCTGTTCGGGAAACGCCGCGATCACGGCACAGATGCCCACGTTTCCTTCAACAATTCCTTATTGACGATTTCGAGGGAAATATTCAGTAATCTAGTAGTACCAGAGCACAAGCATTTCGAAGACTTACCTTAGATCTGCAACATTAATTATGGAAAAAGCGATACACAAATTGTGCAATAACTCGCAGATAAATAGTTTATTACAGTTTAATATATTGTCTGATTATCTATAAGGGATACCTTTTCTCAAAATAATAACACAATCATTGCTATTGGGAATTTTTCCTAATATTATTGAAGAATTCTTATACCAAAACATCCAATTCCTGGTATTTGCACTCTTATTAATATTTTCTTTTATGACAATCAATTATTTATAACTGAATCTATAACCTATTAACCACTCCACAAAATAAAGAACTGTAGCTTACTTTTCTGCGTAATCTGGCAATCGTGCCGACGTATAAATATTCTAAAGTTACAATAATATCCACAGTTCTGTCAATTTTTATAACATTACGGATCAAATTTGCAAATTCCACAGAAAATTTTGATCTGGTAGAGATCTATTTAGGTTAATTTAGAACCATCTGAGAGAGGTCTAGGTTAATCTACGAAATGCAGCTGGCCGCTCTTTGCTGAGCCAAGTGACCGCTTAAAAGAGGGAACATTTACACATGTCTGATGGGGAAAACAAATGGTTTCACGGAAAATGGCTGTTAATAATGATGGCCACTTAATCGAGGTTTCAGCAGGTTTTACTACAGTATGCTACATTATATACATAGAAAGCTTTTCAATCAGTATCTTACGTTTTATCCTAGATTTCCTTTGTCTCTTAATATATTGCCTGAATGTCAATATGGCATGATTATACATATATTTCTCTTTTAAAATTGTTCTAATTTTTCCTTGTTTATCCCCATTCCTGATCAATACAATTGTGTTACTTTTCTTTCGTTACAGCGTTATAAAATCATTTCTACGAACTTCAAAAAAGATTTTATCGTGACTATGTAAAACGAATAATACGTATAAACCAATGGAATTTCAGTTAGGATTTTTCAAAAGCAGAAAATGCTGGTTATAATTACTTTTTCCACAGGTAAGACATAAAATAACTTTTATTAAATACTCAATACTATTAATAGCTAAATATTTTTTCAAATATATTTGCCTGTATTGTATTTATTGTTCCAAATCACTGATATCGGAGATCGTACTCGTCTCTTGCTAAGATGCTTTGTGTATTGCGGGTTGCAGAATTGTCCCTGAAAGATATTTCAGTTGAATTGATTGGAAGGTAATATATTTTCGAAGTGAAGCGAAAATGGAAACATACAGCTTCCATAAATATTTCTGTCGTAAATGAGTGTTTTCAGAGAAGTTTTGAATGACAGTACCTCGCAGAGGCAAAATGGAAATTCCCGAAGTCCAAGAAGACAATTTGACTTCCGGCATCTTCACAGGAAGAGCATTTCTTAATGAACTTCCCCTTTTTCTTTTCTTTTCTTTTCTTTTTAAAGACATTTATTTATATTTTTAGTCCGAGCTTTGATCTTTCAAATTTTATTTTCAATTGCTTCGCTTGAGCTGTTCAGAGTTCATAAAAATCGCATATTTACGATCTTGCTGAAAATATTTCCAAATGTTTTAAATGGATGCAATAGTTTTGAATTTTTTTTATAGTTTTTCCTTATTAGTTTGAATTTACTATTAAATTCTTAAAACTAACGGTACCATCATTTCACTAAATGTATCAAAGATGATGATACTCATTTAATTAAGGAATATACGACATTCATTAAACGCTTTTACCAATAAAAGTTTCAGAATTAGAGTAGATAAAAGAATCAGAAACGTAAACAAAATAAAAAGAACTCAATGTTATTTATATTCTCATGGAATATTGGGCAACAAAATAATGCTTTAATAAATACAAACATTTCTTAACAAATGAAAATTTAAATAATTTAGATTAAAATATAATCTTAATATTTGTCTCTCAAATTTGTTACTTTAAATACTGAACATTATTTGGCCTGTATACACTTATGACGTAAATCTGTACTATCTGTATATGAAAATATTTTTGACCAAACGGGAGATACAATAGGCTGATATATAATGAGAAATATTCTTAGAAGGTATCTATAGTTAGTGCGTTCTTTTAATGGCGAATAATATGCATATTAATGTGAAGTTTAATAAAAATAACATTAGTAGCGCGAAGAAGTTCATTTTAGCAATTTTAATGTGAAAGGTTTGAAAAAAGCCATTTCTCTATATTTATTGTCTGTTTCAGCTGTATTTATTCGAGTAAATTATTTGAACTGCCTCGAAGACACTATTCGCGGGTTCTTCCCTTCGGCACGTAATGCTTTATAGTGCACACACATTATTATTATTATAGTTATTCTTTTTTATTACAATCCCAACATCGTAGCTTGTGACCATACCTGGAATGGATGAGTAATTTCATGGATGTAATTATTATGTTGGTATGAAAAACGATGGAGCAATTATAAAATGAGAAACTGGGGAAAAGAGAAAACTCGGAGATAGCTATACGTGAATCAGATGTATCACCTCAAAATCCACATGTAATATTGACGAGGATTTGAATTCCGATTCGACACTCATATCTAATGAAAAGTAATTATATTTAACTTATATTATTATTATTATTTTTAAATAATTTCAATATCACAAATAGTATATGATTTCTCCAACATTGAAAAATATTATTTACATGAGCAATATTCCCGTAAATTACTTTAGTTTAATCTTAATTTAATAACAAAAACGAAAAATACGTTCATTGCTTTCTACGAACTTGTATCACAAAAATAAACTAATATCTACTGCAAATTGTCACATGCTTTTACTTATCACTCATTCGCCACGTAAGGTGGACACGGACTTAGTAAGCAAATCAAAACTACCATATAAACTACTACTCACGTGAGAAGGACCACGAGAATAAATGTTACACGTAGACACTGCATCCTGAAGACGCCAGACAAAAAGTTTTTTTTCGTGAATTACTCAACAATGAACAAAAACATCAACAATTGACTATCAAAGGCAATGTAAGAAAAGAAGAGAGAACTACTTAAAACTAAATCACTACGAAACATTTCTTCACTCGCGATATCTTCCGGCATAGAACAAAAATGAAGTTTGGAGTGAGCGTGATAAATCGAATAAAGAAAATTGACCCCGGACGCTACGCGGGGGGCAGACGCCGCGCCGGCTGCAGGTTGTTTGCAGAACCGCGAGCACGCCTTCAGCTGTTTGTGGACGTGCACATTGTTAGCGCGCGCGCGCGAGCGGCAGTTGTTGGGAGCGGGGACTGGCCTCGACGCGGAGCCCCGGTTTTACGCGCACGTTGGGGCACTGCGCAGGCCCGCCGCGGTGATTGGGCTGCGCGGGGCGGGCGCTCCCCGCCACGGCGCCCCGCCACGCGCACCCCCCCGCCCCGCCCCTCCCCGCCCCGCCCCGCCCTCTGGGCGGCACTCGTCGCCCCTTCTGGACGACGGGAAAAAAGCTCCCGCTCGATCTGCGGAGTTGTGAAATGAAATGCTCCTTTATACATGGCATGTGAAAAAATACGTCGTTTATTCCCTTCGAATCTCGCGGCTTGTTTTACGATGAAGATTCTTTTAATGAAAATTCTGACATTTCAGCATTCATTGCTGGAAATTTTAAAAAATCGATGTATTTGCCAGTCATTGATTAGTAAGAGTTGGTAACTTAATATAAAGCAAGATTTTAAATGAAATATTCGTGTGTCATTTGATAGGTTTTATATAAATAATTGTCTGTTAACTTTTGATTTTCAAATTAAAGTAGATGAATTCATGAACGAGAAGATAAAGTATTTCGCAAATCTAACGGTTTATAAAACATAAAACTTAAAATTCATATTTTAAAGAAACAATCTAATGTATGGGCAAGTGTAAGAATAAGTATGTGTATGAGTAAAGTACTAATGTCAACCACGCCATTTTCTGACTCAAACTATCTGGATTATTCCGTTCAACTTGTTAATTAAAAGAACATGATTTATTCATATACTTTCATTTATAGAAGCCAAGAAGCGTGAACTTTTGCTTGTACGTCAACCTCTGACTTGCTCTTCTACGAGTTACTGCACCGAAAGAGATAGTATAGACTTTACAACTTAGCAATTGTTAGACTGATTCGTTGATAGAGCGTACTAATGGCGGTGATGATTTGCTGCTTCTCACGTTTTTGTGACAAGGTTGGTTAAACCTTCCGCACGCCTGGAATCGGATTATTTAAAGTTCATAAATCGTTTAATATCTTCAGCAATCATATAAATTTAGTATTTAGAACTCGTAAGTGCCAAAGTTCACGAGAGTGAAAGCAAAGCGTTATAAATGGCGCTCGGGACTGTTTAGGTCGTTTGTCCGATGTAGATGTCTTTTATGGTGCGGTGAATATATTTGAATATTACAATACATTTGTTTTATACTCTTACATCTATTTTCATTATACCTGTTATCACACCTGATATTACAATATGACAATTTCCTAATAATTACTATTGAATTAAGATATTTAGTCTTATTTTTTGTAAAGATCATATTTTCATCTTTTGTCAACATTTTGGGAGTCACGACATTAATGTAGAGGCTTTTCCAATAATTTTTCTTTCGGACCTCTGTCGAAGATACCAATGAAAGGTTTTGTGAGAATGACAATGATCCATATGTTTATCGTAGATATTACATCGGGTTTTTTGCAAATTCTCGATAAATCCTCGACTCTCGAAGCAAAAAGGGGATTCATCTGAGCACGAGTGCTATTTAAAAGGACTACTACACGAATGAAATTATATTCAACAGCGTTCCAGAAGGCAACTAAATATTGAAAATAACGGAAAGCTATGATAAAATCAAAGATTTACGTTGTAGTACATATGCAATTTATTGGACATCGGCATAGAAATTGTTGTAAACCGCCTCGTAAGATAGATGAGTCACTGTTCATGATTGGCCAGTAGAAGAAGCGGTAAGAAAAATCGTATAGAAAAAGCAATTAGCTTGTTGAGATACGCCGCCCTAATTGGGGCATTTTGTATGTATAGTAAAATCGTATAGGTTTGAATTTCACGTGTGGAATAGTCAAGACGTAATATTTCAATAAAATAGAACTCAAAGTAAATCAATTTGCTAACATTATTTTCTGAATAGGTAGTGAACAATAATTAACAATCGTATGCCGAAGCCATTTCGTTAACCGAAGAACACCAATGAGAGGAGTCTACGATGGACCCCTAAATAAATTGCAAAGTAAATTCCAAATTAAAGGAATTTTCAATTATGTAAGAACTAATCATATAATAATTTGGCAATACCTTACGATAATTTTCTGCTTGTTTGTGTTAAAATATTGTCTGTGTTTGAGATGATTTTTTTGCGCTTGAAAAAAATTGGAGTGTGGTGGCGCAATTGTAGCTTTAAATTCGGATTCTGTCTTTAGGACTGACAACTTTTTTTGTGTGCTTGTATTATGAAAGGCTTGCTGTAAAAAATCTCCGGAGTTTATACGTGTAGCATGTCAACGATTTCCATTTTGTAAGCATCTGAAGAGTGTTGAAGAACGAAACTATTACTTAGGGTTAAGAAAGGTTCTAATAATAAGTCTTAAAATATGACACAGGTACTCCATTACCAAACAAGGAAAGAGCATAAAAACTACCCTGGGATTCGTCATTGACCTCTTCCTCAGTATGCGACTGATAAAAACATAAATTTTGTTCTCGTGAGAACAACATTCTACGTTTGTGCTCTTTAGCAAGATCATACTATAATGAATATTCTAGAATATAGTTCCCCTTCTTCGTCTGATGACTGCTCATAGCAAAGTGAGTTACTAAAGGTAGTAAATTCTGAAGAGAGATTGGGAGAGTTGTTTTCATTCTTAGAACCGTTCCTAGTCAAAGTTATACACTTCAAATCCGTGAATCGGATTTGTGCCACGGGCTTCATGATTCAAAATATTTCTTGGATCTTTTAACTAAGTATTTTTAGCCTTTTATGTAAGTTTTTTAAACTCCATCAATACACCAATACTCACCCTTAAATCGATAGGCTGAAATTCGGTTTTTACTTACAAAAGTTGGGTTGTTTTGGTCGAACGCAACCCGCAATGCAATGGAGTATTGAGGGGTTGCGGAGCGTGGGGTGCGGAGCGGGTTGGGGGGTGGGGGGGGGGGAGCTGTGAGCAGAATGTAAAGAAAGTGACTTCAAGTCGCTCGATGGTGACGCACGAATGCAATGGCAATGTCAGCTTACTTTGCCTGTTAGAAATAGAATAAGACAAGATACCTACTACAACCTTTCAGTATATTGGTTACCTCCATCTCAGAATCTTCTCATGGAAGTTGTTCTTTGTAGGGGTCCAAGACTACCGCGCACAGCCTGACGTTCGCGTATCACAGATCGAGAAGTCCTGCCCTGCAAGATAATTCTCGAACCTTATGACTTTACTTAAAATAAATTGTACAAGCCCATGTGAAAAAATTTAGAGCTTGGCATTTTATTCAAACTACATAATCATATTTTTTTCTCTCTTTATTTTTTGTCGCATCAATGACTAAGGTTATTAGCGACAACATTTTTAATTACAGGTGTTTACAGACACTTATGACTTCATCTGTCATTACATAAACAAAAGTATCAGAATACATAATCATATTTTGTTTCTCAGCGAAGTCTTATACTAACTTTTGACACTAACTCATTCGATACCCGATTCGATTGGGCTACATTTCTGAAATACTAAAAATGTATCGATCAGAAGGAAATAGTCGAAATTGAAATAACAAAGAGACTTAATTTTAGCGGGAACCAAATAAATACGCTAGACCCGACCTCTTAAAATGAGCATGCTCTCCAGAAGTTTTGTTGAAGTATGTTAGATGTTAATGCATCCCTCACTGCTATCGTCATTAATACCGTTCGGGATGACTACATATTGTACAAGCAATCCGTTTAAATGTGTATGCTGTATTTATTTTTACCTGCAATTCCATTATATTTCTCACAATAATTTGTTCTCTATAGAGTATACTAGACCTTACTGCATCGTTAGCCTTAAAGCATTATTCTGTTGTTGCATTTGCTGCGTTACGTCTGCCTTGAACGTATGAATAAATTGTTTCGCTCACTGATCCTGCGTGTGATTTACTCCCCTAGAGCAGAATTTTACGACTTGTGGCACAATCCTCCATCAGAGGGAAACATTGCGTCTCACACCTGAACGACCCGACGAGACGAGTAGAAGAAAACCTGTCTGCATCATGAACTACTAAATTTCTCATTATTGAATTACACAATTAATACTATCATTGAACTACATACTTATTGAATAACGTGTTTAACTGGTTATACTGTTTCAAGAACAAATACTCTTTTAGGTAGATCGCATCTAATGTATTTAATAATTAAGTTCACCCAATGGCCTTATATCGTTCAACACTTCTGTAACATAGCTCGTCAGAATTTTGTTTGTGAGGGAAGTTGACTGCGGCCGTACATTACTTGTCTCGATCGTCCACCAAATGCACGATCTTCGTGCCGCTTATGGCAGGAGAATATGAGTTGACTAGCTAGTTAGTTTGATCATAGTTAATACATGCGTTACATGCTCGAGTGAAAATGACAATAAGGAAATTTGAAAAAGCACTGTATTGCATAACGCAAGACAAAAGAGTACGACGTGTGTTCCAGTGGGGCAGTTTGCAAACAATGCTTTGACCACAACCGTTTGCAAGACCAGTGAGCAGTTTCCCGAGATCCTCTCGAGGCTGCACGTGTAGGTAGTCTGAGCGCACGCACGCTCCCTCGCTTGAATTGCCCTTTGTTGCATCCAGCGCCTGACTCAGGTACGTAGGGGAGCTGTTTGGGCTTCGTGGAATCATTGCGGTCCCGCGCCAGCCCTTTGTAGTCGAAACTGTGCGGAAAGGAATTCGTGGAATTATTGTGGTTCAGTTGAAAGTACTTTCGGTTCGATTCAAACTCCACGCTGTTTCTAACTAATCTTCACTAATGTACTGTTAATTTTCACCTATGTGACTGACCTTCATTCCAAGTATATAAGATACCTACATGTGCAATGTTCCTCAAATATTGAAGAAGCTAGAAATGTTGGTTCAGATTTTAAAAGTCTTTCGATACAATCCAAATAATAAGATCAAATATTCGGTTTCTTTACGGGAATAAAATAACTAAAGCACTTTTTTCGTAGAAAACTAGTTTCGTAAATGCAGTTCATGAGATTCTAGAAAGAACAATCTTCAATACCTCGAGTTATTTTCAAAACAATACCTAAACATTACGCGTGGTGTATGCATATTAGGAAAATTCAATGTTGTTCTGATTCTCTATCAATCTTTATTAAGTCAAATGTCATTACTATTTCTCCTTAATATACATTTTTTAGATCTCTGAGAACTTCGCAGTCCTGTGACTTCACTTCTCAGATAAATTATATTTCGCACTTGTGTTGAATAGCATATAATATGAACATTGTAGAGTGACATGCACGTACTTAAGAATTACATCTTTGGTTTAAAATAGTTTGCAACAAACATAAAAATAACAATAAAGAATTAAAGTAACCTTATAATATAATATTAGATGTCGTCGGGCCAGCATTTGATTGAAAACTTTCATTTGACGATTCACACGGCCTTCTGTTGAAAGCAATTTGACGAACAATGTCGCTCGTAGAGTTGATGTTACGAGGCACACCCGTCCATTCGTTGCATGAGGAAGCGCGGCAGCTTTGGCGCCCGAAGCCCCATTGCGCCAGCGGATCCGTCCCCGGCGCCGTCACAAAGGAGAGGAAGGGACGAGCGCCAGCGGCGGCCGGGGGAGATGAAGAGGGCGGACACAAGTGCTGGGGGACAGGGATGGAACGCGTCATATGAAAGAAGTGGGCGACGTTAAGATGGGAAATTAAGGAAAGGGTACATAGCATTAGGGACAATGAAGGATAGGCGCTGAGAAGATATAAGAATACTGAGGGAATGGGAGAAGCGGAGTTGATTAGATAGCCGGCGAGCGCAGTGAAGAGGAACTAGTGTCCATCGGCCCCCAAGAGTTGAAACTGACGCGAGGTGGAAAGGCTTCCGTGGGAAAGAGACGGCCGGACGCAGGAGAATCAATGCAAATAATAATACCCTGTGCGAAGGATGAGCTGACTCGATGATTCCGCGCCAACTCCTCAATATCGCTAGGGCGTGGACGCAGACTGGCCTTGTGGTTTCGAGTGCACACAGCCGTGGGAAGTGAGAGTGTGAGAGAGGGCGGGAAGGCCATGCCGGGACGTCCTAGGGTTCGTCACTGGCTTAATGGCTCCGTCGACCTGAACCGCTGCCTGGACGAGTCGTGGAAAGGCAGCTGCTCCCTTCGGTAGTCCTCCGGTCAGCAGGCGCATGCGGAGCGGCCCCGGATCGCGCCATCCACTGGGGCTAACGACCGGGGCTGTCGACGCACCCGGGGGCACAAATCAATCTATGGCAGAGAAATAGTTCGGGGAGCCTCCTTGGGACGGGGAGCGTTCGACCTCTGTTTATGATAATCGATGGGGGCCCCGCCGCCGGGGGAGCGAGGGGGCGCCATGTATTGCGGCGCGTTGCCCGCCGTGGCGCGTGGCCGGAGGCAGGCAGGCGCGGCGCGAGGCCCTGCTCGTGCGAGGGCCATTCAATCGAAGAGCGAACAGGTCGCACAAACGCTGTTTAGTTTTTGAAAGGAATCGTCGTCACTATTTATAAATATATCCCGCTTTCAGACAAGATAGTCAACATCTTGAGAGAGAAATGTTTTTAGATGCCCCGTCAAGACGACGTGAGTGGTGCCGTGTGAATAATGCTCAAGGAAAGCCGAATTCCTTCCGAATCCGCCGTCGGTCACTTTGCACGGCAATATCCCCCGTAGCAATGACAGAAGCGGCAATGCCACAATGAGACTCTCTTCTCCCAGGCGTTTGTTCCACTGAGCCACACGTGAGTGGGACGCGCTGCGTTCACCCCACAAAGGAAAGAATTTCACCTCCGACGCTGCTCCTTGTTCTGTGCAAAATTTTTCCCGGTTTCCATTTTGGTGGCGCACGCGGCCTGACTGGCTGGCATCCGCATTCCTCAAAGAGGGCGCTTGTATACTCACACCTATCAGCGTTGCCAACTTCCATGCCAGGCTAGGAATATACTCTGTCTTCTTTTCATTTTACTGGACCTCATACATTCCTTCTTTCGCATTATTTGAAATTAAACTAAGTGACCGGTTGCATGTTCAAATTTTATGTTTTCCAGTTATCGCATTGTTCATCTTTTGATGTTTATTTGGAATTTATTTAAGAACTTTATTTACTCTCATATGTTCTATAAAAAAGGGGAACTGGTCCACTAAATTTATTTTTTAGTAACATTTAAATAAATGTGACTTCTAATATTTATTAGTATTTTATGAATATTTGAGTAAGCGACTACGTAAAATATTCTGAAAACAAACGAATAACTGGCACTTTTCGAACACACGGCCACTTAAGATATTCAGGATATTCAGGGTTATCAAGATACAAAGATCACAAAAACAAAAAACAAAAAAATTGTTTTCAGAATTGTAAGAAGTGTACATAAACATGCAAACATATGG
Source organism: Gryllus longicercus (assembly GCA_038098605.1). Classification (NCBI taxonomy): domain Eukaryota; kingdom Metazoa; phylum Arthropoda; class Insecta; order Orthoptera; family Gryllidae; genus Gryllus; species Gryllus longicercus. Next base: position 5,718,441 of record JAZDUA010000034.1, on the reverse strand, counting down.
TACTTGTTCGCACTTATGAACAAAGTGATCAAGTGATCAAGTGATCAAAGTGAACAAGGTGATCAAGTTCGAATGCTGGGAAATACTTAATATACCATATTTTGTAAAGTTGTGATCATCGTAGTGGCACACATCAGATTCTCCTGTAGCTGTTTCAGGATTCGAATATCGCAAAATACTTTCAATATTCCTGTTGACCATTGTTGGACGTAAATGGGGAAGCTGTGTAAATTTAATTAGAGTTAAAAGGACTAAAGGCAAGTTAAACAATGAAGAGGACCGGTTTCCATATGTCATCCTGTGTTTAATTCATTTCGACTGAGATTTGATCTTAATAAAGCAGTGAAAATTAAAATTTTCGCGAGACGTTGATTTAAAACTGATCTTCAGCCAATACGAAAGGTCATTAACGAGACTATATTAGACTGGGAGAATTAAATAATAAAAATTAATTAATAGAAGACTTGAGGATGTCTTTTATAGCTACATCACACTCGTTTCGACAATAAACCACCATCCTGTACTGTGGGTACGTTTGTTGTACTCCTTCACAATACTAGAGCTTTGACTGAATTAAATATCCAGCACTATATTTCGAAGATATGATGAAAAATTAATTTCAAAATTCTATATTTAGACAGTAATTGTGAAGGTTAAGGGAAAGTTCCTTTAAAACTAAAAAAAGTATATTCTACAGCCTTTTTGGTTACTGAAAAGCGATGGAGGCGCTATTTTACTATTGGCGAACACAAATACGAATACAATTACTGCTTTCCATATTCATCATATTGTTTACTTTCCCTCCCAAACTCGCCAATAATCCCCTTTTATCCTCTATTTATTCTAGTGACACAAGTGCAAATTTATGATTTTTCCAAAATTGCAATTTTAAGTTTCGCATTTCTGTAATACTCGTTATAGATTGTACCAAATATTCACCTTCTGCGGACAGTAATTGAACTAATTCTAAATCAACTTCAGAATAGAAGCAGTAATAGTAGCTCTTGGTAACCTCTGATCAGGTTTTAGCTGAAAAATGACTTTTTCGCACTTGTGTCACTTTTCTATTGGAGGTGCGATATGTTGTGTTATTTATGACGAAAACAGTATTATGCTGATAAAAAGTTTCATTAAGATGCTCGGTTGCTCATGACTTTTCAGTGTTCTTTTTTCTGTCAGCAGTCATTCAGATTTTCACAATGTCTGTACCATTGCGTCTACTGTTCTTCTCGCTTTTATCGTAATTAACATTTAATTTGAATTTAATATAGCCGAAGTTGTTAGTGAATATCATGTAGTGAAGAAGGCCACAATACGCTGGCCGAAACGTTTGCCACCATGTCAGTGACGCGGCTCACCCCGGATAGCCTAGACAACAGAAACCCCGGCCGCGGAAGCCTACGCAACCAACACCAAGGGAAGGTTCTGCTACATTTTCCACTTTACTCTTTTGCAAGTGTGCACTATTTCTTTTTCTTCTAGTTCGGGTACATCATGAATAACATTTCTCCACTTCCCCATACCCTTTAAATCTTTATGAAACAGAATACTTTGTGTTTTACCCTGCGTTATACAGCACATTCAGGAAAGAAAACAGCCATCATATTTTGTTCCGTTCCAGATCCTTTGGTTTTCCATTTCATTAAATTACCATACATTATACATCAAATCACCTGAAAGGAGAATCGTAGTATATCTGAATACATAAGGCGCGTTGTGAGGCTTTGTACGGGGAAGGGCGGAAAGGGGGAGGAAGAGGAGGAAGGAATAGGAGGAGAAAAGAGGAGAGGAGATGAGAGGGGTGAAGAGGGAGGGCCGCGGACCTGCTCTCGCGGCTGCTGCTGCGCGTTGAGGGAGGGGCAGGCTGAGAGGAAGCGATGAGTGTTGGGGAGCGCGTCAACGGCGATTGGCATTAGCCTCGTAAGTGTAGTGCGTGTTACCATGGGATGTGCCGGAGGGTTGGTGAGATCCGGGGTCGACCTACACCTTGACTTTCGGTGTGTTCCCCAATCAGGCATTTCCACCTGCCGAGACTAGCTCCAGCTGAGAGCGTGGGCTGCCCGGGAGACGCCGCTCCAAGGCACGAGCCGACTTCTCGACCGCCGTTCTGCGACCTCCTCCCGTCCCTTTTTTAGCCCTGAGGAAGGCCGCGGAATGACGGAAGAAACGTCGGCGCCTTGGCCGCGGCGTCTCGTGGCAAACCAAGTACTTTAAAGCTCTAAGCTCCCAACTGGTCTCCTGATATGTGTTGTAGTGTAGTGCACGTTACTATTATTGCCATTATTATTACTCGTATCTTAGAACTCATCTGACATTGCAAACATCTCTCTAGGAGTTATACCCAGACTGTTGGACCTCCTGTTCATGCGCACAGAGGGGGGAGGAAAGAGAGGAAAATGAATAGTCATGCTGGTCGTGCGAAGAATCATCGGGGAGGAAAAGGAGGTAAGTTGAATATGTAAATGATCATTACCTGAAACATAACCAGGACATTCGAGAGAAATATCGAATCAGTTGTGCCTGGGAGCTCAGGTTGGAGGTGATATACAAACAAGCATGTGTGATTACGTGAAAAAAAGCGCAGGTAGACGAAAAGTTGACGGAGACGTCAACTTCTGACGTCAATAGTCTCGAGTGTCATGGCACGGGCGGCAGCTGCATTCCTCCCCTGACAACGTCAGATCCGGCGCCGGACTACATGGTTCGCAGTTCTGATCTTCAGGTATTTCTCCCAGCATTACACATCCTCAGGAATAGTGTAGTGCACGTAAGTGTATGTGTGTGTGTATAAGGAGAGAGGAGAGGAAAAGAACGACCGAACAAAGATTCCGCGCAGTCCGATAGAATGCCGCTCCGGGAAACGTCAGGAGGAGGATGGAGAAACCTGCTGATCACAGCACCTATGCTCTACGATCCACCTCCAGGCAGTGGAGGTTGAATTGCCCTTCGCCCCAGCGAGTGCCGTCGTGGGGACTCCAACCCTCGCACCCCTCGATGGAGGATGCACTGAGGCATCGCAGGGGACAAAGACTGTCGTTTCTGGGTATAAGGTGGAAACGCCATTCATTGATTGAATCATTGTTAGTGAATCCGGGCGCGCCAACTACTATGATCATGAGCCCCGTACGCGTAGTGCATGTTTTTGCTCGGGAGACGGTGGTGGTCTTCCCCTGCTGGATGGCGAGATCCGGCGCCGACCTACCGTCGGCTAGAGAGGCATTCCCCAACCAGGTATCTCCCTCCAGCGGGGCACCGCCCCTGCCGGGACAAGCTCTCAGCTCCGGTGCCCCGGCATGTGGGTAGTGCAGTGCACGGTAGTGTAAGCGTGGGTATGGGGCGAGGCTAGAACAAGGAAGTGGTAGGAAAGATCGCGCGCGTTCCGTGGCCCGTTTGTTAAGGTACTTGGTCTGGGGTTGATGGGAGAAACCAGAATTCTCCTCCAGACAGCGACTGGAAATGGAAAATCCTGTCCCCGCGCGGCAGCCGTGGCTGACCTGAGGCAAGGGCGGCGCGTGGGCGGGGGCGGTTCAGCAGCGTCACCGCGCCCCTCCGCTGCCGGGCGCTTCGCCGAGGGGTCGACGCGAGTGGCAGACAGCACAGTGGGTTCAAGTACGTTGAAAAATTAATACAAATATACGCTTTCAGCCGTTGTCGTGCTCGCTTTCTGTGAGCGCAACCTCTCGTTCGATTCCCGGTCAGGGCAAAAATATTTGTGCGCTTTCCTTGCAATGTACCGGTATCTGTTGCTGTGTGCCTATGACAAAGCTCCCTTCTCAGATTGAAAATACCAGAATACAACGTAAGGATATCTACGTGCTAATCACACGTACCTCTTAACCCTTGGCTGCAATGCCGGATCGCTACTGGTAGGCCTTAGCTCGTAAAGAGCTGTTGTGCAAGTACATACATACATAATTGTACTTATATACATACACAGTAATAGTCACAAACGTATATCTGCTCGTACCGTTCACACATTTGTGACAATTTCGAAACGTAAAAAAGAGAAATAATTTTTACTTGCATAATCGGATATATAATGGGATTAACATTTTAAAATTTGATGTTTGATTGCGCTATTTCCATAAAAGTTTATAACATTTTATAATTGTAATATGAACGAATATTTTTTTCGGTCATGAATTAAGACCAACCGTAATCACCATAATTTCCTATTAGAATTTATAAATAAAATGGCCCCGGCCCCGGCTGCGACGGCGCGCGCCATCTTTTGCTCGGAGTCGGGCTTCGGGTCTTCAAAACGGGTTTGCCGTAAGATGCAATGTCGCTCGTAGTTAGAAAGATGCAATGTCGCTCGTAGTTAGAATTTGGTAAGTGGCCTGAATTTAGCTACTATGCGTTGAGGAAAAACAATTTCAGGATTTCATATCCATATAGTCAAAAGGTTAATATGGAAAGAAGTCCTAACATTAGGGAACCCTAAGAAGATGGTTTTTCCAGTAAGTAATTGTACAAAGGGTGTTAAAACTTTATATTTAACTGACGTTATGCAGTAAACCCGCAATTAAATTAAAGATGCACACAATATGATATAGTCGTATTAAATAAATGTGAAGTGAATGTTGCAATGTAAAAGTGTTAATGTAAATGTTATCATGTTAATTTGGTGAATTCAACTGTAATTAAATTTATTATATAGTGAAATGAAATAATACTAAAAACAAAAGCCACAAGAGTTCAAACAAAAAGTTTGTGACTTATCCTTAAATTTTAATGACTTTGAATTTCCTGACATTTTTAAATGTCGTGCAGCAAGGACGCGCGAATTAAATGTGTGGGACGAACATTCAAAACGATTTATATTATGCTTTCACAATTTCATCTGTAATACAAACAGCTGGTCAATTTTCGCTATTTAAGAACGTAAGTATAGCACATTGTAGACATGTTTTGGATGCATTGTAACAATTAAAGGTGTGATGATCAACTGACCGGACAGCGCCATTTCTTAATTGTTGAATTTTTGTGAGTTTAGTCGTTTTATGCATAACTCCATTCCGTTAATTATGTATTTTATTAAGTTGGTGTAGAATTGTAAACTTGTGCGTACCTGATTCTGAAAACGTCTTCAAAATGTCGATTATGCCAGAGGAGTTCACCAAATTTCGTAGCATCTCATTAATCCCTTATTCTGCTCATTCTGCTAATAATAATTTAAAACGCTCTCGTTTGTAAAATGTTCTCTTGTCCGATTTTCTCTTTCATTCTTTTCAAGCATTCTCTTTCGAATTTACGTCAACTCGGTGAATCTTTCATTGACAGCTCTGTGAAACTTTCGTTGAAAAATCTGAGAAACTTTATCCATTTGTTATATGATTCTATTTATCCACTAGCTGTATTACAGATTTTCCTTTTTCTTCAATTAAGTTCTACTGCCTTATTGGATGCTGACTCTTTCTAGAGAATCACATAAATGGATATTATTGACGCTCAAATTGTACCATTATCCTGACAGCCATCCTGACCTTCATGTTTAATTCCGTCTGTTTTTACCTTCAAATGTTCCACATTTAAGATGTAATGATCTGATGTCGTGCGTCTGGTTCAGTTTTCACCTCGCGTTCCTCGTCCATCAGTCGCTCGACGTCAGTCATTCGTTCAGTTCCACCCCTGATATCCACGCACGTGAATATCAAATGTGAAATATATATCGGCATCAAACACTTTTGCAGAGCCATATTTCAAACGAAGTACACTCATAAAACATTACTGTGTTCGGGGTAAATTTAGAGAATACGTTTCTGAATAATATTTTCAAAAAAGGAGCCATTGAAAAATAGAGAAGAGTTAATAAGCATTTTATGGATAATTAAATATTACAAGAATGAAAATGGGATAAATTAAAATGCTGTCAGACGACGACTGGTTGGGAGATTGGGAGAATGATTGGGAGGATGATTGGGAGAATTAGTAATTGAAGTCAATGATAAGCAAATTAGTCATATTGGAGAATAAATATTCAAACTTTAAGTAAACTCCTGAGGTTTCCTGAAAAGATTAAGTGCTAAATTTGTTAAAAAATGACCAAGTCCTTGTTCTTTCTTCTGAAGCGGGGTATCTCGGCAAATGTTATTCCTAAGATAGGAGTCTCACTTGTCCAATAATATTTACTCAACTTATAAATGAAATCCTCTGATTGAAAATTCTAAATTTGATTTTCAACAGTATGAAGTAATTTTCTTTCGCAATCAATAAACAGTTATAAAAGCAACATAGTCATTCCAGCTAGAACTTCGTATTAATAAATCAACTCTAAAGGAATGAATATTTTATTTTACGTATACTTGAAAAAATAAGATGATATAACGATGAACAGAGGATTTACTGAACCCTAAAATGAAACGAATATAAATATTAGTGGAAATGTCTGAGCTCTGTGTAAGGCAAATTTTGCTGACATGCATCCTTTGTCAGAAATATATTTGAATTCTTTGTACACAAAATTAAATTATTAAAACAATTATGGCATTGGATCATCGATCTACAAGATGGAAGTGCAGCCGACTTCAGTTATTTGTTCCATTAACGTGAACTAGGTCTGATATTCTTGATTTGACACAAATCGAGGGACAGTCTGAGCAAGTGGAGCGCATCCGAGAGATAAAGTTGCGCGACCTAGTTAGATGGCGAATTAAAGTGAGAGGGCACTGGGCGCCAGTCGGCAGTGTCGGCATGCTAGACGGGGATTGCAGCAATTTGCATCGATGATTCCCTATAATTGGTGTAGTAGTTAGCCATGTATATTCCACACGAATATTCTAATATTGCTCACTTGAGAATGTGGCGTCACCGACGCTGTTAACTGATATAAAATTATTTTTATGTGCTCAAAGTTTTTAAATGTGATGCATAACTTTGTTTAAATACGTTTTTATAGTATCTGGCATTGGACTTACCAATGGATCGTAGCAGGTGAAAAGGTTATTCTCCAGTTCAGATATTCTCAACACCCACTGGCTTTGCATGTTATCTCCATATGGGATACGAACTGGTAATTTTGCAATTTGAAAATTGTAATTGCAGTAAACAATATTTGCAAGTAAGGATGATGCGAATAGTTAGAATTTATTATATGTACCTTTTTTACGCTCTTTTGCTAATATGCATAAAAATTAATTTAAAGATCACTTGTATGCTGTTTTCAGCGTAACTCTTTAATCCTAATATAAAAAATTCTCAATTAGTTTCAAAAATTCTGTCGCAAAATCTTCTTCAACTACATTTGATTCTTGCCCAGAAATATTTGTGCTTGCCCAATGCCCTACGAATTTTCTACATTAACGTCTTTCACCGATGACAACAATGAAGGCTGGTTTCGAAGGTTCAAGTCGAGACATAATTTGGCGAGACTTTATCGTCTCGAGCGTGAGATGCAAATTGCCTGATCCTCAAGCGACACTCGCTAGTTTGCCAGTTAATTCATATTTCGGGAACTGTTTAGAATGCATTGCTCAGGTGCGGTAGTAAATATACATGTTCTGGAGATCATATCTTGAATGCATGGTTAAGGTACATTCTCCATTATCAATGTTCTTATCTTTTAGCCCTTCGCTCTCAATGGGATCCGAAAGACTAAAATAAAATAAAAATTAAATATCTTTAAGTAGTCTTCAACACCCTAGTGTAGCGATACCGATTTCCTCATACAAATTAAATAAAATAAACCCGGCCACCCCGAGTTCTACTGGGAGAATAAACAGATGGCGACACGCGCGCAACCCCGCTTATCGTGACAGCCACTTGCGCCCCCGGCCCATTACGAAGTTGTTATGAGAGCTGGTGTCAAAAGATTAACTGAGGGGCGCGCGGACGCAAGAACATCTGCGAAATCTCTAGAACGCCCGCTCGCATTCGGGGAAACCCAGAACGATAATTCTTTCACCGGACAACGCGCCCCTTGCGCAGGCATGGCCGATGTTCTAGAAGGAATAAGAAAAACACTGTACACTCACAGATGGCACAGAGAGCGGAAACTTCCTTCGCTCCTCCCGTCACGATTGGTTGAAAATAGAGTACTGCGCCATTACCTTTGGCCAATAGCGACGCGACCTTTTATAAGGAGCTGAAGCACACGAGAAAAAGGGTGGGGTTAAAAGTTTACTTGCTACGATTTCGATTTACAAAATTTCAGAAGGGGCTTAGCAGTCGGGAGAGAAACTTCTCTGGGGGGGTAACTATTCGTTGGAGAGAGACCAGTGTGTCTCTGAAAGACTTATAAAATTTCTGCGTGAGCTATCATTAGGCTGAGGGCAGTTGGGAGAGAAACTTCTCTGGGGGGGAGCTATTCGTCGGTCAGAGGCGTATGTGCCTCTGAAGGACTTATAAAATTTCTGCGTGAGCTGTCATAAAGGGCTGAGTAGTGTGGGCAGAGAGACTTCTCTGAAGCGGGAATCAGTCGCGGAGAGAGGTGAATGTTTCTCTGAAGGAGTTCTAGACTTTCCGAAGTTGTGTTCGACAATTATCATAAGAATCAGAGAGACGCATGGTTGATTACTACGCTCCTGAGATCGAGAGAATCCCGGCCGCTCCGAGTTCTACCAGACACTACCAGACGTCGTTCAACGCCGCCAGACGCCACCGCCCCTTGGTGACGTCACGAGGCGGTCGCTCAGCTGTCGACAAGGGAGGCCATCGGCCTCCGCTGCATTCTTTTGAAGGACGCCAGCCGCCCCCCTCGACCGCGCCCTGCCCTTCTCGGGCGCACAAAGACCTTTTCCCAGGCAGTATCACTCAAGGGCATTCGCCCTGTGTAACTTTGTAATGCGGTGCCGCGCTATGGCACATTGACTTGTAATTTTTTTTCACCATTGTAATGTTAGTTATAATTCTTTCTAGTTTTAAGCTTTACTCTGAATTCTGACCTTTCATTTTCTTTTCTTTTCATCTAATTTTCTCATTTTTTTTATTCAATTTACAAATGTAACTTCCCTGGGGCATTCTTTTTCTTGCCCAGGAATAAAAGTAATTTTTACCAGTGATCAAAGTGTTTGTTTCGTACTGCCATTGTATCTGTTTAACAATTCCTTCCATCACCGACTGAGCTACAACCGGACCGCTAACCGGGCATTCTCTAACGAGACGACCGGGGGTGTTACACTAGACTATCAGTGCTACATTTTATAAGGCTGACGGCCTGGGATATAGCCTAGGGACACAATTCTAATAGAACTTGATATTGATAAACGTGCAAATTTAGGCAAGCATACTTAAATTATGCCATTTTTTAATAATATAAAGATATATCTTTTTGTGCTCTGAGGGCATTATAGTATTTAAATCACAATAAAGAGACTTATTGAAATGTAAAAATTAACTATTTAAAAAGCGATAGAAAGCGATAGCTATCACAAACTATAAATTAAAATATTATATAATTACTAATTATTTCAACAATGTTCAAGAAGGTATTATAATTTTCTAAAGAGTAACTTACTATGGAGAGGCTGAAGCTGTCAGAAGCCTGAAGCTAGCAGGCGACACTCAGAATAAGATGGGGACAAACACAAATTAACGGCTTTCTTAACGTGCTTGTCCAGTTACGCTTCGAATAATTAATAACGTTATTAGGATTATATAGAGACACTGCCGCACGCAGTCGAAGTTTGTAAAGAGAGGAGAGAACCGATCAAGTCCGTCCTTTGTCAATCAACATATTTCGAAATACTACTGTACAAAATATCACAAAAATAAGACTCAATGGATTTGAAGAGGAGTACCCATGTGCCATTTGTAGCTACAAATCATTCGTTTCTATTGTTGTCACTGGATGGCCGACAGTTAAAATCCTTAATGGACGTCAGCCATTAAGACTAGCTTTTATTTATTTATTTGATAGCGTTAAGTCGATATAACAGTCAGGTATTAAGAAAGTGTATTAACAGACACATGCCCTGGAGGGGCAAGAGCGCTTGCTTTCTGTCGTGCGATCCCAGGTTCGCTTCCCACCAGGGGAAAAGTCAAGTTGCAGACTCCAATTGTAAGAATCTCAGTTTGTATATCTATATCAATGTCTATGTGTAGAAAGAAAAGCTGGGGCAGGCCAAACTTGCTGAATACGGTGAAGGGAATACGTCATTCTCGCCTAATAACGTATAACCCTAACCCTTTATGTTCACACATTGATAAAAATAGAAACTGAGCCTAGGCCTGGAAACTGCTTGCTGGGAAAAGCTTGACTCTGAAATTTCAAAAAATACAACTTTGACTCCTAACCAAAAGTATTAAATTTTTTATGTTCTAGACACAAGAAGACGGTGAAATATACCACTTTCACCGACAATAATTGGTCATGTCAATTGTCGATTTTATCTTTACCTATTATTTGAATATAAAATAGATTGTAAATTTACTTTTAAAAACGTTAAGGTCGCTTTTTAAACACTTGGTCATATAGCGACCACTATGATTGCTTTAACTGTCGGAAGGACACCCACAACGATCCATGCCCGAGGTGGGATTAGAAGCCGCGACCCTTGGCCTCGGCTCCCGTGGCCGCGCGGCGGAAGTGGAGTTTGTCCGGAGCGAAGAAGAGTCCGTGGCGAGTCGCCTGCGCTGGCGCTGGGCGCTTCTCACAGCGAAAGAGGAAGACACTTTGTCTGCCTTCAGTTTAGTTTCCTACATATACTGTAGGTCATTTTAATATAATACAGCTGTTAGCATGTTTAGAGGAAAGCATATTTTCTCAAGATGGCAAGAGAAAGCACACAATAGTTTCGATTTTACAAGTATTTCTTTCATTTACCATTAAATAATAACCACAAGAGCTTTTGATTGTTGATAATTATTTTATATCGATAGACTATGTAATTAAAACATCAATAAAATAAATTGATTATATATTCATGTACATTTTGTCAAGAATGAAAGAACATCTGATGAAAAAAAGAACGGAGCCAATCGCGAACCCAGAAGCGGAATGCGGCCTCACAAAAATGCATGAGAGCGCAGTGCAGAGCGGCCGCCCTCTCCCTTTGGGATGTCGCGTCGTCCCGCAGAAACTTCGTCGGCGCCCCCCCGGGGGGGAGGGGGGGCGTGGCCTCGAATTTGCGATGAGCCCCACCCCGGTGGGGAGGGGAGGGGAGGTCACCTGTTGCGCCCCGTGCACGTCCGTGACCTCTCCGCCCGCGAATATTTCGTCTTTCGCGGCGAGCGCCCGGAGGGCGTGCCCTGGAGGCATTTGGAAAGGGTCTCGTTTGCACATGCATGTCCAACGCCATATTGCTAGTGGTTGAAGTCGTTATGTGCTTGTTCTCAATTATCTGTTAAATTACTCAACCTCTTGAAATGAAAGTCTTAAATAATTCAGATTGGGTATGACCTAGGATGTAAAATGATTATATATTATTGTACTTAGAGTTGTAATAAGTTATTATTATTATTATTATTATTATTATTATTATTATTATTATGCTGCAGCATATTTTAAAAAGCATTATATTCTAAATAAAATTTCAAAGAATAACTTTGTTAAAACACATTGGCACCAGTGTAACCTACACATCAGTCTCTTTGAGTGCCCTATTTAAACTATAATGCACCGTATTTTCCTCACTTCAAAATCCATAGTCACCACCACAAAATTACTTCATGTATATAAATTGACTTTGAATATTGATTTGAGCTGGCACCCTAACTGTTGCAATCACAGTAACGAAGCTTCGCACAATTTTCTTCCGTCTACTAAAGAGCAATCTTATTTGAAAAGGTATTTACGGATCTTCACACAATTTAATAAAATCATAAATGAAAAATTACAAACAAAATTACAAGTACTCACATCATTACTTATAATGACGACTCTTGACGGGTGTTAAAACTCCACACTCGAGGTTAAAGTACCAATTGCTACTGACTGAATGACACAGCCCCTATCGGCATTTATAAAAGCAATCAAAATGTAAAATGTTTAAAACATGTGTTTTTATTGAATGGAACTAAATTACAATGTTCAAAAATGTTTATTATAAAGATGTGGATCGGAGTGTACAAGATTTAAGTCGACTATTAATAGACCACAGAACATTATTTCGGCAATTGTAACTTGAAATACTAAAGTCACCCTAAATGATAAAATATTGACGAAAAATTTTAGTTATTTAGCAAATTATTTTCGTTTGACAATGCTAAAATTGCATAAATATATCATCCAACGGAACACTTTTGTGATTACGTATACGAAACTACGCGCAGTCGCTCGCGTTGTAAATGTGTTGATCTTCAACTCGTCAAATTTTAAAATACGTGTAAAAGACTAATAAAAAATTAAACAACCAAAGTTAAAACGTTTTTTGAATAATAAGTGATAAGTTACAAATTATTATGTTTTGACCATTCAGAGCCCCAGTCGGAAATCTAAACAGGATCTTTCGACATACGCCCAGTTGCTGTATGCACTGTTAGAATCAATGTTCGATGCGAAGCACTCAACTCGTCAAACGTCCTTAAGTAGATAATAATTTCGAATTACTATTTGTTAAACTTCCAACGGTGAGCAGGTGGTGCAGTGTATTGTAATAATAATAATAATAATAATAATAATAATAATAATAATAATAATAATAATAATAATAATAATAATAATAATGGTGAAGAAAGCGGGAGGTGGGAGCTGTAGAGCAGCGACGACGGCCCAAGGGCCGTGGAAGTGAAGAGGAGGCCCTTATGGAGGGCTCCAAGCGGCGAGTGGGCGCCGGCAGCTACTAGTAGGAGGGCGCAGGGCGCAGGCTCGCCCCATATGCCTCCACCAGATGCTCTGTGAGCCTGCTCGGCTTGGCTTTTCGAACCTCAGGAAACGGCGTCTTCAGACTAGGTAACATTCCCCAATGGTTTTGTAGATTTGTGTAAGCAAATGAGTCACTGCTCCGTTCAGATGCCGCATTTCTTCTTTTCGTTATTGATTAGTGGTTCGGGACGCGTCAACTACTCTCGTCCTTAGTCCCGGAAGCGTAGTGCATGTTTTCTCTTCTGGAGGTGGCGCTGGAGGGCGAGATCACGGTCTTTCCCAGCAGCTGGGCACCGCCCCTGCCGCCCCCGCCGCCCCTGCCACCCCCGCCGCCCCCGCCGCCCCTGCCGCCCCCGCCGCCCCCGCCGCCGCCCCCGCCGCCCCCGCCGCCGCCCCGCCGCCCCCGCCCCCCCCTCGCCCCGTACGCACCGACAACTGACGTCCTTACAAGTGGCCCAAGCGGAACCTGCAAGCTTGCTTCGAGAGCGGATGGGAGACCTTTTTTGTCCTTATTTAATCCTACATTACAAAGGTTTTAGAAGATGCAACTAAATGACTTGAGTCTCACAGCGGAAGCACCCAGCTCTCTCGCTGGGTGCTGTCCACGCATCACTTTTAAGAAGCGTCCGTAGAAGTGTAGTAATATAGGGCCAAAATATCACTTACGTAACCACACAGAAGATACGCACGCGTCTATTGAGCGACGGGTGCTGCACCCGCACGCTGCGTGTATTTGACTGGCTAGAGGTAGCTTTGAGAACCGGGCAGTGAGGGTAAGGTCGTGGGGGAAGCTTTCGTCACTAGTTGCGTCGACGACCTTGTTATCTAGGCTTAAGGCCATGTAGCGACCATTGCAAGTGACATCGGCGGGAACGGTAACGATATTCGGGCACACGCAAACGCCATGTCCCGGAAACACGGACTCTTGGCCCTGGCGACCTCGCGGTCCGGGCCGGCGCGGCGGCGGGGCTCCTTGGAGGGCGGCGGCTTCATTAGCCAGCGCCGCTCGATGCGCCGCGCCGCGGAGCGCGGGGGGGGGGGGGGCGGACAGAGGAACGTCATTAGGCGCATTGTGCTGCGCCGCGCGGCCGCCGGATTAGCCCCCGATTCACCGTTGGGGCGCTGCGCCGTTTGGGGGCGGTCAACAAATCCTTGCTTTTCCTACCGATGATGAAGCAATTTACGACTGGCTGCGGATGGATGTGTCGAGATAACCCTGTGTGATAACAAGATTTTCAACTGATATTTGGTAAAAATGATAGGACAGATATATTTTTGCGCTGTTTCGGAGATCGTTCAGATATGAGCTGGGGGGTTGTCACATGAATCCCTAGCGAAATTTCGAACTTTTCTGGAAAATGGATGCAATTATTTTATTAAAATCGTTTGGGGGAATAGAAGAAGGAGGTTCATAAGTGATGGTTCCGATTTTCGTTAAAATGTTTGAAATTTTCAATATTGCGAGATTCAAATTTATTTTCGAACCTGTCCTGAGTCTCCAATATTGAAGGCTAAGATTTCTTTCTCAATGATGGTTTTATTTCAATTTTACTTTCACGCTCCCGCTACCGCGGTAGAGAGAAAGTTATGTAATGCTGCGCAAAAAACAACAAATTTTCGGCAGAAAACCTCTTCTTCCAGGACACTGTTAACGCAAAAGTGCATAAATCCAGTTGCTAAACTGAGTAGGAAAGTTGTCTAACACGGTGGGTGGTCAGAGGTTGTTTTGAGGGTCCTTGAGGCCGAGAGATGGAATGGCGGAAGGAAGTCGGTCCGCCCGTTGTGAACAACGCTAGCGGCTCAACCGTTCGCCCGATTTTCTCTACAATTGGTATTCCTCAATCGATAGACTGATATCGCTTCACTTTGAATTTGAAAAGGGTTTGGAAGGTACTTTATATGAAGCTCCTGACACATTTGTCATATTTTCAGAAAAGTGGCTGCATTGTTTTTTGTTAAATTTTGTTTTTAGTTGGTGTGAAGGACGTTTAATGAAATGGTGCAAGTATCATATTGGTTGAAAAGATTGATATTTCAAAAATTGTAAAAAATTCGAAATTTTTTGGTATCTTTCTTACTGCTACAATTATGAAGACAGAATTTTTCCCCTTAATGAAATCTGTTCCTTAAAGATAGATTTTGAAATAAGGTCAGGTACAATTGTTCGAAAATTTGAATACTTTTCGCGTAATTTTGCGTGAAAATACAAGTGAGAAAGTAGATGCTGTTATATCTTTCAATGATACCACGCACTTATAAAAATATTTGAACAGTTATTCAGTAATAACTAGTGACACTCAGAATATGAAGGACATTTCAATTTACAATGAACTATTGTCAGCATGACGTTTGCGGGGGTGATGACGCGTTAGCATCTTTATACTAATTACTTCTCAAGTTAAATAAAATTAATTTGAATATATCAATGAGTAGTGAAAAAATCTTTGATTAAGGCTTTAATTTTGTATTTTCCTTCAGACTACCATATCCGTTTAATTGAAACTATTTCAAAATAAGCAATATTTAGTTTTTACATTTTTGACAAATTTTAAACTAAGGGACATGGTGAACTGAGCATGAAGTGATGGTACGTATTAATATTTGAGAGCGGAGAATTATATAAAATCCTTATGAATAGAAAAGTCCCCCGATGGACCGCTGCTGTCCGTGTGTGTGCTGTCTTTGTACTTGTCCATTGGTCGCCAGAGGTGATGCCTCTGCCCCGAGTTCGTTGATTGCTTATTTTGTGTTTCCGGACGTGACGCCTACTAGGCTGATTAGTTCCGTAAATGTAGTGCAGATTTTTGTCTCTGAAGGGGGTGGTGGCATCCGGCGCTGACCTCCATCTCGGCTTGCGGGTCTCCTAACAGCGGGGCATTGCCCCAGCCTCTGTGGGACAACCTCTGTGCTCCAGACTGGTTTCTTGACATGTGCGGCAGAGCATCTGCGTGTGCGCGTGTAAGTAAGGGGAGTAGGACATGGCAGAGGAAGGGGTGAACGCGCGCGGTCCGTGGCCCCTTTGTTAAGGTTCCGCCTCTCCCCCGGAACTCTACGTAGTTATCTTGCTGACGTCGAAAACCCTGCCACTGTCGGGACTCGAACTCTAGTACCTCGTGGTTGGAGGGAGCTAGTGGTTTGAGTTGATGCCCTGAGCCACCTCAGCCAAGTCACACGCCTTTCTATTCGATACGAGTTCTCACGCCTATGAGCTAGACTGTCTTTGAATCTACATGTAAAATACCCTCAAAATTGAAAATATACGTTTCAAACTCGCATGGCCCCAGGATCGTGCAGATCAATTGAAGATTATAAATTTTGGAGGAAATTGTCCAAACGTTTTAGACGCTATCGTTGCCTGCAGGGAGACGAAAGAACAGACAGACGTTTTAACTTCAATAGACTTTTCATTATCAAGACCCACAAAATTCTGACTACACAAGGAGTTAGGGTGAGTAATTTAATATATAAAGGAACAAGATTTATCCACTCTTTGGTTACTACGGCCCCACAATAAGAGTTTTTGTTTAAAAATCGCCGATTTCTGGAGCACGTTCCTCTCCTGCGTAGGACGAGAGTAAGGCGAAAAAGTAAATATTTCTCAAAAAACGGCTCCCAATTTTTCCTTTAAAATTTCTCCAGCATGGATAAAAAAATTTGTTGGAGAAATAACTTTTTCACCTTCATGTAGTAATATAACATTGTGTAGCCGTTATTAATATTGCAAAAAATAAAGTGATATTTTAACGCCACTAGTTGTCGAGTTATTACACTGGGATGATTTCAGCGGAAAATATGCATGGCTACTGCATTTTCTTCTTTTGTTTCTTCTTCTTCTTGATGATGCTTGAGTTACAATGACGTTGTGAATGGGTGTATCGCGGCTTTTCGCGACGAACCGACCGCTGCGAACGAGTTTGGCGAGCAGGGTCCACTTTTTGTGCTGTCTTGTAAAAAACAAAATAAAGAAATGATGGAAGAGTCTAAGGGAATGACACCTTTGGATTCAAACATGGTTTTGATGATTTTGATGATTAGAAGGAGATGGTCGAACCATCCCGTCGTGTCAAACCAAAATTAAGAAAAGAAGACGTTTTTGACTCTACGAAGTAATATTGGATATGGGTTCGCCATTCAAAACTGCTTTCTTGAAATGATTGAGCATCTCACTGAGTTTCGGTGCGTATGTCTCTTCCAGTTTATCAACATTTCGTGGTATGACTGAAGTGAGTCATCTGGACAACTGGGCGGTCCACGCCCAGGACCTGAGCGCTCGCGAGGGGGAAGATCCGTGCAGCGCGCACCCCGGAAAGCTCATAACGATTTTCGCTTCGCTGCCAATGGTTTTATACAAGTAGTATATGTTGCCTGTCTCTCGCTGAGTCTCGCTTGAAACGTACGCCTCAGAATGGAGGAAGTGTTGAGTTTGGAAAGCGTCGCAGCTCCGCTTTCATTTGTCTGTAGACAATCGACGCCATAGGACGAGCTCTTGACTGACGCCGCCCAAGTCGCCCCTTAGGTCGACGAACGAACCGCTGGGGGCGCTCCGTAAATGATGTGATGCGTACACATGATTCCTATTGCATCACTAAGGCTCAACCCGGGGAGATGGCTCAGGGCATCAGCGGATGTCCCTGCAGGCCCTCTGACCGGGAGGTTGTAGGTTCCAGTCGAATTCAGTCGTTGTCTGAAGGAGAGTTCTAGCTGCCGGCGTCTCTGATGCGTAGTTTTCCATGCCTTCTCCAATCAACGCTAGGTGATTGCCGATGCACTTTCGCCTAGATGCTCTCTCTCACACGCAGGGAGACCAGTGGGGAACGGGGGCGGCGGCCGCTGGTCGGAGATACATGTTTGGGGAAACAGGACTAGCGGCCTCACTAGTTTACGTGCCCGGAATCAATCAACCTCAAAATCTCCTTCCCCTAGTCCAGAGCAGGTCTCGGGCAGCGCATGATTTCGAGGGAAAGCTCATCGGGGACATGGTGGTACATGAACTCATATCACGCCTCCGCAACCATTCGATTTTAGAATTGCCAATTTGAAATTAACTTATCTCTTCATATAAGCAGACTTATGTATTTTTTACAATTATGATACATCAAATAAATATTACTTATAATCAATATTTTGTGCGAAAAATGTGCCCGTGATTTAACTGAATCAGCACACTGTGTCTTTCTGGGGCAATTGTCCGTAGACCTATGAATATGATCTGAGAATCACGTCAGAGATACTTATCTAATCTACTGTTGCTATTATCGCAAATTGAAGGATTAAATGTAAATTCAAAATGAGACGATGATATCCCTCATTACCTTTGAATTTAAATGCATGGAAAACTTCCCCTAATCAGGTTTTCGCCATCGGTAATCGCTTGAGTTTTAAACTCCGACAAAACACTTCGTTTTGAAATTGTACACGACTTACTAAAATTAGGTCTGACCGGTGTAGAATGTTTAACTGGAATGATGGTTTTCTTTATGAGAATGCAGATGCATTATCCTTTATTTCTTCCTAAACACTCTGACAAATCATGCATCAACGAGAATGTTTCGTAGCTAAAATTTTGAGTCGCATTTGTTTATTAATGTATCACATATGGCTTATGCATTTTTCAAATATATATTCAGTGCATTGTGTATTACTCTGGACTGAAGCATTTAAATTAAGTTTTGGTTAAGAAACAGCCCACTCGAATGTTATTGCAAATGTAATAAATACTTCTCTTCAAAAACGTGATTTCTACTAAGCCAATACAAAATTAAGTGTTTTAAATTGTTCGTTATATGATAAATAAACAAACGTCTGCTATATAAATAAATAATGAACAACACTTAGTCTGTACATACTATTAGATTGCATACCCTGATCTCCTAATTCTTGTAAATTATAAAGGAATTAAAACTACTGCGAATCTTTATAGTGTGGTTAGGCGAAAAGGAAAGAAAGAACTACGATTTTTTCTCCATTAAAGAGAAAGTAATTGTTAAGTGTGGAAAACATTCCAATATCCAGCAGTATGAATGCCTAACATTAGTCGCGTATTCCGTGGCACCGGCTTTCTTGGCAACCCACTTGTCCCGGCTTCCTGGGCGGCCTTCCATTCGGCCAGTCCCAGGGATCATTTGCCGTTGGAAAGGAAACAACATCCGACATGCACGGGCGCAGGCATCCATCATGTTACAGCACATGCTCCTCATATGTGGGGGGAATATTGTGTCTCTGTGTCCCGCTTTTGTCCAGAGAATTTGCACATTTCCTGTGCTCAGGTTAAATTGTTTTTAAAGTTTATTCATATTGATGTGTGAACGCATATAATAATTAAATATGACAGAGCATACGAGATATTGCAGTAATAAAGACTATTTTGACTTTAACGTATCGACGGAGAAGTAACTAAAATAATTTATATCTTAATAGAGAACCTGATCCTAATTTGGACCACCACTTCATAAAATACTTTACCATATCTACAACTTAAGGTCACGAATCGACTGGATATATTTTTAGTTTCTTTTTTTCATGCAGGCGTAACAAATTAAAAAACAGATTAAACATTACAAAACAATGGTAACGGTACAAAAGAATGGCACGTACTTTCTCGTACTATTTAGCTTCTTATTCTCTTCGGTGTCTAGTAGACTAACCGGCCTCTCGTGGCTTTCTGGGTTGCAGTGAGGAGCACCTTCACGTCCCCCGAAGACGAGCCTCGTGCCTGTACTTTTACAAGTTGCCCGTGGTGTTCCTTGGCTCCATCTCGGTGCTTGAGCGTTCTTTTGGAAGTGGGATCCAGATCTCTGCAGTCGCTCTAACAGGGTGGTCGTAGGTTCGAGTCGCGAAGGTGGCAGGATATTCGACCCTAGTTTGTCAGCTAGGTCGAGTTCAGCCGCTGTCTGGAGGAGAATTCTAGCGACCGGCTGCTCTGATCGCTAGTCTTCCGTGGTTTCTCGCACCAACACCAGGCGAATGCCGGAGCAGTCCCCAAACAAAGCTGAGAGCAAGCCCCGGCTGGGGCGGTCCCCGCACGAGGGTCTCGCCATCCAACCAACCAAACTCCACTTAAATGCACAGTCCGCACACACTTGACTGTCAGGCCAAGAGCTTACGAAACGATTATGGTATAGAAGTGATAGAGGGACTCGGTCACTTCTGACTGTCGAACCAATGGAACACATCAACTCCAACAATGATCACTTCAACAACCCCGAACGGATAATAACGAGGAGCAACAACCTAACAAGCAACCCCGCCTCAATCATTCCCTACACCCTCCAAATCTTACTCTCCATTCACCCACAATGTACAACATCTCTGAAAGTAACCGTTTCGAAACCCTAAGCACCCAAGATAACCTACAAATTCCACCTCCATAGATCCAACAAAAATAAAAATGCCCCCCACATACATCCACGATGCCACAAATCATCCAAACCTCATCAAAACAATCCATCACATACTAAAACATAACCAGTTCCAAACTCGCCATCAATCAAAATACGTCCAACTTAACAGCATAGACGATTACAGAACCTTAAGACAGAATCTACAAGAAAACAACTTGAACTATCATATCTACCAAGACCAAGGGAAACAAACAATGTCTGTAGTCTTACGAAATCCAGTAGATTACAGTGAGAAAGAAATTGAAGAGGAACTCATCAAAAGAAACCTACTGATCCTAAAAGTAATAAGACCCTCTGGCTGCAACAAAAAACCATGGCCCCTATGTGCAGTCAACCTGGAAAAGAACAATGATGCCCTCAACATGTATAACCAGACTGCTCTATTCCAAGCCGTTATAAGAGTAAAAGAAAGAAGACGCCGCCCCGGACCTGTTCAGTGTCGAGGATGACAAGGCTCCGGCCATACCTAGAAAAACGGCGGTCTTCCTGTGAGGCGTGGTCGCTGCCCCCAAAACCGTACCACTAAAGACTGCACCGAAGACAAACTACCAGTAGTCGTGAACGTACCTTGTATCAGAATCTTCATCACACCTGACATAATTGATTTCGGATTATCGTTACACCTGCAGACAACCACATTGCGCTTCCCTCCGATCATCGCCCAATCACATTCAGACTAGGACTTTCAACGTCTCCAATTAAAACCCTTTTCACTTTCAACTTAAACAGAATCAACCGGCTCCACTTCCAATCCCTCCTAACTTTCTTCCCTCCTTTGAAAAATGCATTATTTCTCGTCTAAAAGCTTACCTCAATGAAACTTCAGCCATTCCTCACCATCAATTCGACTTCCAATCCCATGTCTTAACAAACCATTCAATTCTTAGACTGACCGAAGAAAGCACCTTGGTTCATACCCAATGATCTGCTTCATCACGAACTCAGCATTCCGCCCATTGCCACCAACATTAAACGATCCGCCCATACGTTGTACCACAAAATTCCTTCAATCCCACAAGTGCTGCTCTTCCAATTACAGAACCAAAAACCAAACAGCACGCATTCGCAGGAAACCACTCAGACAATTTTTTGACCCACCCGAAACCCACCGCACAGATAACTCCTCGAAATAATTCTAAAGCAGTAATGGAGTCAAAAAACAAAACTCAACTCACCAAATCTGTATCCAATGTATTCAAACCCGTTGCGAAATAAGTTGTACACCTGAAGCAAATAATTTTTTTAGTCTAAAATTATCCACAGTTTTTTCCATATTCACTTGAAATTCATCAATTTTAATAAGTTCCAAGGCAATACTGTTCGTAGGTTTTCGCAAATTTATTTTTTAAATATGTTATTAGGTCTACCGATAAAAATGAAAATGAAATATTGCGCGAGATTCACTTGTTCAAATTAACTTCACTTAAAGATGTCAAATTCAGTGTCGCCAACGTCGTGAAAGAAATTTATGTTGTATTGAGCGAAAAATGCCTTGGGTATTGGAGTTTAATCAACAGCATTTATACAGATCTATTTAGTTGGCGTTTGGTTAATTCCCGGCACACTCCCTAGGGTCGCGCCGAAACACGAAAAAAGACGTTTATGGAAATTTCTTCGAATTTTCTGGCAGGATCCGACAACAAATGATGAGTTCCCCATCAGGAGACCGAGGCGCGTCGGATGACGCCACATACGTCTCCCCTTTTGCACGGGAAGGGGTCTGCCGCCAACGACGGAACCGCACATCCAAACGTTCGCACACTCCGAGTTTCTCAAATACTGTACAGGGTACAATACTCGAAAACGCGATCAATGCAATCATTAATCAATTTGACCAAGTTCAGTAGATACTGTACCCAACGTGTACACATTATTGATAATGCGTGGGTGTTGCAAATGCGCGCTCGTCTCTTCTCCGAAGGAGGGCCCGAGGAGGCGCGGCGGCAGGCGAGGGGAGGCACGAGTGCCCCGTCGGCCCCGGCCTCGCGTCCTAGCGCGGGAACGCACCACCTTGCTGCTCTCTGGAAAGGAACTCACTCCGAGGACTCTTGGATACGTTCTGTGCTGAGCAAAACATTTATTTGTCGACTTTCATCCATGGACCGCGCATGAATATTACGTGTTACGAGGACATAACTAAAATCCAGCTGTTTGAACATTTCAGTTTTTTCACTTTGCTCAGATGACAAGCTTAGCTAACATTTTATACTAAAACTTCCTTCAACCCACAATGCGTGAACATAAACACGACAAAATGTGATGAATTCACAAAACTGAGCACTTCATTCGCGACTGGTTGCCTGGCACGGAACGACGTC
The DNA here is from genome assembly GCA_038098605.1 of Gryllus longicercus. NCBI lineage: Eukaryota > Metazoa > Arthropoda > Insecta > Orthoptera > Gryllidae > Gryllus > Gryllus longicercus. Next base: position 5,695,981 of record JAZDUA010000034.1, on the reverse strand, counting down.
CCAGCGATAACAGACGAGAATCACTTGGAATTGGGTTCTTGGGAGTTTGTTTCAGTGAAAAGACGTGGTGTTTGTAACTCCATTACCACGTTACTTTCCTTTACTTAGAAGCGTAAGATGCATTCTAGCTTGAGTTTTATTATAAGTCTTCATTCTTATATAATTATTAATTCAACTCTTTCAACCGTGATTCCAAGTATGGCAATTTCACAAACTTATTCGAGGCAGAAAGCGCCCTACTTTGCACAACAGTTCACGAGTCAAACAGTTACTTTCCATAAACACTCCCTCACCAACAATTTGATCAACATCTTTTTATTGGATTCGTCAGCAACATATACATTTCATATTTTTTTAGGTTTCACTTTAGAGAAGTCGTAGGCGTTTCTTCTCACTTTTCGTCCCGTTCTGAGGGGTTATTCTGATTCTAATTACGTAATTCTCTGTAACTGGTAATGTAATTGACACAATATACCGCCTTACTCGTGTAAAATTTGTTTCTCACTCGCACCTGAAGCATGGCGCCCCATTCACGAACTCGCTCCAAGCGGCATCCACCCTCTTCGCCTTCCGCGGGAATGCGGCTCGATATGCGGGGACGCCATGCGCCCGTGCGTGCGCCCACTCGCCCACGCAGCGCCCCGCCGCCCGCCCCGCCGCCCGCGAAAATGTGAATCCAAGTGTATATTATTTCAGAATTTGTTTAATATTTTAACAATTAACTCATTAAAAAATATTTTAAAGCTTGATTCCGGATTTTAATTCAGTTTTTCCTGGCAGAATAAGTAATATCTAGCTACGTGAAGAATACATTGCATACGACCATTAGATGTTATTGTTTAGATTTTTTATTTTGAATCTATTTCACATTAAACTGTAAAAATTAAAAAGAATACATATTTTGAAAAGTTCTTATAATTAATAGATTAAAACATGTTACCTTTATTTCCCCATATAATTTTTCAAGTCGTCCTTGGAAGACATTCAGGATTTTGCGTAGATGACATAGGCATTCGAATACAGGAGCAGGATTTCAGTTTTCTCAAAAGTAAAAGGAATTTGTAGAACTAAACAACATATTTGGATTTTTTCGCGATGTTTTGGCTAGCAGAAATGTTTCTTACAATGTGGTGTAGAATAATTTCTTGGAAAGATTTACCCAGAGAATATGTGTAATATTAACTCCAATATGCTCTTGGAAAGATGTTTATGTAGAAATTGGGAGAACTATTAGCAGAATACTTGATATATCTTCTCGGATATGAAGAGAAGAGTATCATTATAATTATCAGTTCTACTCAATTAATTATTGAGTTTTAATTCTCTGAACGTCACTCTAGAGTTACATGGCCAATAGTTCTACATTAAATCTGCAAGTTAGAACCCAAATTATTTATTGGGATTCGAATTCTAATAAAGACATCAAACCCTGGTCGTAGAAGATAATCGAACACCACATTGTGAACAGACATAACAGTAATCCATTATTTTGTAAATCACCTATGGATCCAAGTATCATTTTTCTGACATGCCATTTTCAACATCATATCATGAAATTTCAACTCTATTGCATCTGTAAGTTCAGGTTTGCCACGAACGCATTTTGGCACCATATATTAAATTCATTCAACTTGCCAGGCTACGGAAGAACTGAAAGACGCCGCCTCCAACGACAGACCCGAATTAGGAGCAGCGACGACACATCAATTTCTTGGGATACGGTGGCGATCGCGTTATCGACCGCCGCTTCTTATTTCATCAATCCTCCCCTCCCCCTCCCCCTCCCCTCCCCCTCCCCCTCCCCCTCCCCCCAGCCCGCTGCGCCGCGCCCCCACACGCCCCGCGGCATGTGCGCCTGCTCCCACCCAAGTTGATGGATAGGACGATCAGCGGAGGACCCAGGCGCCCCCTAGTCCGGGATCTTACCCTGCGTTCACAACCAGCAGGGAGCTTTCTGGGCGGCCTACTCCTGACAATTCAGTGGGGAATGTCACTTGGGAGTTTATTACGGAAGTTCTCTACCCCAAGGTACGAGTGTAATGAAGCAATTTGTACGAGATAAATTAGCTTTTTAAACGAGTTCCTATGTTCACGACCAGAAACAACTAGCAATAAACATCGTACTTTGTTTCAACATCCACACCGAATATATCAAGGTCAACATTGTGATTTCAATGATACATATGACAAAAAGAAGAAGAAGAAGAGAGTACGATTAATTAAAGTCAACAGAAAGTTTTAGTCTATTTGAACGTATCAAATTGTGAAAAACATTTATATTTGCTTTGAATAAATAAAATTCAATTGAGCAAAAATATATACTTACATTAAGTTTCTCTTAAGGACAAATGCTAGTTGCAGATATTTATAGAAAACCGTGCTGACGTTATAAGAGCGAATCTCAGCTCAGAACACGTGAATGTGGATTATGTGCTGAATGAATCTTCAATGAATGTCCTTATTTCGTTTTGATGTTGTGAATTCATTAGAATTAGCCAAAGTTCATCGAAATACGTGAATTGTTATAAATTCACGCATTCAAAATAAATCGTTCTTTCGAAACTACTGGAAAGCCATGAATAATTTGATTTTGAAGCCACTTCCAGGTCGATGTTTCCCATAGTCGAAACAGATAAGTTGGTCCATCTTAGAATATGTACTGAGGGTACGTTAACTCATGTTTAATTTACAAATGTTCTTTTTCTCATTAAAATACATATTTTTAGTGTCACATTATAAGTCTATCTTTCTATCAGGACCGTATATGGCATACACCTTCTCTCGGTTTCCCTTTTCTTCATCACCATGCCATTAATATTCTTCATTGAAATATGCCCACTCGAAGTTTTACATAACACATGCTAAGAGCTTCATTTCAGTCGATACCGACACACAATATTAACGCCAGTCTTATCAGCACCCCCCCCTGAACACGTAAATTTATTGATCCAGAATCCACGGTGTTTTCGACTCCACGATTCACGAACAGATTTATGACACAAACTTGATTCAATTTGCTTCTGAGTGATTATGTTTGCGAAAGCACGAAAGTTTCGAGTAGTCTTCCAAGAAGTGGCGTGGCTCCACTAGACCGTTTGCTGCCACTTACTCTCGACTTGTGCGAAGCGGAGGAGGCGTTGGCACGTCGGACCCAATTGCAGCTCATTGCGTGAGGCGCTGAGCTTCAATTAGCCGCGTTTTGCGCGCGAAACGTCGGCAAGTGGGGCCGGGGGCCGGTGTCCGGGAATTTGCGAAGGAAATGGTGTAGGTACTCGTGGGAGGCCTGCGCTACGTTCTTGACTGCAAAACATTTCTGGCTTTTCGTTTCAGATTGGCGAACAGTTGCGCGATTTGTACCAAACGATAAAAATTCTCATTGATATTTCAATTAAACTACAATTATCTCTTCATTCAGTTTGACAGGAGTCAAATGTGTTACCTAATTGCGTGCATTTCATATATAAGTGAAAAAAAATTATAGTTTTGTAAGGATTGATCTCTTAGCTATAACGATATTGTAGCAATAATTATAAAGAAAAATTAATGCACTTTAATAATATAAATTAAGAGGTTAAATGCAATAACATACGTTTAAAATACAAAAAAAGGTTTTGTCAATAAAAAATTGCACGAATTATTTAAATTAAACATTTTAAAATCCGATTGGATTACGTTACAAAACGTTGATTCTGTAGGATTCAAACCAAAATACGCATTGTAATATTTAATGAACGCACAATATTTTAATAAGTCGTACAAGATTTAATTAACTCTCAAAGACTATAATTGAAAGTTTTGCATTACAGTCTCTGAATAGTTTCTACGAGTTGCACGAACGTATTCGCTCGAAAATCATAACTAAAAATAGTGGTGCTACAACAGCGTGTACTTTCACGCCAAATTACGAAACAATACCCAGATTTTCGAAAATTTTTACATGACCTTATTTCAAAATACGTCTTTAAGGAGCAGTTTTTTGAGGGAGGAAATCTCTATTTTCCATATTGTAGTTGCACAAAGTACAAATTTTAGAAATTTCCAAAAATTTTCGAAAATTCAGAGTTTTTAAGGAACATGAGATCTGTACCCTTCTATTAAACCCCCTTCACCCAATCTAACAACAAAATTTAATCAAAAACGATACATTCATTTTTGTTTTGTTTTTAAATTTTAAAAATGTTCTAGAGGCTTCATGTACAGTACCCACCAAAATTAAATTATCCGTTTCCAATTCTAGGGGACGAGACATCATTCAGATCGATTAACGAATATCAATTTTTTAGAAAATATGCTGAATGCTTTAGCCGCTATCATTCTTTACAGACGGATAGACGGACGATCGGAAGGACGGACAGACATGCGTTTTTGCCGTCATTCGATTTTTCGGTATCAAGGATCCACACAACATGAATTGTGGCTACACCACGTGTTAGAGGAATTTTTTGTAAATTTAACAACTGGATATATCCACTGTTTTGTTACCTGTAAAAGAATCCTGTAATAGAAATTTTCTGCCGAAAATAGTTTTTTCCTCTCACTGCGTAAGCGGCGGTGAGAAACAATTGAATGTTCAATGCTCAATGTTCTTATGCACACCATCAAGAACCAATTTACTCGGCATTTATATTTAAAAAAACAGATTGTAAATCAGCAGTAAATAAAACATTATTTTTCCCTTCCCGATCGATTTCTTCCTGTGATATTGATGGGTACAATTTACTTTGCTCTCCTAATGGAAATTAGGTTTTTTAAATTATATTTATAACTTAATATTGAAAGTTCGCATTATTGTTCATGAGTAGAAGAAAGATGTTTGCGGGGAAAAGGGAACATGATTTTACGATTTTGGAAGGGTGAAAGCGAGTGAGGTTTGGGGAATCTGAATATAACGTGCGAAGAATGATGTGTGTGTTGATCGAGACTGAATATTGGAGAGTTGTGGCGCGGCTCTCTTCACTAGAGGCACAGCCTCCTTTACTCATTGCGACGTTAGTGGAGGAGACCATGGTTGTGGCATGACGTTAGGAGAAAATATATTTTGAAAGGTGTGTGAGATGAATCCAGATAGGATGAATCCAGATTCCATGTTCTCTTAATATTATGTTTCAGTTACTGCAGTTCACTTAATATTATGTTATTGAGTATTGTTATTATTTGATCTATTTATGGAGGGTTATATAAGATTTTGAATTTTGGATTGTTTTAACATTATTTTAAACTTTTTGCCAATTAATTGTGTACGTGTGTTGAGTTGTGGAAAGGGCGTGTGTGTGTGTGGAGTGAATGTTGAGTTGTAATTGTTACTGGTAGGTGGTCTGAGTCCATTTCATGGTGTGCTGTGGAGAAAAAAGGTTGTTTTAAATTTGTTATACCTATGTCTAACAGATCTGGGTTACTAGAATGGTCAAATGGATAGTATGTTGGTTCATTGTGGGTTATGATAGTTTGTTGTTGTTTATTAGTTGTAGTAATTGTGTCCCAGCTGGGCTATAGTTTTTACATCCCGACTGTACATATTTTACATTGGATCACCTCGGGTTATTGTTGGGGTCTGTTGAATTTAGATTTTGTGGGTTATTATGTTGGTTAATGTTTTGTGTTCTGTTTGTGTTGTTTATGTGTGTAAAGATTGGGATGTTTTGAGTGTTTGACAGGCTGGGGAAGTTAGTTAGAGTATTTTGAGGTGGTGCAATTGGAGATCCATTGGTTCTATTTATAATTCGGCGATTGTTGTTGTTAGGGTTTGGGCTTATTTTTTATAATAGGAGCTTTCTACTGTTCTCAGGTCTACTCCGTGTTTTTCTTGACAGTTATAATATTGGTTCATTTTATGGGGACAAGTAGTAGAATAATGTCTTTTGGAACAATAAATGCATGCTATTTTATGGTTACAATTATTTTTTGTATGGCCAAAGTATAATCATTTCATGCATTGAATGGGGCCTCTAGGCTGTCTTCTCCGTTCAGGTTTTACAACGAGATTACATATTTGTCTTATTTATAAAAAAATCTGTTTTCTTCCCCTTTCATCGAGGTCTGTTGATTTGGTTGAGGTTCGATTGTTGTTCAGCTTGGTTGAGATTCCAATGATGTAACTTCATCACTGGCAGTTCCGTTACTTCTTGGTAGAGCATCGATACGTTTAAATCACTGCTTAGTGTTGTTAGAGCATTACTGATGAGCTGCCCCGTTGTCGGGCTGAACCCATTCTACATAATGCGCAGCACTCACTAGAGGCACTGTTTCCACAGACCACACGATTTATGCTGTTTCGCAATTTTTTCTCAGTCCCACGGTTATCATTGTTCACAGCGATAAGAGCGATCCGTTCGGTTCGGCAATGAAGCGCGGTCGTAACTACGCCCGTACGAGCTACTTGCCCGACTGGGCACAGGCAACTTCCCCCGCCTCCGCACGCACCTCCCCTCCGGATCCATCAAGAGCAAGCTGAAGCGGCGCAGGCGGTGTAATTTAGCAATAATGTGAAATAAAGTATCTGTACGTTTCTAGTCTCTTTAAGTAAACAATTCTCGCTTACGGACGAACAGCATTTCTAATACACAAGAATATCTGTCTGTTAAATCCTCTAACCTGAACTTCGCAGGTGCATGATTGATACCATTCTTAAGTAAAGAGAATTACAATATCAAGGTACTTTTCATTAAATTTTATCTATATTACCCACATTTAAAATCTAAAATCGGGCTGATGTTTTATTTTATTTCGTTTCGTTTCGTTTCGTTTCGTTTCGTTTCGTTTCGTTTCGTTTCGTTTCGTTTCGTTTCGTTTCGTTTCGTTTCGTTTCGTTTCGTTTCGTTTCGTTTCGTTTCGTTTCGTTTCGTTTCGTTTCGTTTCGTTTCGTTTCGTTTCGTTTCGTTTCGTTTCGTTTCGTTTCGTTTCGTTTCGTTTCGTTTCGTTTCGTTTCGTTTCGTTTCGTTTCGTTTCGTTTCGTTTCGTTTCGTTTCGTTTCGTTTCGTTTCGTTTCGTTTCGTTTCGTTTCGTTTCGTTTCGTTTCGTTTCGTTTCGTTTCGTTTCGTTTCGTTTCGTTTCGTTTCGTTTCGTTTCGTTTCGTTTCGTTTCGTTTCGTTTCGTTTCGTTTCGTTTCGTTTCGTTTCGTTTCGTTTCGTTTCGTTTCGTTTCGTTTCGTTTCGTTTCGTTTCGTTTCGTTTCGTTTCGTTTCGTTTCGTTTCGTTTCGTTTCGTTTCGTTTCGTTTCGTTTCGTTTCGTTTCGTTTCGTTTCGTTTCGTTTCGTTTCGTTTCGTTTCGTTTCGTTTCGTTTCGTTTCGTTTCGTTTCGTTTCGTTTCGTTTCGTTTCGTTTCGTTTCGTTTCGTTTCGTTTCGTTTCGTTTCGTTTCGTTTCGTTTCGTTTCGTTTCGTTTCGTTTCGTTTCGTTTCGTTTCGTTTCGTTTCGTTTCGTTTCGTTTCGTTTCGTTTCGTTTCGTTTCGTTTCGTTTCGTTTCGTTTCGTTTCGTTTCGTTTCGTTTCGTTTCGTTTCGTTTCGTTTCGTTTCGTTTCGTTTCGTTTCGTTTCGTTTCGTTTCGTTTCGTTTCGTTTCGTTTCGTTTCGTTTCGTTTCGTTTCGTTTCGTTTCGTTTCGTTTCGTTTCGTTTCGTTTCGTTTCGTTTCGTTTCGTTTCGTTTCGTTTCGTTTCGTTTCGTTTCGTTTCGTTTCGTTTCGTTTCGTTTCGTTTCGTTTCGTTTCGTTTCGTTTCGTTTCGTTTCGTTTCGTTTCGTTTCGTTTCGGTCAGGATGGCCGGTGCGAAGGTGAACCTCCGGCTCCCGAAGGCGACTGCAGTGCGCTGCGCTTAGAGCCACTCCGTTCGCTTGTTTCTGAATAGTTGTGAACAAACAGCCCTGACTAATACGTTCGTGTCTTCTCATTATGTAGCCAAATACCGGGCAAGGTAGTATTAAAATTTTACAGGACAAGTAAATTCGAGTCAACGAGAAGATTCTTATGGAGAAATAAAATTAAACGGGATCTGTTTTACGTCTGATTTCAAATATAACACTTTTTCTTCAATCATCAATACGAACTTACGAAATTTGGAATTGTAAAAACCACAAATGAAATATATTCTGTTCTCAAATGAACGTTTAATTCTATATGTTAAGATGCAAATAAAAACTTTTTGATCAGTTCGTTGCCTCGCTTTCTGAAAGTAGTTTTCTGCAGAAAAAAAACACGTAGCCTTAGTTACGGAACAAAATTGAGTAATGATGACTTTTTCTGTTCAGAAGCGACTAAGCATCTTGAAGATTTGGTGCAAACGAAAACAGATTGGTATTCGCACTCGGATAATAAGGCATTCGGTAATCTTTATGAGTCGACGAACAATGCATAATTACTTTCAAATAAAAAGATATGATCCGACCCGCGCACACTTAAGCTACTGCAATCACGGATTCAGCCTCACATCTCACCCAAATCTCACATCCAAAGACTTCAGATCTCCCAATATCGTTTCCTAAGGTACATCGCCAAAGTACCCTTGCTCTCATACTACAATGATTTTCTTTATCACGTGCCCCATCACTACTCACATAAAACAACCCGTCCTTAAATTTTATCACATAATCCCCTCAATTCCACAAGCTATCCCCTTCCATCTAAGGAAATAAACCTGACAAGAATACATATCTGTAGGAAACTATCGAGAAATTGTTTTGAACCATCTTAATCCTGACTAGTCTTATTCCATAACATAATTATTAGGCTGTAATGATTTTCTAAAAGACTCGCTTGTTTTAGAATTTTGTATCCATTAAATTGAAGCCACTTGCAAAACGTTTGTGCACTTGCAAGCAACTGCATTTTGAAAAAGTCCTTCTAGGAGAGTAACGCATCTGAGGCTCTGTCTTGACAGGAGGCCGGGGCTCACGAAGGACAGCCGCTTCTCAAGGCCTTCGGTCCGACCCAAATTAATTACAGATTCCATCCCCAAATCTTACCGGGAGACAAGCCCTCGTCCCGCGCCAGAGGCCCCGCGAACAATGCTCGTCCGTGCGCCCTCGAGCACGCTAATAAGCTCTTTGTAACGTCCTTCAATGGCAGAGAACTTTTAATTATTCATATCAATGTTAACATTCTTTTGTTGGCGCGCGTCTCATTTACTATTCATTTGCCTTGTTTTCCATCCCTTTACAGAACGAGACGAGTGCTTTGCTCTTAAATGTTATAATAAAATCGAGAATAACTTCACTTGCGGGAAATGTCTTCTGATATTCACATTTTTGAAGTGAGTTGATTTCATTCAGTGTTTCAATCATACTCTAGAAATAAAAAGATGAAAAGATGGAAATTTAAAAGTTTTACAATTTTAAAAGTAGGTACTAGAAGTACTTACAATCTCCACAATCTAGTGATATTTAATTCTTATTTAAAAACTTTTTTACATTAAAAGATTCTAATGACTTATTAAAGTAAATTCTAACAGTTTATTGTAGTACAAATTTCACAAGTGATCAGAAAAACTGAAAAACATTGTCAGAGAAAAGGCTTCCATATCAATAAAACGAAGCTGAAAATAAATTAAACCATAAAGTAAAATGACTAAAAATCGAAAACAAAGGATGATTTTTTTCATTAGAAATGCAAGGAAGTCAATATGGGAGTTGCTTTATAATTTATGTATGGTTCAATTAAGCATTTACATATTTTTTCGTGTTTTATTGTATTAACAAATCCATTGTAGAATCATCAATTTCTATTATTACTTATTCTCCACATTTTTTAAGAGATTCACATCATCACGGGTTATTTTACAAATTAAGACAACATAATCACGTAATTAATTTCACTGATAAGTAAAGGCATTGATTATATTTAGATTAAAAGTTGTTTTGAACAACACAATCTGGTTTATGGACGCGACATTCTCAATAAACATTTCTTCTGGCAGTAGTCCACAGCCACAAGTATATCAGTGTTTGTGCTAGGCAATCTGTAATTACAAAAATATGCTTTCATTCAGTTAATTTAACTGATACATCATGTTCGCTTTGATTATGTTTATATTACCAGCAAAACGCTATTGTTTTTTGAAGAGGCACGTCATGTTTTGTTCATTTTTTATTGTTCCAAATTCTACCTGTGTCACCACTCGTCGAACACAGGAAACCTCTGGCATCCCAACTCGTGGAGGATCTAGGGGGCTGAGGAGGCGACAGAGGATGGGCGCACTCGACACTTTTTGTTGTTGCGGGGGAAGTCAGGCAACGACAGATTTCTCCAACTCGTAGTGTTCAATTTTCTCCACTTCTTATATACTATATATACCTGGCTACAGAGCGCACATATACTAGTTACGGGGGCACACATACGTGTAACAGGCTTCACCTGCAAAATATATTGCTTAATAATAATAACCACTTTCACATAGTGAATTTAAATGGTGAGTATAACCTTAAGACAACTTCAACAACAACTGTATATTATAGTACGTCCTATATTTGGTTTTACTGCACAGCAATACAGTGTTTGTTTAATAGCAACCTTGTATGTCATATTATATGTCATTAATTGATAAAAAAATATTTCACAATGCTTGGGGATCCCCTTTCTCCTACCATCAGCTGCCAGTTGTTGACGTGTTCCACAAGAATATTGGTGATCGGTAGTTTGCATTGCCGTACATTCGTCCACCCTCGTCTAGGCGGCGGGCGCGAGGGCGCGGCGCGTGTCCAGCATGCGCGCCGCCTTGGCCGGGATGTCGTCCGTGATGTAGTAGAGGTAGAGCAGCCAGTAGAGGCCGAAGAGCAGCGTGAAGAGCAGCGGGAAGCAGCGGCGCGCCGCGATGTCGATGGCCGAGAACTTGGGCGGCGGCTCGTCCGCCAGCAGCAGCCGCGTCACCGTCTGCTCCGTGGGCAGCAGGCGCAGATCGCGCAGCTCGCGCAGCGGCCGCTGCAGCATCTGGCACAGCGAGCGCCGCGTGCCCGCCGTCGCCGACCCCAGCGCCGAGCGCAGCTCCATCACGGACCCGCGGATCGTCACCTGCGCAACCAAGCGTTACACCCACTCTCTAACAATAAATAACGATGCAATAAAGCTGCCCCCTAACAACTCTAAACTGAATTGGAAACGTGAACGCGCGTAAACGAAAAAAAAATAAAGCAAGCTAAAATAAAACCACTGCAATTAAAACCTCCTAATAAATGCTGCAAAAACCATTAAAAAATATACAAATCGTTCATAACCAAATTCTCAGAACAGTATATCTAGAAGTTCAGGAAGAAAATGTGTTGGTTGGCAGCGGATCTCACGTTCCAGTAGAGGAGGAATATCGCCATATGCCAGCCATACCATTGTCCACACAGTCCGCACTCCCTCACTGAAGGCAGCACCCACCTCCAGCGCCTCGAGCGTGTCGAGCGGCGGGCCGTCCTCGAAGTCGCTGTCCACGTCCTCGTCGGCGTCCTCGTCGAGGGCGGGCACCGACAGCAGCGCGCTGCTCCGCCGCCGCCCGCCCCCGCCGCCGCCCCCGCCGCCCCCGCACGCGGCGCTCGCCCTGCGCTGGCGCTGCGCCGCCGCCCCCGCGCCGCCCCCGCCGCGCTCCACGTCGCCCGCCGCCGGCAGGTCGGCCAGGCTCTTGCGCCGCACCAGCGCCGCGCCCTTTCGCCTGCCACAACGTCATCGAGGACTTCAGCCAGAGTTCGTTGCAATGCAGAGGGCGCCGAAGCCCGCTTCACACAAGCCTTTTTTTCATTAAATTTTGTCGGACAGAAAGAGACGGAGCAGACTGGACACAATCTGTACAGAAAAATGAAGCATGCACCATTTTCTGAAAAGACAACATGCTCTTGGACTACCGCGCATCAGGCGAAAATTCCCAGAACTTTTTTCGGTTGATATTCCTATGCGGTTTTCTTTCTTTTTGTACAGATCTCAAGAGGTTGATTGTATTGGATCATGTATTAAAGTAAGTAAAACCTGTCTACGACGGAATCTCTGTCACACGAAAACTTAGTATCCCGGACTAAAATCAGAAAATGAAATGACAGTGAAACTTGCTTGAACTCGTTCGTGCAATTTCGATACCGAAATAGTCCAGCGTAAAACAAACGTCCAGCTGCTGAACAAGAAAACCAACACAGGATGAAAATAGGACTCCGTAAGGCAGACACTATCCCCTACAGCATTGCGAAACTGCTGTGGCCCCTTCGCGTCGAGTGTCAGACGAGAGGAAGGGGGAGGCGTTCGGAGACATCTTGTGTTGTCTAGTAAAAAGCGAGCCCCTCACGGGTCACTGAAGCGGGCCACTGCGGATAGTCTGGCCCCAATTCCTTCCCTTAAACAACCCTGTCGTACAGAGACGCATTAGGAGGAAATACTTTACTCTCTACACAGAAAACGAACTTCCCCAGTTGACTCTTCGCTTCAGGCTCTGGCCTCCGGGATTCATATAAAATAACCTTGTGCAATGCATTATATCCAAGGAATCATATCCCCCAAACACTTTCTTTGCCCATCCGGTTGCTGAGATCGCTAAGGCAGTAGATCCGTAGCGATCTCGGACCGAAGGATCGCGGGTTTGAGACCCGCCTCGGGCATGGTTGTCTTTGTGTTCGAACGTTCACCCCCAATCATCATCATTATCGTGTCATCCTCACAGTTACCATACCGTTACAAGCAATAGTGGTTGCTAATGACCTAGTTGTTAATGCAACTTCAAATAACAAAAAAAACTTTCTTTCCGATCTCGCGGAGTACAAAGTAGTTTCGTTATGTGTGGTAAGGATGAGGGATAAGATCCTATGAAATTAACACGGCCGATGCCATGGTTAAAAGGTCCAAAGGTTCCCTGCCTGATCGTAGCACAAGCACACAAAAATTGTGTTTTTTGAATCTAAAATGACGCCATTCGTTTGTTCGGAGTAGTGAGTCGATTCAACCTGTTGCTGTACTGGTAAGAGATAAGATCCATTTGCCATTATTATAAACTCTCGTTAATTTGATATCATATAATAAGCATTTTTGTATAGTTATAAACCAATGTAAGTTTAAGCACGTGTGAATAAGGATCCTTATTATAGATGATGGGATTTTGAATATTTGATTCCAAACGAATTTCAAACGTCAAAGGGAACAATTAGAGAATAAGTATACAATATATTTGTTGTTGTACGGATCTATGGGCCATAGTCTAACGGAAAATATATTTCGAAGGTTTCTATCAGATCACCCTTTTTCACGTTCACGTAGCAGGGTTGATATTGTCCACAACCTTTCATAATGAATCATAACACAAAGACAAATGCACCTATATTGTACTTTCTGACATTAGATGTTGCTTGTTCTCAATTAATATATTTACTAGGAGAAGAAATGAAAATGTAAGAAAGTGCGATGGTTTGACTGGTGATTCATGTGTTCTGAAATAACGGTATTCAACGTATTTAAAAAAATATAGTAACGAGATACAATTTATCAGAGACAAATGTCAACAATTGAAATAAATAGTTCACGACGCCATTGAAACAAAACCCCGTAAATATTCTTCCTCCCCATAGTTAGTAACTCTCCTTCAGAGATGCATCAAAAATATTTAAGGCAAACTGTGTACAGTTTTATAGATTTATACATTTTAGTAGATTCCGCCACGACGAAATGAGCAGGCGCGCGTGCATCTCGCATCACTAAACCTGTGTGTTCTAGCTTCTTAAAACCCAGCTGTGTTTCTCAGGTACCGATCTACAAAGTATGACCTTTTCGAAGTGTCTGTAGTTTGTAGAGGTTTAGCACATCTGGACATTCTACTTTGTAGTAAAGTTTGTTCAGAAGGATGGAAAAATTTGGAAACGTAATATTGATAATACGTGCAATTTAATGACATGAGCCTAGGTCTTTTTGTTCGTTAATAGATGTTTTGCAATAGGACTGTTAGAATGCTTACACAACCACAGTCCCAGCCCCATAACACATGTCGCTGAGTTCAAGGCATAGCAGTTCGAAGGTCAGTCCCTGTGTAGAGCTATTTGCAATTTCAAAACAGAGATTACGAGGTTCACACAGGCTCAATCCATTCTACTAAATGCAAGGAAATAAACTACGGAACCATTGAACAATCAAAATATTAAAAGCGACAACAACAGAATCATTGGTTTATTGATCAGGTATTGTGGGTGGTACACACTTTTAAATAAAATGTCATTCCAATCCAATGAATTCCAAAAAGCCGAATTTATGGCTCCAAGGCAACACATTATACATATTATATTTGCAACAAATGGTTTTTGCCATCATTAATTGATCAAGTATTTCACTTGATCAATTAATGATGGCTATAACCAGCGTTGCCATCCTCGTGAAAGAAAATTATGGCGTCGTGAAGCGATTGTGCCTCTGGATTCTGATGTTTAATCAACGCCACCAGCATAGATCTATTTAGGTGGCATTGGTTTAATTCTTGGCCTACTGACTGAGATCGCAGCGCCAAAACCACGCAAAAACGAGTTTTTGGAAAATTTCTTGGAATTTTCTCACGGAATAAGAAAACAAGTGATGAGTTCCTTATCAGGAGACTGACACGCGTCGAATGACACCTCATATGTCTCGATTGGTGAACGGGAAGCGGTCTAACCGCGAGTGACCGATCCACTCACGCAGATACTCAAATACTGTAAAGGGATGAAAAGAGGAGTATGTATTTAGCTGTTATGCAATAAACATGCAATGGCATATGAAGCGCAGCAAGAAAAGCAAGCAGTACCCTCGTCTCGCGGGCGGCAGCTGCTCCTGCTCCTGCTCTTGCTCGTGGGCCTGCTGGGGCGACAGCACCATGGACGCCAGCACCACCTCCTGACCCTCCTGCAGCTCGCGCACGCTGCGCAGCACGGGCGTGCGCCCGCCCGCGGCCCCGCCCCCGGCCCCGCCCCCGGCGGGCGCGGCGTCGCACACCTCCGCGTAGATGGGGTCGAGGGAGGGCGTGGGCGCCAGGTCCACCACCAGCACCGGCACCACGGCCTCGGGGGCGGCGCCCGCCGCAGCCTCCGGCCCCTCCGCCGGCCCCTCCGCCGCGGGCTGAAATACACTTACATATGGAGCCTAGTATAATAAACTATTACAACTCACGTTTAGTAGCAGAAAACGCCAACATACACTAGAAGTTCGTTTCGTGCATTCTCAGCCACTTTGTTGACGCGTGACTTGCTACCGAGATGCAAAAGGAAGGAAAGGGGCGATGGTGCACAGGCATTGCCACTAGGAAGTTTAAGCACGCTGTAACAGATTAACATTGCACTCTTCGAGTCACGTAACGGACGTTGCACTGTTACGACGCACCTTCCGCATGAGACACGACCCTACGTTGCACTTCAAAGCGCAGGGTGGTATTGTTACCCTATCTGTTGAAAAGGGTGCCGTGTCTAGAAATCAGGGGGAGCAAATATGATTTTGCGTTAATGAAGTAAATGGCTCTGCGTGCACCATATGGGTCCCAAAATTGTTGGTTAAATTTGTCACCTCAAAGAGCTATACATTCTAAATGCGGGTCCATTACGGAGCAAGGTAAAGAAATATCACACGCAGGGACAGGGAATTTGAATCTGCGATGATATGTGACGTCTTATTCTTGCGCTTAATGATCTTATTTTGTAAAAGTGTGTGAGGTACACTGTCAGCGTCCTAAATCTCTTTCAACTCTAGGGTCGTAATATCTTAAGGAATGTCATATGGTTTCTGATGCATAAGTTCAAAACGTTTCGTATGTATTAAAACCTCCTCCTATCAACTGTTGACTTACGGAAAACACATAATCAAATTCAGCATTAGACTTTTGATCGCTCTGCAAATGCACATTAAACTAAAGTGCAGTAAAAGATAAATTTTTCGAGCTGGTACTTTTCCGCTCCTGCGTGGACCGCAGACGCGGGCGAAACCGTTTCGCCTTCAATGTCAACTGGGCCACGGCCTCCCAGCCCGGAACGTCTACCTTCTGTTGACTCTGGCCGGGAAAGCCTATGATGCTGTATAAACTATTGTAAGTTCAAAGAACATTCGCAGCTCACTAAAATTTAAAATTAAAACGTCTACTTCAGATTTTGTTCTCTGCGTTTGAAATCCGTTAAAGGTAGGACCATAGGGTTCTTTGCAGCAGGCAATTGAGAAAACGCAAAGGCTTGCGAGTATGTCAGTGATAAAACAACTTCATTTCCACGAAGACAGAATAATACGTAGGTAAAATGAACGGAAATCACACTAATGTATTCAATAACATAAATACGTGATCTGGGGACGTTAGAGGAACAGAGAAAACGTTGAGCGCAAAACCTCCAAGAGGCTGAAGTCGTAAGCAGCTGTCACCTCGATGGCCGAAGTGCAACAAGAAAGGTTCCGCGTCTTAAACGAACAACAGTAGATGTCAAGCGGCAAAGATTACGAACGAGGAACCCTCAAATTTCCGCAGATTTTCTGTGATGTCTGTAGGAGATTATAGAACAATGTGTTGAACACTAATTAAGAAATACATACTATGAAGACATTTTAGTAGTTTGAAATATTTTTGTAAAACAATATTAGGCAACAGAAAGCTTTTAAATGAAGTGAATTAATCCATTATTTTAAAAAGTGTTAGCAAAACGCTGCTACATTACCTTGGGCGGCTTCTTGATGCCCCTCTCCTCCAGGATGCGCTTGATGTCGCTGGTGGCCTTGTCGATGAAGTTGATGACGGCGTACTCCACCATGACGGCGAACACGAAGGAGAAGCACAGGATGACGAACCAGTCGAGCGCCGTCGCGTACGACACCTTGGGCATCTGCGCGCGGCCGCCGAACCCCATCGTCGTCATGCTCAGCACCGTCGTCACCCCTGCCGCCGTCACGCGCCGTTACTGCCTGCCTTGCGGTGCGCCTACGCCTCAGGCTACATCACGGCGCACTGGCGCGCTCGGTGCGTGTGTGCTCACAGAAGGCCGCAGACCGAGGAGCCGGCATGGGAAGGTGGTGGAGAGGTTAATGAGGAACATGGTGGGAACTCGGCACTGATAATCGAAACCGGCTTCCCTGAAGCGGGAAAAAGCCACCGGGAGAGCAAAACGGTGCAAATTTAAAGGATTCGCCAATTCCCGCTAACCGCGGAATCAGTATCCGGACCTTATTCCGGGTCACCAAGACGGAGCAAATACTAAGCAAATCATTTTGTTTTATATGAAAGCAAATTTACACGCAATGTTTTTATATGAAAGCAATTACTATGAAAAAATCTTGGGCGCCGAGCGTTTTTGAACGTCGAGGCGAGAGAAAACCCGTCTTAGTAGGAAGTCACCTCCGGATTTTACATTAGCTTCCCTGTCACTCCTGAAAAATAGTCTTGTCTAGGACTCTAGTATATGATTATTTGATGCAGCTTCCAACTAGAAACAACTTTAATATTTAAATATCAATACAATCATTTTGCTTTTTCCATTCATAATGGTGACACATTTTCCGAAACCTATCTATGCGAACACAAGAAAAACCCAAAAATAAATTAAAATGAAAACGATCACAAACACGTACACAAAATGTAGCAGATTAGCTCCGAGTAACCCTTGTTATTCATAAACTTGTGAAAAAAGGAATATAGATGCTTAAATTACAATGTTGTTAAAATTAACGAAGAATTGTGTGTTAAATATTATTTAATTTTTGTTGTATTCGCGTGTGTTTCAGACAATCAAATAAGGTTCAGTTCAATTTCTTTAGTCGTAAAATTTCAGAATCTCTCATCTCGGGGGACTGTTGTTTGGGGGAGTGTCTTCTCTCTGTCCCTATTATTTGACGAAACCAATCTTGAGACAAAGGAGATACAAATGAATTCTCACATTAATGTTTTAATGCTTTTTGGATGTTTTAAAATGACCAATTTTCTTTTTTATTATTTTTATATTGTGTTAAATAACTCTTCTGATTTGTGCTTGTTTCTCGTGTTTCTGGTAAATATTTTTATTATTTTATTCCGATGCAATTTTATTATCCTTCTTGTATTTAATTCATTTGGCTCAAGTTAAATTACAATTTAACTTTGTAAAAATGTTTAATATTCCCTCAGCATACTTTGGATATACTTTTTTTAATTTAAGGTAATTCATTTTTCTAGTAAATTTGAAGTCAGGTCAGGATGCAAACACACATGGCATATAAAACGTTGCAAAAAACTCAGAAATGAAAACAACGTTGTTGAACAAATAACGGGGACCTCCCTGCTTGATGTGATGATTCTTAACATCTGTGGATACAACTAAAATGAAACTAATGTGCAAAGTGTCTAGTTTGCCTGAGTGGCTCACCCAGCGTGACGCGCGCCGGCACGGCGTCGGGGTCGATCCAGAAGCTCACCCAGGAGCAGCACACGATGAGGATGCACGGCGCGAACACCTGCAGCATGAAGTAGCCCGTGTGCCGCTTCATCAAGAAGCTCACCTTGATCATCGAGTACGGATCTGGGGGCACAACCGGAAAGGAGACAACATAACCATTCTCATTAAGAGATGTAAGCTAGAAAAGGTTTAACAATTACATTTTTGTCTCATCTTCAGATCACAAAAACTATTAATAACATTGAAATTATTACAATAAGATTATCCGATTAAATTTTGAAAGCACTTCCCCAGATAGATAACTCTCTTCAGGAAGACGAGATTATCTGCTAACAACGAGTGATTTATGTCTCTACGTCAACTACACATGCTCTTCTGCCTCTCTTGTTTACGCTACTAATGTGTGAGCGTTTGTGATGTGAATCAACGAAAATCGAATTATAATTTCAACATAATTAAACCGACTTATTGCCATCAACCAAACCTGTATCATTTTATTGAACCATGTTATTCACAGCACGATGTCTGGTAAATACGAGGTATTCTAAAAATGCAACTTTAAAATCTGCTCTCTCTCCGCGGTGGCGCCGGCCGACGGAGGCCGCAGTACCTTTGCCGCGCATGAACGTCCTGGCCTGGTAGACGGAGATGTTGACGAGGTCGTACTGCGCCAGCTCGACCCCCTCCTCCACCACCGCGTCCTCCTCCTTCCACTGGTAGGTGACGTCGTTGCTCATGTACCCGTCTGCAACAACAGGGCGCATACTGTGCACTTGACGGACCATTGAGGGAAAAAGAATTGGCGAGCAGGGAAAGGTAGTTTTTACAATGCTTTCTTTTTGATGTGCCCCACACATTTCTAACTTGCAGCCAAACAGAAACGATTATATAAAAATCAAGGAATCACTCTAAATGTTTCATTATTAAAAAATAAATTCATATTTCTACACTATTAGACTTACAATATCTTAAATTTATCCTATGGAAAACAAATTCAAATTTACCGAAAAAATATTTTATACCATAATTGTCTCTCACTAGGGGGTGATGTAGGTTGTGGGAACAAAAATTTGCGTCCTACCTCTTTATCTTCACAATAATATATCACAGTTCACTAAATTCATTAGCAATACTGTCATTTTCAGTAAAAGTTTGAATTTTTAAAAGTTTCATCTAGGTGCTTTTTTCGAATCTCCTGCACTTCTTTTAAAGAGATTTTTCAGGCGATGGCAGACGGACGCGTTCGTTGAATAGACTTTTCAATGTCATATACTCTGTAAAAGAGAGAAATAATGTGACGTACCACTAAGAATTCCAAGATATACTTGTTCCAAAATAACACGATTGTGAAGATGTTTAACCAACGAATAAATGTTTTTCGATTTTTCAACCGTTTTGGACGCACCTGCCGTGGTCCAGCGTCCCGCTCGGAGACCCTAGAGGGCTCCTGGGCGGGGGGGGAGGGGTTCGACGCCGGGGGCGTAATTGAAAAGCGCCCCTCGACGCTGTCACCGGCACGACAAGGGCGCGAGCGGCGCGCCTCTCGATCGGCCGGGCAATCGATTCCGCCGCATCGACAGCATTGGAACTGCTTCCGCGCTGCTTTTCTGCTTGGTCGAAAAAAGAAGTATGCAAAATAGGAATAGCTAAGTCACAAAGGAACTGCAAAATGAATACAGCATTGATCACTGCTTTCAGTTTTAAACTTTATTCAACAATTATTCAATAAGTATTCAATAACTCTTATCATTAATGCTAAAACTTAATACTCATATAATAATTAATTTCCCAATAGGTTTGTGTCTGACTCGTCTTTGAATACGTCGCGCTTTCTCGTCTAGAATATGACAGTCTTGTGTGTTGGTGGGCTGTTTTCGAAACAACCAGTATATGTGTCTGCCTGTTAGTTGATTGAATTTGTTATTGCGAGCAAATAAACAGCATATTTGGAAATAATAGGCCCAAGATGGTCGAAAGTGAACTTGTCACAACTAAATTAGTGAGCAATCAATCCTACAACGAGAAATATTACGAATATATAAAGCTTGATTCCTGAAACGGATTCATCAAGTCCAAAACATGTACCGAGTAATTAAAAAAATATGCAACATTTTAAAATTTCCTTATAAAATTAGGCATGTTATTTTTAGCAAACAATCAGACGCAAGGAAGCATTAAAACTCTTTTACATGTTCCACGTATTTCCTAAAAGATTTAACATTTGATATCAACGAGTTCTCAAGTCAACCAGACCTTTACTCCCCTCTCACCTTTCAAGCAAATAATTGGGTGGTTCCCTTTGATTGTGAGAGATCATTATTTCTCAACCGCAAGCCATCTCCCCGCGCAGAAGCAGATGTGGCGTGAGCGCGAGCGCTCGCGGAAGGCCATGCCGAGCCGCCCTTGAAGCTGCTCCGCAACACAACAGCTTGGCAAGAACCGAAAAGTAAGGTACCCTAGTTGGCCGCGAGAGCACGCTGTCATGACTGCGTCCAATGCGGAGCAAGCTGCAGTAACCGCTGACGCGTCCGGTGGGGAGGTCGGCCTGGCTTCTCGTCGTGCTGTGTGCGCAGCTGGACGTTCGCTCCGAACCTGAGGTACGTCCGTCGACCGCAATTAAAGAAAAGCGACGGGGAAACTGAGCGCCGGCGTGTTTTTGTTGCACGAAAACGAGGAGGTGAAAGTGATTTCTGCGCATCCAGAATCGAAAAGTTGGTTGAACGTTCCCAGAAATGTTTACAGTCTCTTGAAGACTTTGTGGAAAAGTAAACTTACGTTGTGTGTTGTCATAGCCCTGTTGCCTATATATTGGTGGTTTCATAAATGGCCATAACTTGGAAGTGTAACTTACTTTTTAATTCGCTTTCGTTTCTCTTAGTTGTCGTGTGCTTATGTAGTGTAAAGAAAGTATTGTAATTCTGCGGGAAAAACGGTGAATATTCCACATAAAAAATTGTTATTGCCAGGCTACTACAAATTAGCTACTACGAACAACCTACTAATGCAAACTATAAAACGATCATTTTCCCAAAAACAGGGCTTACTTTTTATTTACATTTGTGTTAAAGCAGGTCTCACTTCGTCGATATCTCTGAATTGTAGAAAATTTCGAGTGGGAAGTGATGGGTTGAGACAATTACATTTATTTGATCAGGGACCATTTACCGATGATTGGCCATTAACCCTCTGAAGTATGAAGCCGGCCGGGTGCGCGCCTGCATGCAATGGTGACATGCTCCGAAGCGTCCTGCTGATCAAATGGTCAGAGTGGTGCCCGGCATTCGTCTTGATTGCCCACCGCGTGCACTCCAGTGGAAGGTCCTCTTTTGTATTAGTACCACTCAGTGGGGAGAAATGAACAAGAGCTTTGAGAGGCCCCGAGTTCGAGTCCCGACTGTGACAGGATTTTTCACTCGGCTAGGTCGTATGCAACCCTTGTCTGGAGGAGGATTCTGGCTGCTCTGATCGGCTGTTTCCCATCATTTCTCCGATCAACGCCAGAAGAATGCCGGGCAATTTTTCCTTCACTCCTTGCCCAAGCTTACGCACACTCACAGAGGCACTACACCACCCCACTACTGTCGGGAGCTTAGAGCTTTTTCCCGACTGAGGCGGTGCTTCCTCGGCTGGAGATACCTGGATGGGGATAATCCCCGCAGGCCAAGGCAGGTTTGTTCGCCGGGTCCAGCAATGGACCCCTTGGCGGCGAAGTGGCCGGGGCGGCCGGGGCGGCCGGGGCGGCCGGGGCGGCGCCGGAGGGCGATCAAGGGCGCTCGTCGCTCCTGCATCGGAGGCCTCACCGGCCGCACGAGGGGCGCCCGCCCCGTGGGCCTCGAGGCTCTCCCCCTCCTCGCCTCTCCTCGCTGAACTATATCGGATATTCCCGTGCGATAACTTAGCACTTCGTAAGTAATTGATTTAAACGTGTAAATTACTTCATAGTAGAACCCAACTTGGAACTGTGGGCCCCTGAACTCAGCGTAACAGCAATGTAGGTCTGGTTCTGAGCGGAAGTAAGCAATCTAATATTGCTAAGTATTGAGATTGAATTGCATAGAACGTGTAACAATCCCTTTAATTTTATCGTGATAATTGCCGACTTTCTTCAATGTAATTTTACACGGATTTGGGGTTGCTGCACTTTCTTCACTTATCCTGTGGAATAGGATCACCTAAAAGAAAAATAATCTCAAATAATGCAACAGAAAGTTGAAAAAGACGTACTTTTTCAGAATACTTGTCAAGAAACATAATTCGGTGTCTGCCTTTCATGGCACAATTGCCTTAGGGTATTCCAATGAAAACATTTTCAGAAGACTGGTGGAAGTACAAGTAGTTTCAAGATAAATCCGGGAAATTTAGATTGCTTTAGTTGCTAGATCCTCACGAGCGAAAGTTCATAAGTCAGATCGCTCTGCTGCGCCATCCTAGAAACTCTCCCAAGTCCCTTCCCGTGTAGGAGCCGGTGCAGGGGGCCTGGCGAAGGGGGCGGCGCGGGCGCGGGCACTCACAGCTGCCGATGAGCAGAGGGCACTTCTGCGTGTCCAGCGGGAACTTGCGCAGGTGCATGGGGCAGGACGCCTTGATGGTGAGCCTGCAACAGCAAAGCCCATCCTGCAGGTTGTCAGCTTCCTTGGCAACCGGATGGTGTCTCAGCTTAACAGAATAATGGAAAGAGCTTGATTAAGAGATGTGTCACAATTATGTCAGATTACAATAGATCACGAAAATAATTACAAGTATTCGAAACATTATCAATGCGGTCGGAAGAAAATATTTTGCTGACAAAGAACACTTTTTATGTCTCTTCATTGTTTTCCTTGGAATTTTCAAGATACTAAAATTATATATTGTTTGTTTAAACGCAGAAATAAAAACTGAACCCTAATGGCCTCACAGATGCATCTTGCACGCAATACATAGCTGTTTACAGAGCAAGTGTGTGTGTGTGTGTGTTCACATACTATTCACATATAATTAATATGGAATAATATATTCGTACATATATGAACATTAAGGTACGCAGAATATAAAATGTGTATTTACGTTACAAGTTATATATTCAGTACAACAATTGCTTCATGATTTTATTAATCATTACTAACACATCGACGCATAACGTGATGGCGAAAGAGCTTTGTCGTTAGAGGGGAACGCATTCCAAGATAAATCTTTTTTTCAATTGTACGAATTCAGAATTCATGGAATTTATTTGAATTTCGGGGTATGGTAACTTTGCATCTCCTGCACCATTGAGTATTTTATTCTTCCCACGAAGTCTTAAACAAAACGAAGTTTATTTTTAAGCGCTGCTTCAAACGACTCGTAACATCATCTATCATAACGGTTTTACTATCTGTTTTCTCTAGGAGTCTCTCTAAATTAAGCACTGAACGATAACATTGAGTTAATTTCATTGTATTCTATTAAATAATTGTAATCGTTGCAATGATATCGAATTATATTAACGTATGGAAGCAATAACCCTGAGCAAGATGTGTATTTCCCCAATAGATTGTTTTCAACATTGTAATATAAGTACTAAATGGTGGCAAGAACGCTAATATTGAATTCATAAAAGGTTAAACGTTTTGAACCAGCCTTCTAAAATCTGTACACACTAAATGCACCACAAGTAGCAGAAAATGTGCCGTCTTTTTGAGAAAAGAGACAATTAAAAAAAATCCAAAATAATTTTAAGAGTGAAGAATATAGTATAGTTACAATAAAAAAATTACAATAATTTTGGATAAGAATATAACTCTTTCATTCCTAAAAATGTAAATTGGTGTAATGAAAAAAATATGAATGAAGAGAAATTATGAATTTAGTGACTAAGGAAGCAGTAGGCAACATTTAAAATTTAACGTCGTACTTTTCTGATGTCGACATAATTGAGGTATTAAGTAGACTTTTGTTCTATTTTTTGATAAAAATATCTTTATAAATTCATTCTTAAAAGTTAAGTATTATTTTAGGATTGAATTGCGCATTTCGAGCAAATATGAGCAGCAGCTGTCATTTTCCGGCAAAATGCTTAATAGCGTTATTTGAATAGCATCGATGCTCGTTGGTTGTGCTGTGCGATCACGCATCAACAAAATATCGAACTGACTGGTCCCGCACGCGCAACGAGCAAACAGCGATGCGTGCTATTTGCGATGTTTGTTCCTGAGCATTAGCAGATGATGCCCCTTCACTCTTTGTTGACTCTTCTTCGAAAGTGTAAACAGCGAGGGCAATAAAACGGCACGTGTGCTACTGCTATCGACGAATGTGTTATTTCAGAAAATAGACGAGTGTTTGCTGCGCAGATCTAGGAGATTTGGTTGGGGTAACGAAGTTGAGGTCACACAAACCAGCAGGGGAAGGGAGTAAACGGACACTTGGAAGCGTCGACGACGACTCGAGACAAAACCAGGAGTCTGCGGTCTCCTTTGGAGGCTTCACAGAGAGATTCTCTCAGCACTCCACAGGGAGAAGCGAACTAATGTTTAATTACCAATTGCGACCACTAGCTTTATCACGTTTTTGGTGGCGTTTCACTAGGCGCACGATATAGAGATCCTAAATATCACTTCACGTCTTATAATAGAATTGCTAGAAGAAGCTCAGTTTTAGTGACGGTTGTTTAGTGGACACTGTGCTTGATACCCATGTTTTGAACTAATTATAAATCTGGATAATAGTTTGTACAACGACGTAAAAATATTGCCCCAATGTTTCTAACTAGTACGCAACCATATTGGGTTAGTTGTTCTTGTATGTCGTTTCCCACTCGCTGTTGTACGCACTCGTTCTGACTGAGCTGTTTTCCGAACAGTGCGCGCAGTTGTGAAGCAAAATATCCTATCTATTTATGGACTTTTTGACTATGAGAAAACGTCATGGGCATCTTTGAATGGTGTACAAGAACACTCACAAATAATGTTATATCGTACAAATGAATCAATCTACATACCATAACAACGACTGAATTAGGGTCGAAATGATATTTAATTGCTTGCATGGCGTCAATGTAACCATTGTGTTCTACAACCTTGCGAATGTAGTTGTAAGTGCAGTCGTAGTCACACAGCAGGCCTCGCAGTGTGCGCCAGGGGAGGTACAATAGCTGCAGTGACGATGCTCTTCTGATTTGCATCGAATACATTTCAAAGCGATTGCTGAATCAAAAGTTCAACTGTGTAATGAAACGCCAACCCAACAACAGATGAAGCGATTGTGGATGAAGTGGCGCAGCGCGTACCGCATGGAGTAGACGAGGTAGCCGTCCTGCCCGAGCCGCAGGAACTTGTTGGGCACGGTGATGCGGTGCAAGTGCGACTTCTTGCCGTTCATGAAGAAGGTGTCGGGTTTCCACACGCGCTCCAGGAACAGCCAGGGCATCGAGAACGTCTCCATGCCCGGGAAATGGAAAGTCAGGCGCTTGTCGAACCACGTCTGCCGGAAGTAACAGTCCATCACGTACTCCTGCAACGCCATCACAGGGTTCAGATTTAGTTAGATCCGTAAACTTACTGCTCTATTGAAACACTTAGACCTAAAAATTACAGGTTTTCAAAATATTTTACTGTTACGATTAATACGTTTTTATTGAAAAAAGAAAAACAACGACAAATCTTCTGACAATGTTGTGTTCATTATTTTATTATCTCATGAAATATACTTGAACAGTAAGACTGTCCTGTTAAGTTCTGAGTGCAATGTACGTGATCTCAGACTCCTGCTTAAATACCATATCGATTATCATATAAAATGAATCAATCGACTTTCACACAAATTAAAGCTTTTCTGTCGCGTGCATTCATTTTTTATCTAAATTCAAATTATCACTATGTTTTTTATTAAAGATTGTCAAAATGAAACTATTATTCTTATTTGTGCGTTACACTCTGTAAGAGAACACTTCTTTTCAAAACAAGAAAAAATCTTTCTAAAAGAAACATTCAAATTGATACCAACTATTCCTCAATCCTATGGCTTAACTTATACCTCTGATACATAGGTAGCTTATTAACTGATCTTCTTTGTTCGAATCTGTAAATTCCTATGACAACTAGTAAGTATATAGGTTACTCATTTATCAATAATAATTCGATTTATTAATAATTCTGCAATTAAGTTTGAGACCTTGATGGCAGAAAACACTAACTTAACATTACAAAACTTAACAACTTTACAAACATTTCACCATGAACATTTCACCGTGCAATCTTTCATAGCACTACATTTCACTTCACCGCACTTTGAATCTCAGCTGTAATGTCTTTCTTACCCACTCGTTTCCCTCAGTTTCACAACGCCACTGCACTCCACGCCACTTAACTGCACATATTTTTTTTCGTTAATCGGCCGACTAGGACCACGCTTGCAAGCATCCTGCCTTTACCATGGCTCAGTTTTTATTTATTCTCGCGGTGGCAGGTGCTTGCGACAATTTTTTTTGGGGGGGGACCAGCATTTTTAGCTGGATCCGGTTTTTATCCCCCAAGGTTGTTAGCCCTGGGGGTATGGAGGATGAAATGATGATATGATGATAATGGGGGTGAAAGGACAGCACATACAGACATACACAAATACATCCATGCCCGAGGCGGGACTCGAACCCGCGATCTTCTGGTCCGAAACCACTCCGGCACTACTGCCTTAGCGATCTCGGCCATCTGATCGGCTTGCACATAATTAATAATAATAATAATAATAATAATAATAATAATAATAATAATAATAATAATAATAATAATAATAAATACTTAATTACATAGAAGACATAGTTACTTACATTGAATAATATTAAATGTATTCATAACACACATATCAACATTCAGGAAACTAATTTATTTTAAAATTTGCTCAGACTTGGAGGAAAGGGATCGAAGATTGTCACAGGCACACCCTTCCAGTCTCTAATAGTTCGTTTCGCGAATGAATATTTCCCTACGTCCGTTTTCTGAATTTTTGTCTGAATTTTGTGCATGTGATCCGCTCTGCCGAAATATGTGGGTTTCCCTAATCGACTTTGAATTTCTTTCCACGCTCAAAGGCGTGTGTACGCTTTATACATTGCATAGTGACGGGACTTCAATCACCTTTATTCTTGGTTCGTACCCCTGAAAGTAAATTTTGATGCTCTACGCTGGACCTTTATATATTCCTTTACTGCAAGATTCTGTATGGGTCCCAACATACCGCTCCATATTCTAATATGGATCGCACTAATGACATACATGCTAGTTCTTTGGCTCTCACTGTACTCTTTTTCAGAAACCGCATAACAAAATGTAAAGGTTTCCAGGCTTTCCCTACAACGAAATTGACTTGATTTTCCCAGCTCAATTTACTGTCTAGCTGTATTCATAAATATTTGCAAGACATGACTCGAGGTATAACATTATAGTTCAGTTTCTACGTAGATTCATTGTAACTTCGACCCCTACCAAACGTGATGGACATGCTCTTTGAATTTTTTATTTCCATGTCGTTTGTTTCTGCCCAGATGCCTAATTTTTTGTCGTTATTTAAGGTTGCATCGACTACTAGGCCATTAGCGACCACTATTGCGTGTAGCGGTATGGTAACTATGAGGATGATAATAGGGATGTGAAAGGACGAACACAATACAACCATGCCGAAGCGGGACTCGAACCCGCGATCCTTCGGTCAGAGATCGCTATGGCACTACTGCCTTAGCGATCTCGGCAATCCGGCCCCCTTGGGAAGGGGATGGAGAGATGTTGATAGACAAAATGACGGTAAACTACCGATCAGAGCAGCCGGCCGCTAGGATTATCGTCTAGACCTCCCGGGTGCAGCGGTGACAGCAGTTGACGCCCTGAGCCTACTCAGTCGGGGAGAAATTGTTAATGATACGGATTATTACTGTCTCTTCATATCTCCTAGCAGCGTTCTTTCAAAGTTTAGCTGCCACCGTTCAGATGAAATTCGTAACCTTGTGGTGCCTGCACCGCGAAAGCAACGAAGCCCCGCCTTGCACCGCGCGGTCGGTGTCGGCGAGGGGCGGCTGCGGTGGGCGGCTGCGGTGGGCGCTGCGGTGGGCGCCGCCGGACAAGTGGCTGTTGGCGGCCATCCGGCCCCGCGCCGGCAGGTAGCGCTGTTGCTGCGCGCAATCGCGGGGGCAGTGGGGCCAATTCGCTCTGGAACCTTGCCTAAGTGTTCTTCCGAAACGATTGTCTTGGGAAAAGATGTTTAAGGTTGTAACACTTTAATTTCATGAAACAATTATATTTAGATAAAGATGTGTCATTATTTTCTCTGATAACTGGATTCTAGTAATACCTTAAAAATGAATTAAAAATTATGACATATTCTCAGAGTCCTGGATTAACAGGATCTCCAAATTGGCTGCAGATTAATCTTTATCATTATTATTTTTTATGATGGAAAATATTCGGAAAATGTCTGGCAGATTGAGCTAAAAAATTTGAAGTTCAAAAATATGCCGGTTTCTTGCACGATTTTTGGCCGTAAATATTGCATTATCCATGGAGTGAAACTTAATACTACATACTACAAGTATAATACTACATAATATACCTTTTGAAGAAAAAATCACCGCTTACTAAATATTTTAAAATTAATGAATTAAAATTGAACTGAGGAACGTTATTTTTGTGTGGATGTGCTTCGTGTACTTTTGAAGGTCAAACTAAATACTAATTTAAGCACTCTTCACTGTTTATAATTTCTTAATGTTTTTTTCATTCTAAAGTAATAATTTAGAATTCGAAAAGAATTATTACAGTATGCTATATTAAAATTATTCAAATATAAAAATATTAAATAAGCATTGCAAACTTGGCAGAAAAAAATTAAGAAATATCCTTCACATTGAGTAGCATGAAAGAACGGAAGCATTATAATAGCAGGTAGAATGATAGACTGTTAAACCCTCGTACATCTTCGAAATTCAAAGACATAAATCTAGTTCAAACTTATTGAAAATAAATTCATTCGATAGGCTGGTGCTAATGGTACTCCATAGCTATTATTGGCGCTAATAAAGGCGGAAAACTGGGTCAAAAACGCTATGGCAGTTTTGAAGGTTACCTTTCAGTTTCTTATACGGATACTTTCTAAATTCGGGTATCTCATTGGAGAACGTTAAAATTATTATTTTAAAATATGTTACCACAACGATTTACACTTGTTGACGTATGCATTCGCAAATTTTATATTTCGAGCCAACAAGGAAAGTTCTTTAGGGTTGATGTTCCCGGGCACGCTAACAGCTACGCTCGTTAGTTCCGTTAGCGTAGTGAATGTCTTGATCGATGGAGAAGGCAGCGATCTTTGCGACGAAATTCCTCCTCAATATGTCTCCACCCAAGGGGGCACTGTCCCAGCGGGGAACCGTCCCAACCGGGACCGGCTCCACCCTCCCATCCGGCCTCTCCACATGAGTGGAAGATTAAATAGCTTAATAGGGGAGGACATTATATTTTCTCTCTGGTAGTACATGTACGTGTGTGCATCATTTGGGGATCAGAATACGACAAAGAAGAGGGAAGAACAATTGCGCGGGGTGTGTGGCCCCTTTGTACTGCTCCCGCATTCACCTGGTGCTGATGGGAGAAACCAGAAATCTACCGAACAGAGCAGCCGTCTTCCATCGCTTGGACCCAGATTGGAACCCCGGTCAATCCATGTGCAATTTACGGGAGGCAAAGCTAACTCTCGGAGGGACTTCTCGCGCTTCTTCTCAGCTTCCTCTGCCTCTGATCGCGCTACTTTTCCATCAGATGAGAGCGAAATAATTCAACCCTTTCATCATCACTCAAGAGCCGTCCCGTGCATAGCAGTTGAAATGTCTCTGAACCCAAATACCTGAGTCAATAAATAAGTAAATAAATAAAAGTAAATAAATAAACGTAAATAGTGCCGATAGATTAAGAATCCGTGTTTATGATAGTGGACTATGTACTACCAGTATTAATGTTTTCAAAACTAAATTGATACAATATTAATTTTCACAATTTTACATTCAGTTAAAAAAGGAAAATAAGCCCAATTACTCCTGAACACGTAGCTTCGTTGCCGGAGTTCGCTCATTCTACGTAAAAATATGGGAAGAGTGGAGTGATGAATGAAAATACAATGGTAGAAGTAGGTTTTTCAGTTGTTCGCAAGAAAACATATTGTTAGTTTGCGCTGACTCCAAAAAATATCATTGAAGTAATATTGTACAATACTATTAACAAAACAAAATACACTTTATGCTCCGTATGTATACTACTGTACATCGAAAACCGAAAATACAATAATATGCTTACCGTGAAACTTTGCACATTGTGGTCATAAAATTTCAGATATCAACATTTTAATCTGAAACGTGAAGTTAACTACAATCCATTGGCTCTCTCCTCAGGATGAGGCACCTCCCGTAGCGGATGTCTTCCTGTTCAGTCGACAGAGCTTCTTTTTCCGTCTCAAAAGCCTCTGAATTTGTTCAATGATTTTTCCATCAATATACATTGATAATTATTAGAATACTGTCTTGAACTCTCATAATTCAGTCAACCGGCGGTGGCGGAATGAATATCTTTTGTAAGGAGATGTCAAAATCTCAACCCTACGACCTGGGCAGAGGAGCTGGCTCTACGGCGGAGGCGAGGCAAGCGTCCGGTGCCTACGAGGAGGAGGGGTTCCACGACGGGAAGGGGGGGAGCGGATGTGGGAGCGGATGTGGGAGCGGGTGTGGGAGCGGGTGTGGGAGTGGGTGTGAGAGCGGGTGTGGGAGTGGGTGTGGGAGCGGGTGTGGGAGGGAGTGTGGGAGGGGGGTGGGAGTGGGTGTGGGAGTGGGTGTGGGAGGGAGTGCGGGAGGGAGTGTGGGAGTGGGTGTGGGAGCGGGTGTGGGAGTGGGTGTGGGAGGGGCGTGGAAAGAGGTGTGGAGGTATGTGGGAGTGGGGGTGTGAGGGATGTGGGAGTGGGTGTGGGAGTGGGTGTGGGAGGAGCTGTGGGAGGGGGTGATAGTGGGTATGGGAGTGGGAGTGGGAGTGGGTGTGGGAGTGGGAGCGGGTGTGGGAGGGAGTGTGGGAGGGCGTGGTAGTGGGTATGGGAGTGGGAGTGGGAGTGGGTGTGGGAGGGGGGTGTGGGAGTGGGTGTGGGAGCGGGTGTGGGAGGGGGGTGTGGGAATGTGTGTGGGAGTGGTTGTGGGAGGGGTGTGGAAGGGGGGTGTGTGGGAGTGAGGGTGTAAGGGATGTGGGAGGAGGTGTGGGAATGGGAGTGGGAGGGGGTGTGGGGAGGGGTGTGGGAGGGGATGTGGGAGGGGTGTGGGGAGGGGATGTGGAGGGGGCGTGGGAGCGGGTGTGGGAGGGGGTGTGGGAGTGGGTGTGGGAGTGGGAAGGGGTGTGGGAGGGGTGGGGGAGTGGGTGTGGGAGGGAGTGTGGGGGTGGGTGTTGGAGTGGGTGTGGGTGTTGGAGTGGGTGTGGGAGGAGGTGTGGGGTGTGTGGGAGTGGGTGTGGGAGGGTGAGGGAGGGGGCGTGGGAGGGGATGTGGGATGGGTGTGGGAGGGGATGTGGAGGGGGCGTGGGAGCGGGTGTGGGAGGGGGTGTGGGAGTGGGTGTGGGTGTGGGAGTGGGAGGGGGTGTGGGAGTGGGTGTGGGAGGGGGGTGTGCGAGCGGGTGTGGGAGGGAGTGTGGGAGGGGGTGTGGGAGCGGGTGTGGGAGGGAGTGTGGGAGGGGTGGTAGTGGGTATGGGAGTGGGAGTGGGTGTGGGTGGGGGAGGGGGTGTGGGAGCGGGTGTGGGAGGGAGTGTGGGAGTGGGTGTGGGAGGGGGTGTGGGAGTGGGTGTGGGAGGGGTGTGGAAGGAGGTGTGGGGTGTGTGGGAGTGAGGGTGTAAGGGATGTGGGAGGAGGTGTGGGAGTGGGTGTGGGAGGGGGTGTGGGAGGGGGTGTGGGAGTGGGTGTGGGAGTGGGTGTGGGAGGGAGTGTGGGAGAGGGTATGGGAGTGGGTGTGGGAGGGGTGTGGGAGGAGGTGTGGGGTGTGTGGGAGTGGGTGTGTGAGGGATGTGGGAGGAGGTGTGGGAGTGGGTGTTGGAGGGGATGTGGGAAGGGTGTGGGAGGGGATGTGGAGGGGCGTGGGAGGGGTGTGGGAGTGGGTGTGGGAGGGGGTGTGGGAGCGGGTGTGGGAGGGAGTGTGGGAGTGGGTGTGGGAGGGGGTGTGGGAGTGGGTGTGGGAGGGGTGTGGAAGGAGGTGTGGGGTGTGTGGGAGTGAGGGTGTAAGGGATGTGGGAGGAGGTGTGGGAGTGGGTGTGGGAGGGGATGTGGAGGGGGCGTGGGAGCGGGTGTGGGAGGGGGTGTGGGAGTGGGTGTTGGAGTGGGTGTGGGAGGGGTGTGGGAGGAGGTGTGGGGTGTGTGGGAGTGGGTGTGTGAGGGATGTGGGGGGAGGTGTGGGAGTGGGTGTGGGAGGGGATGTGGGAAGGGTGTGGGAGGGGGCGTGGGAGGGGGTGTGGGAGTGGGAGTGAGTGTGGGAGGGGGGTGTGGGAGTGGGTGTGGGAGGGAGTGTGGGGGTGGGTGTTGGAGTGGGTGTGGGAGGGGATGTGGGAAGGGGGTGGGAGGGGGTGGGAGGGGGTGGGAGGGGGGGTGGGAGTGGGTGTGGGAGTGGGTGTGGGAGTGGGAGTGAGTGTGGGAGGAGGTGTGGGAGGGGGGTGTGGGAGGGAGTGTGGGGGTGGGTGTTGGAGTGGGTGTGGGAGGGGTGTGGGAGGAAGTGTGGGGTGTGTGGGAGTGGGTGTGTGAGGGATGTGGGAGGAGGTGTGGGAATGGGTGTGGGAGGGGATGTGGGAAGGGTGTGGGAGGGGATGTGGAGGGGGCGTGGGAGTGTGTGTGGGAGGGTGAGGGAGGGGGCGTGGGAGCGGGGTGTGGGAGTGGGAGTGGGAAAGGTGTGGGAGCAAGTGTGGGAGCGTGTGTGTGTGAGGGGTGTGGGAGGAGGTGTGGAAGTGGGTGTGTGAGTGGATGTGGGAGTGGGTGTGGGAGTGGGAGTGGGTGTGGGAGGGGGTGTGGGAGTGGGTGTGAAAGTGGGTGTGGGAGTGGGTGTGGGAGTGGGTGTGCGAGCGGGTGTGAGAGGGAGTGTGGGAGGGGGTGTGGGAGGGAGTGTGGGAGAGTGGTAGTGGGTATGGGAGTGGGAGTGGGTGTGGGTGTGGGAGGGGGTGTGGGAGGGGGTGTGGGAGCGGGTGTGGGAGGAAGTGTGGGAGTGGGTGTGGGAGGGGGTGTGGGAGTGGGTGTGGGAGGGGTGTGGAAGGGGGTGTGGGGTGTGTGGGAGTGAGGGTGTAAGGGATGTGGGAGGAGGTGTGGGAGTGGGTGTGGGAGGGGGTGTGGGAGTGGGTGTGGGAGGGAGTGTGGGAGAGGGTATGGGAGTGGGTGTGGGAGAGGGTATGGGAGTGGGTGTGGGAGGGGTGTGGGAGGAGGTGTGGGGTGTGTGGGAGTGGGTGTGTGAGGGATGTGGGAGGAGGTGTGGGAGTGGGTGTGGGAGTGGGTGTTGGAGGGGATGTGGGAAGGGTGTGGGAGGGGATGTGGATGGGCGTGGGAGGGGGTGTGGGAGTGGGTGTGGGAGTGGGTGTGGGAGGGTGAGGGAGGGGGCGTGGGAGGGGCGTGGGAGTGGCGTGGGTGCGGGTGTGGGAGTGGGTGTGGGAGAGGTGTGGGAGCAAGTGTGGGAGCGGGTGTGTGTGAGGGGTGTGGGAGGAGGTGTGGAAGTGGGTGTGTGAGTGGATGTGGGAGTGGGTGTGGGAGCGGGTGTGGGAGCGGGTGTGGGAGAGGGTGTGGGAGTGGGTGTGGGAGTGGGGGTGGGAGTGGGGGTGAGAGGGGGTGTGGAAGTGTGTGTGGGAGTGGGGGTGAGAGTGGGGGTGAGAGTGGGTGTGGGAGGGGGTGTGGGAGTGGGTGTTGGAGTGCGTGTGAAAGTGGGTGTGGGAGTAGATGTGAAAGTGGGTGTGAAAGTGGGTGTGGGAGTAGATGTGAAAGTGGGTGTGGGGGGTGTGGGAGGGGGTGTGGAGGGGGTGTGGGAGGGGGCGTGAGAGCGGGTGTGGGAGGTGGTGTGGGAGTGGGTGTGTGAGGGTGGGGGTGGGGGGTGAGAGTGGGTGTGGGAGTGGGTGTGGAAGGGGTGTGGGAGATGGCAGGCGACGTAGAGCGGCAAACGCGCACCGCTCAAAGGCTGCAGGCCGAGTTACATGCGGGAGCCGGAGCGGTGCCGTCAAAGCTCGAAGCGTCCTTTTGTCCGGGAAATGTAAACAGCAGCGCCGATCCGCGACTGAGCGTTAAGTGGGCTGTTGCTGGCAGCCGGGATATAAAAATGAAATACGCCGCCTCTGTGATGGCCATCGCCCGCGCGGGCGCCCGAGCGCTCCGGGTGGGTGGAGCGGGAACTTGAGCGATGTGGAAGGGGGGGCGGGGAACCAACGTGAACGGTGGATGTCTTTATTTATGTTTAGAGAACCTTTGACTACTAAGGTCATAGACAATCATGCGTTATGATGTAATGAGTTGATTGAATTCTTGGCGCCTCAACGCAAAGTGCATTGGTCCCGCATGCTTTCTATCGTCGGAGGTGGCGGAGAACTAGCCCCCTGAAACATGTCTATGTTTCATTAAAATTAGATTTCATTATCAATTTGATGATTATTATCTTAGGATCAACTGTATAGCTTCCTGTTATGCAGGAAAGTCCGTGTTCTAAATCACGTTTCACCACCGAAGTTGTCTTGACCTTCCTATAACCTGTTTTTTGAAATTCCTCCAGACATTTTCTGAAATTCTAGCGGCCGTTTGCTGTGATCGCTAGTTTCCCGTGGTTTCTCCAATCAACACCTGGCGAATGCGGTCGAGTACCTTGACAAACGGGTCGCAGGCTCCCACGATCTTTTCTTCCTCTCCCCGTTACTTACACACACTTACACTCATAAGCACTAAACTGTCACTCTTGTCGAGAGACAAGCTATCAGTTATGAGACCGATCGGGAGCTTAGAGCTTGACCCTGCTGGGACGGTGCCCCGCTGATGGGAGATACCTGGTTGTGGAAAGTTCCGGAAAGCCAACGTAGATTGACGCTGGATCTCGCCAACTGGGGAAGACCACTGCCGTCTCCCGCGAAGACACCATGAATCCACACACCACTCTCATTGGTCTACTCAGTTGACTTCTTAGGCGGACACTCAGATACACCCTGGAGGCCCTGTTATTGTGTCTGGTTTCTGCCATGCGAATCTGTTAGGCCGCTCCGGAGCAGTGCGTGGCAGAGCGCAATTGAATTCCCCCTGCGCATCGAATAGCCGTCCGCCGCCGGCGCGTGGGCGGTGACGCGGCGTGCCGTGCCCCTGCCGCATTGCACTCTGCCACTGAACACGACGAGTCGCTGGACACCGCGGGTTTCTGCTGAGACGCCTCTTTGACCTTTGGTTGAGGGACGGGTAGGATGTATTTCAACCATCACTCATTTCCCATTCATTTTTAATAACCCAGAAGTTGACATTCTTGCCGTTCACTAGAACGTGCTGCCCAACATCGCCGTATGGAACAACTTCACCGACATGAAACACTCATTTCCAAATCCAGACGATTGAACTCCGATTTTTTATGCCTTGGGCAGACAAGTCAATGCATTTTAGAGCTGTTGGAGAGCGGTTACTATAAAAGGGAATATATTTCTATTTTTAAGCCTTTCTCAAATAAATGTAAATTAATATTTTCTTAACGTGCCGATCTTACCTCGTCTGTCTCAGAGACCGGACCCATGCTCTTGATTAGCATGTTCACCGTCACCACCACTGGAGGGCCTGAAACGTACAGAGCAATAAGCAGCGATTGGCCTTTCATTTTTAGTAGAATACTTCTTATAAATTGCTCTTAATATTAATTTTGTTCTAATTTATTGCAGTATTTACAATAATGTATTTTATTGTATTGTACTAAAATTAAAATTATTGAATAGCAGAGTAAAATATTATCGAAAAATTCGATAGTTATTTGCCCACGTCTGAGGCCAATGGTGATTCATTGGTTCGAAATAATTTAACACGTTATTCCTGTACTTTGGAGCAGTAATGAATTCAAATTAAATAATAATACTTTTTATATTTTGCAATTGTTCTTTTTAACATTCAATGGGAGCCTGGCGAATTTTGTTCTTCATCAGAATGCGTTTCTTTGATTCGAGGCAGTTTGGATCAATACTTCTCACGATTCCGAGATTCCTTTGTTATACTCATAATGTAAGACTATTCTAAATTGTATAAATACAATGGTGTAGAAATTGAAGTGGTTTATTTAATTCAAATATTAATTCTTATTTGACATACTGCAAAACATTAGAATGAAATAAAACGTAAAACGTAAAGTGAGAAATAACTCTGAACGAATTTCATAGGGATGACAAAATTTTCTAAAGCTGAAATATGAATAACAGTTATGAAAATGACAATGCATATTATTAATATTTCCTCTCGTTACTTTGTATTTGCATTCCCTTCTTTCTGTTTTCCTTCTCCTTCCTCAATACATATCTACTATTTCTGTGTGTCGAAAGCGCGTTGGAGAATATTAAATCGTAATTTAGTGTTAGTCTCACTAATATCCATAAATAACTTCTGTGGAATTAATATCCCATAATTCACAAATATACCAAGTGAAACGAACTCTTACCTACTCCTACACATAATAAAACAAGCGCCCTTTACAGTCTTTCAAACCAACCCGTTATTTTGACCGAATAGGCTTGTTTTCACGCGTGAATCAGTAGTTATTTCAGTACCAGCCTTTCGCAAATATTGGATTGCAAGAAACGTGCGCTATCGTGAATGAAATCAGTTGAACAGATACAATGTAAACATTTCACCGCTGAAAAACACATTATATCCCGTACGGTATCGAAAATTTCAAAAATGTTTCGTAACAAGCAAACGTATGAGAATAACGTGTGGATGTGTGGATATTTAAAATTAGAATGTATGATCACTGGCCGAAGAGAGACGAAAATTGGATTACGTTGACACGAGAAATATATATCTGCGTTACACTGCACACAATTTTAAAGCGGATGCGTGCAAAGAGTAGGAAAGTGAGTTCCAAAGTAATTGTGTATCATTCATTATATAATCCGTTTATTATCTAATTCGTGAAGCTCATTTAAGTGTAGTTATAAAATACTATAGAAGTAAAATAATACGATTTTGTTAGTAAAATAATATATATAATAGAGATTATTTCGAATGAAATTCTATGAAAGACAATCCACTTTTGCAGCAAACAAACTGAAAGAACGAAGTCATTAATCAGCTTTGAAAAACACATCGAAAACAACTAGTAGTATTTGAGATTGTCCGATTGAAATTCAAAAGATTGTATTTGCGTATTAAATACTCCGTACTCTTCTGTGAAAACTTTGTTGAAGTCACCTGGTCGAAACTGAAGATATTTATGAAATTGCATATTCAAATTCTGGAACTCAATCCTCCTGAAAGTACGAAAAAAACTTATTAAGAAAATGTTACTGACGAACCAAAGAATACAATCGATGTTTGCGCTCGTGTTATAACTCTTTCATCCATCATCCCATAGCGATAGCAATATAATATTAACCACCTGGATGAAAAATTAATTTTGAGATACTAGGGCTGAATGGCAGAAAGGGTTCATACGCACTTACGGTCTTACATCGGCCACGTAACTTCCATAAGTTCTTGCTTTCTTTCAAGTGTTCTTTACAACGTAAAAAAGTGCCCACAGAGGTCTCAATATGATCGTTGCTATGATAATGGAATCGGTATCAAAATGTGATTTAGAGATTAGTGAGTGATTTTCTTCCTAGCTCATTGATTGATTTCTGTTATATTGAAAAGGAAATCTGTTGTATCTTTTCAGCAAAAAATTTCAACCAAGTTCTTGATTTTTGCATATTTGTTTTTTAATTACCCTAGTCAAGGGTCACCTTTAACGAAAATTCCCATTCGGAAATGGGTGATACTTTTGAACTGGGATTAGATGGCACAGTGTGAATCAGCCTCGTCCTCTGTGTGTTGACCACGACCACAAAATAATACTATTTTTCTAGGTGCATAAAAACATTTGTGTAGTTTGCTCGAAATGAGCAACTAGTGTACCTCTTTCTGAATAGGTCCCTTGAATAACAAAGGCAAATTCCTTAATGTGTTCTATATTTTATTAATTTATTTTCAAACCACTATTTCGTTCCCGTAATCGTCGTACAATAATCGCAAAATATTGGTTGTAACAGATATTGGACTCAGTGAAGACAAATCAACCCCTTAATTGGTCTGACACCAAAAACCTTGACTGGTAAAACCTTGAACAAATGATGTTAACATTTTGTCACAGTGTTCCATAAAAGACAATATTATTATTATTATTATTATTATTATTATTATTATTATTATTATTATTATTATTATTTATTATTATTATTTATTATTATTATTATTTATTATTATTATTATTTATTATTATTATTATTGTTATTACGAATAGCAGTAGCGCTGGATTCGAAACTGCACAAAGCAGACTATCCCGAAGGCACCGCACTCCTTTTGTACTAAAAAGAGCTAAACGGCTTCAGTGAAATTAAAGACTGAATTTTAAAGAACAAATTTTGAAACCGTCAAGTCTGATGGGGATCCCAATTTCATGCTGTTCTGCACGACCAAACGGTAATACACGTATTTGCGTTTAATTTGTGTAAAAATAATTCAAAATAATTCGTTTTGAAATTGATTTATTACTCCACACTTTCACGGAAGTAGAGTGCTAACCTACCCCACGCTAGATCCAATCTACCCCGAGGCCTGAGCTAACCAACCTCACAAGTTGGGTTGCTCAGCACATGTTGACTTTTAACTACTCTAAAAGTTAGAAACAAATATTTACGAATAATAGATATCATAAGGTAGTCAAATAAACGTAGTTTCCATTAGCGCAATTAACCTCGTCAAAACAAAACCGTAGTTGCGTAAGAAATTAAAAACTACCAACTGGTCTCAACCAGCTTCTGTCTTCGTATTGAATGACATCTTATTACAGTATGAATTTCGTACAAAGTTTTATCCACTGAGTGGGAAATCAAATGAACTATATTCTTTTCTCATTCTTTTAAATTTGAATATTGGTCATGAGAAATGTGACTGACTAATGGTGATACCAGCTCATAGAAGTGCGTGGATTATTAGACCATTTGTGTTCTCGTTGGTAGAATAGCAATTTACATCACAAGTTTCTATTTGGCGCTACAAAAAATTTGATCAACTTCCGTCATTTTAACGTTGTTCTCGTTCCGAAATAGGCACGTAACAGACAGACAGGCAGCCAGACAGACAGACAGGCAGACAGACAGGCAGGCAGACAGACAGGCAGGCAGGCAGGCAGGCAGACAGACATGGAGACAGACAGGCAGACCCAGGCAGACCGACAGGCAGACCGGCAGGCAGACCGGCAGGCAGACCGGCAGGCAGACCGGCAGGCAGACAGACAGACAGATAGGCAGACAGACATGGAGACAGACATGGAGACAGACATGGAGACAGACATGGAGACAGACATGGAGACAGACAGGCAGACAGACAGGCAGACACAGGCAGACCGGCAGGCAGACCGGCAGGCAGACAGGCAGGCAGACAGGCAGGCAGGCAGGCAGGCAGACAGACAGACAGACAGACAGACAGATAGACAGACAGACGGAAACACAGGGGTCTGAAATACGGATGTGCACGCTTGGGTGTAATTCTATTAGAATGACCTCACAAAATGTTGTGAGTCACAGATCTTTGATCCAACATCAAAATTAACAAATGTTTGGAAACTACAGATGGCGCAAAACATATTAAATTATTTATAATGTAATAATTTTTAATCTTTTTTCAGTAACAATCCTAATTTACAGTTAATAAATTCGATTTATTTATTAATTAATCTCTCACACATCTCGCATGGATGTCCCATATTTAAAA
The DNA here is from genome assembly GCA_038098605.1 of Gryllus longicercus. Taxonomy (NCBI): domain Eukaryota; kingdom Metazoa; phylum Arthropoda; class Insecta; order Orthoptera; family Gryllidae; genus Gryllus; species Gryllus longicercus. The sequence goes on along the minus strand of JAZDUA010000034.1, from coordinate 5,655,725 downwards.
AAATATGTGTACTTCAACTTAAAAATTAGAAATCCTTTTTCCTTCTTTCTGGCATTTGTCCAATTCATCGCTGAAATTGTTTTTGTGAAACGTTGAAACATGTAATTTTGAGATAGGAAAATGCTTCTGAATATTAGACAAATTTTAGTGACAAAATTGAAACTTGGATTGTGAACGTTTCGTGGCCGCTAGAGGAGGGAAGAGAAAAGAGTGCGCGTGTAATTCTGTCAAACCCTTCCTGCGTTATACCATTTTCATGGACATGTGACCACAGCTGCTTTTGTGCTTGGAATATAGATATGAGAATGGTCTTATTTTCCTAAAAATGCTGATTGATATTCCGACTCATAAAAAATTCACAATTTTTTAGTAAAACTCAGTTTTTAAATGAAATAAAACTATTGATTTTATTGAATTTAATGCTTTGTTTAGTATTATTTTTTAGAAAATTAGCAACTGAAAGTTTATATATGACTTTAAGTTTAATGAAAAACTGAAATGTATAACAATGGCTACCTTTATCTACAAATTGCAACTTTTCACGAGAGAATAACATATTTTGCAAAGTTTCCACTACAAACTAGAAAAATGTAAACATTTTCCATAATTTTAGCAAATTTTAAATTTTATTTCAGTGATTTGTATCGTTCGAATTACGTGGAATATAATGTTATCTAACTGGTGACTTCTTAAATGCCCATACCACAGTAGAGCCTTTGTTTCTATCAGTTCTAAGATTGATTTTCCAGGTTCCATTATTTCTATTGTTCTGTGATTTTTAATTCTATCTTTACTTGTAATCTTAATACACCGCTACCAATATTTCATTTCTTTTCCTTGCGTCCTACATCCACACCTGGCATAAATAGTTCCTAACACAGCTCTATATGTGAATAGACTTTCAAGTATTGTTTTATAGAATTAATTTTTATGATTCTTTTTATGCTTGAATTCCATGTCACTGGATATACCTGCCTAACCCTTTGTTTTGTTTAGAACACCTTTGCTATCACAGTCATCACTCGTTACAGTTACACCCGTTTAGTTGGATTTCTTTACACATTCCTACAGGTTTACCGGCCCAGACAATTGCCTCCCAGTAGCACATATTTCTTGTTTTTGATATATTAATGTGAAGTCCCCACTTTTCAGAAAATTCTTCTTCCGAAGCCGCCCTCCGGCGCATTTCGACCCACTGCGCCGCGCTGGAAATAGCCGCTTGGGACGCGCCGCCTTTGTGCGGTGTGCGCGGGCAGGTGTGCGCAGTCGCGCCTCCATCTACAGCGCTGGCCGCTTCCGCCCGCCTGCCTCGCGAACGCCACGGCCCGGAAATTAGCTCTGCGCGGTTAGGCGCACCGGCTGCGGTTGCGTTTGCGCTTGATGGCAGCCTGCGTACTAGGCAATTGAAGTTTTGTTGACCGGCAGCGTCTACGTGGGCTTGAGTCCCTACGATGGCAGGCGTTTTGACATACTACGTGAAATAACTGAGATAACTGGGCTCACGCGGACTGGCGCCTGGATGAAAAGTCTCGAGTTATGTTTCTACGACCGGTCGTTTCCAAGATTCCGTAATGATTGTACACTACAAGCCAACTGACAAGTTAAGAAAAAGATTCTCTCTCTTTATTATTATTATTATTATTATTATTATTATTATTATTATTATTATTATTATTATTATTTATTTTTCGTTAATCGGCCGACTAGGACCACGCAAGCGAGCATCCTGCATATACCGTGGCTGAGTTTTTATTTATTATCGCGGTAGCAGGTGCTTGCAACAATTCTTAGGGGGGACCAGCATTTAGCTGGATCCGATTTTTATCCCCCATGGTTGTTAGCCCGGGGGTATGGAAGATGAAAGATGATAGGAATGGATTAGGAGGCGATAGGTGATCGTGGACTTTTGGAACCATCCCTGCATTCGCCTTTATGACCGAGGGAAACCACGAAACCCCGGTCAGGATGGCCGGCCCGGGAATCGAACCCGGACCTCCCGATTACGAAGTCAGTGCGATACGCACTGAGCTACTTCGCTCGGTATTATTATTATTATTATTATTATTATTATTATTATTATTATTATTATTATTATTATTATTATTATTATTATTATTATTATTATTTACTTCTTCCAATGATGCTACAATTCATCTTTACCTGACAGAGTAATCTCCGAATTATCAGTCTTACCCCTCTAGCCAAAAGATAAAGAGTAACTACATCAAATCCGAATAAATTGACCGAATTCGTACAGTTCACATGAAGGTATGAGGTAATAATGAAAGAATACTTCCTTTTCATAAAGAAAGGAATAAGAGGAAAAGTTACTTTATTAGTAACTGAACTTTAATTTTGATTCGACTGAATCGTAAATGTTGAAAGATGGGCATTGGAAGATAGCTCATAACACTGGGATTAAGTATAGAATAGGGGAGGAAGTAAAGGGCATGAGCCATAGCGCCAGGATGCAGTTCGGTATTCTCCTGTAAATAACACAAGGCTCACAAAAAGAGTGGTCAGAGCCAAAGCCTTGACACGTGTTTCTCGATGTAAGGCGATGCGCTGAATCCAAAATGAGAATTGCGCCGCCTCCAACCAGTTTTTTAATCTCGCAAAACCACCAAGTTCGTCAACATACACAGAGAAACACGTGCAAGTCTTTGGCTCTGACGATTGGCTTCTATGGCTGGACGGCGGCGGATTCAGAGTCAAATTGGGCGCGTCGCCATTCGGAGTGGAACAACGTTGTCTTTGGATCTGACAACAACCAAAACAAAAACACAATTTCACGGTGCTTTTTCGCGAAAAAAAACAAACAAACAAAGTGGAGCGTGATGGCGCAATTCTGACGACAGATTCTGCACGTAGTCATACATAGAAACACATGTGTCGGGTCTTTGAGTCTGACTACTTTTGTTTGTGTGCCCGTGTCAACGTAACTTGGAAACGTTCGTCCAGACGTCAATTGTTATCATCTCTTTATTTCAGTGATTATACAAAACATCTGGTAAAATTTAGGCCTCCATTTCAGTTTGTCGTAACAAATATTTAAACATAAAACTATTTATGCAATAATATTTTCCATAAATGTGTCTTGTGGCTGCATTCAGGTGTTAATTCTCAACAAAGAATGCGCCAGGTTAGTGGTAGGCAACTTGCTATGCACAAGTGTACAACGCATTGCGTCTTCGGGCAAATTCGTCGTCGTTTTAATACGAGTTACTTCACTACAGACTTAACAGTGAGTTCTGTTTTTTTTTTTTTTTTTTTTTTTTTCGAATAATTGCAGGGGCTTCTTGTTTCAATTATGCACTATACGATACATGAAAGTAGTAGTTTTTGGCTCCATTTCAATTCACGTCTTCCTTTCGTGTACTAGTTTTCAAACTTCGAGTTACTTGAAGGTATGTGAAAATATTTCAATATGTTATTCAGAAACTCTTAATGAAAGTGAAACAAAATACTTTTACATGTGAAATTTCATGTTAATGGGTGATATGAATAAAAGTAAGCAATTACTCTTTGCTCCGAGTTTTCGAGATCCTTCTCAATTTCGTATGAATGAAGTGGGTGAGCAATTGCTCCGTCCTTGAGCGTACTCTCAACTGGCGAGCAAATGCTCAGAATTGGTATGAATAAAGTTAAGCGTTTTCTCTCTAGATGGAGCACTTGCTCCAAAATTTAGGAGGGACCTTAGAAGCAGGTTCGTGTTTGAAAAGTAAGGTTAAATTGGCTGAGTTTTTACCGTGAGCTGACATACAGATGCAGCGGACAAAAAAAATTACAAGAGAAGGTGAGATTCTCAGGATGTAGACAATAATAATTTTTACTGATTCGAAGAGCACAATGTTGTATGATTGGTACGATTTTTATCGGCGTTAGCTTTCAGGCGCGTTTTCATATTGCATATATTCTATGTTGATTAACCATTGCTTATTTTTACGAATTTTTATACGTTTTTACGTGTTTTCAAACTTTGTAATGCTTCGTTTCGTCCACAGCGTACCTGCAGAAGCTGTCTCTTTTCAAAAATAATTTTATATTCGCTTAGCATTTGAGCACAAACTAGCTGGGCTTCTGGCGCTTTCTGTTCCTCGTTAATGCTACTTAGATTTGAATTTAAAGAACGAGACAACAAAAAATTGCTCTTTGCTCTGTACAAATGATGCGCGACGCACGTAACGTAGGTAACATCCTGTTACTCCGAAACCAATTTTCTAAACAGCCTGCAACACCACTTGTTCACAACGAGCAAATGCTCGCGAGACGCGAGCGAATTCGTCGGAGGCACAGGAAGTTTTTGTTCACGAAATGGAGTAGACTGGCGGCGCAAACGCTTCGAAGCGAGCGCTCGTTTTGAATCGTGCGTTTTAAATTTTTGCTCTGCTGTCTTCGCCCATTGGGCGTCATCTGTCGCCTAACGGGAGTAATGTCTTTCGCAATCGAAGACCGTGCCCAGTGCGGAGCGCGTGGGTGGCAGGCGCGTGGAGCGACGCCCCCAGCGCTGAAACGCGGGAGCAGGTGGCGGCGGCCAGCGCGCGACGTGGCTCCATGCCAGCGCCCAGCGCCTCCAGGAACTACGCCTGCTCCAAAACAACATCCCTAGCAAGGGAATGGACGTGCTATTTGGATTAGAAAGAAAGCAATTGTCAAATTTGCTCTCTTCAAATCATCACTTTTGTAAAGGTGTAGTCAGTATGTTTGGACAAGAAATTTGTATTTATTTAGGACACGTGAATATTGAATTATTTATTTTAAAAATATATTTGCGAGTAAAGCTTAATTTGCCGGTAATGTTTTCACTTTTTAAGCAGGTGTAAACAATGGGCGTCACACAGGGCTCTGTGTTCTGGACAATATTTCGTTCAAATAATTCCATAAGATTACAGACGTAATCAATGTAGACTGCCAGGCTGCATTTATTGCCATATCGTTATGAAAACTGGCAGATAAGGGAAATTTAGGAGCAATTACTGCACTTTTTATTTTTTTTAAATTATATATCTCTGAAAAACATGTATGGGGCCACTTGCGTGTTGCGGAGAATGAAGTTGCAACACGTGAGTGGGAGCGTTGGAGCAAAGTGATCTTGCAGATTGCGCCGCAAGCTCTCTTGTGGTGAATGCGAAAGAAGTAGGGAGTTTGGTTAGGTTAATATTAGTGGTGTCAAATCAGCTCTGTATTCCATATGTCGAAACAAATAGTGTAGTTTCTATAAAACAGGAGAGCAAATTTCTTGTTGCCAAATGCTGTCTACACCATCATTGCTATTTTTTATCCATAGTTCACCTGTATTGGTACAGTATCATCTGAATTTTAGAGCTCAAAAAACGTTTGAATATATCAATATTCGCCCTCCACAAAATATTTTACAAATTTTCTAAATTAGTTCTGATATTATTATTAGTTAACATATGGCACAAATCAAGTGTTTGGAATTTTCTTTCAATAATATACTTCTCAAAAGCGAAAAATAGTTACTTTCAAAATAATCAATATCAAAAATGAATGTATTTTCTCGTTCGCGTAAATAAAATTAAAAACTAGGTGATTAAGAAATGATATTTTCCATGAAGAAAATAACAAAATGATGAGTTATTTCATTATTAGCTCAATATTACTTTTTTTAAGCGAAATACAATTAATAACGCTCTATCTGATTCTTCATAAACGAAAGCGTTTGCATACAAACCAAAATGAACTACATACACTGGACTTACTAGATTCGAGGTGATTCCATATTATCGAAGTAACTTCGAAGAAATTGTGCCAGAGTCCTCAGATGTCATATCAGTAACGCCAGTGCCTTCTATATTGGAGTCTGATATTACTGATTTTGAAGTAGGGTATATGGCTCATTGATGGATTAATATTCAGTTTATTGAACTTGTCGAAGTTGATATGAACAGTTGGGAATATGGACTTGGGTGGAACAGTTGGGAGAATGAAATATTGGTAAATCAATCGATCTGTCAGGGTTTCTTCTGCAATGACGATGGAACCAGTTGGTAAAACCCTCTAAATATCCATTATATTAAATCCACTACCGACATCGCATCAAGAGGTCGTTAGAACATTTGTAAAAGTGTAATTGACTGTAATATTATAAATAATAGTGAAATTTGCGTATGTTTTTCTCTTGACAATGTGTAACCTACTCTAACATCAAGTTCTCTTTCTTTACATTGAAACTATTTCAAGCAAGTATTGTAGCCTTGCATTTAGCAACTAGTGGGGCTAAACAGCACACACTTTCTCACATTATTTCTGAATTTGGAGTGTTCGAAAATTTATATAGTTCAATGAAAATAAGTCCCACACCATTCTTGTAAGCGCCCTTCTATTCGTGAAAAAAATTGGAGCGGTGTTTGAGAAAAAATGATTTTTAAAAGCCTATATTTTGTGACAAATTATACGAATACTACTCATATTTTCGAAAAATTGAACGGAAACTTATTTAAAAATTCGTCTTTGAGGAACAGATTTCATTAAAGAAAAAATATTTATCTTCAATATTATAGTTTTAGGAAGTCGCCGAAAAACAATTTGCCCTCTTGCAATTTTCAAAAAATCTGTGATTCCAACAAACATGAGAACTGCACCATTTTAAGCGTCGTTTGTAGTATCTGAAGACAAAATTTAATCAAAAAATTTGTTGGAACTTTGGAGAAAATTTTGAAAATGGTTTTGAGACTTTACGTAAAGTACCCTCAAAAATCAAAATATCTTGAAATATCAAAATATCGTTTGAAACTTTCAAAGACACGAGTTCATTCCGATCGGTTGGGGAATATCAATATCAGCAAAATCGGATAAACTGTTTAGGCGCTAGGGTTGACCACAGACGCTTGGCCGACATTCCATTTTTCGGTATCGAGGACACACAAAACATGGATTCTGGCTACACCACGTGTTAGATATTTTCTGAATTTAGCAACAGGATTTTTCTACTTTTCCTTACTTACTGCAAACCACGGAAAACTATCTGAGCTGAAGCATGGCCTAATGAACTCTCTCCTGGACAGTGGTTGAACTCGGCCAAGCTATGAAGCCACGATCAGAAATGCTCCCTCCTCCGGCTCGGCTCTCGAACCCTAAGACCTCACTTTAAAAGCAATACAGAGGCAACAGTCGATGCCCTGAGGTACCCCAACCGGTTCGCGGTAAATTGATTCGACACTCTTTCCGTAATGAGAATGGGTGATCGGCCCCAGCATTTCGCACGTTAATGATCGTTTTGATCAGTTTCCTACGAGCGTTTTCTGGAGCCTGCGCAAGAGCCAGCCCATCGCGATCGGGGCCTCGCCGCCAGCGGTGGCTGCGGTGGGGACGAATAGCGAAGAAGGAGGCGAGAAATCCGAAACGAGGGGGTGACAGCAGATTCACTATTGCGAAACGCGTGGGTGAGTGAGTGTTTATTGATTCTGGATGTGTGAACTACATAGGTTGTTAGTCCCGTAAGTGTGAGGAATGCTGCAACCCGGGAGATGGGGGACTTCTTTTCTCGCTGGATCGTGAAATCCAGCTTCAACCTACACGTCGGCTAGCGCTGATTTTCCCGCCTAGGCATCTCCCTCAGCGGGGTACTGTCCCACCTCCAGGCTGGACTGCCGAGATAAGTGGTAGTACGTGGTAGCAAGTAAGTGTCAGTGGGGGGAAAGGAGGGGACAAGGAGGGAAAGGTAGTGCACTATTTGTAACCTGTTCGTTGGAGTTCTGTTCCGGCAATGTCCAAGCAGAGCAGCCGGCTGAATTGAATGGAGCCTCGAAGCCACGATGTCCCAGGTGCACGTAGAGGGTTGCGGTGGCAGGGGCGACAGCGGGGGAGTATAAAGTGAATGTAGAGGTTGAAGCAGCAGTGATGATGGAGAAGCAGAAAACGGTCGTGGGGAACGGTGATGCCAAGGCTCTACTTTCGCGCGACTTGCAGAGGCGACGGAACGGGAGGAGATGGTTGTGTCGGCAGTGCCACCAGACAGGTTGCAAGGGGGACGGAATGTATGTTGGCGGAAGCGAATGTGTCGTAGGGCCTTTTGCGCTCTAAATGGAAGCAACGCGAGCGAGTGTTCGCTTGTGATGAGAGAAAATACGCCGCCACTGGGGAGGGCGCCGGCCCCGCGCAAGGGCGAGTGGGAGGGGGTTCGCTGCCAGAAGCGCTGGTCTGAAGCTGCGGTGTCGGATGACAAATAGTGGAAGTGAAATTGAATTGTGGCTCTGCTTTGCCAGCTGTTCTATGTAGTAATTAGTAAATTATGAAAATACTCTTTGTTGGTACTACAGTCATATTACGATAAAACACGTTTGTAATAATTAACTAACTAGTTAACTGGTCCATTCACTATGATTACACACTTCTAGGTGTTCGGTTCTTCATTTTCTTCCTTTTCTTTCAACTTCGCTTTGTCGCCCCCTTCCCCGACCGGGTCCCCGTGTCGGCCCGACGCCCCTCGAATGGCGTTAACGACGATGACGAAATGGACAGTGGTGAAGGGTAAGTGGGGATGGGCCATGGTGGAGGCGAAGGCCCAGAAGGCCCAGAGGGCGGTGCAGACACGAATTCCACTGACACGGGCGAGGAGGGAATCGAACGCAGATCCCAGCAATGAAGGCAAGCAGTCTCATCGCTGACCGACAGTCCGCCCTGAACTCGTGTTCGTCGTCTAACCTTTTTTCATACACAAAAATACCTCGAGCAAGTGATTCTCATTCTATAATGGTCATTAAAATATCACATGCATACTGTAGAAAATATTAAAATTAGCAATTTGCAATATTTACGCTGAAGAAGTTACAAACAAATTTTGCTTTCCTAAGCCGGGTATGTTCTTAGATGTAAACTGGAATTATATTCAGGTACAAAAGAAACATCATTCCCAAATAGAAACAAAAAGGGATACAGGACTGGTATCTATCTAACGTGATCATACATAGAGACAGTGACAAATTATTAAATTTCGCAAGATTCAATAGGAGAAATTTAATAACTTGGTATACTCTTCCAACTTGATATGAACTTGATATGAACAAACAAATCATCACAACTGCAGTCAAATTGTTTGCGAGTACGCGAGAAGAGATTCCAAAAGAGTAACCGACCATTGACCTACAGGTAGTGTAAAACGCAAGACGAACATCCAGACTGCGGAAGTGAATTGCAAGTAGTTTTAAAGTGTTAGAATCGCTCTGCCCGTCATATTTAATATATGCTATGCGCTCAGTCTGTTGGATGCTTGTCCACACTGTCTGTCCGAACTGTAACGGCCATTAGCGAAACCTTTTGAAGTGGAGTAGGGGAAGAGCTCAAGTAATCGAGTAACCGGGCACGGAGGTGCAGAAAGAGCAGCGAGCAGAGGAAGGAGCGGGAGGAGAGGAGGTGCAGAGAGGCAGAGAGGAGCACCCCCACCCCTCCCTTCCTCCTCCACGCCACGCGCCGCTCCGCGCCTCGCCCTCGAGTGCCCGGAGGCCGCCGGATTTTTCGACGAGGCAAGCAGCCGCGCTGGCAGGCAAGGGCGGGCATTCCCCCGCTCGCCGAGAATGCAGGGGCGGGTGGGCGGGCGAGCCGCTGGCAACCCGATATCCCGAGAGCCGAGCGCAGAATTCCGCCTGCTGCGATGCGCGACTCCCGTCCTGCCCCGCCCCGCCCCGCCACGCCCCGCCCCCGCTCAACCCACCCACGCCCCGCCCACGCGACGCCCCCGGAACCTCTTGTTCTGCTGACGGAAATGCCTGAAATTGTCTTCCGCATGCGACCGTCTCGTGTTCACTTCCGCCCCGGCATTTCGTCTTTGGAGAAGCGGCGGAAATCCTCTTTCTCATTATCATGCATCTGTGTTGCTTCCCACATGAAATCCAATAATCCTAGCATTGTTTTGCAGAAGGGGTGGGTTGGTTTACTAAATCCTGGTAGGTGAGTTCGTTGGAGAGAGTGAATTTATTAAGTAGGGTGGGTGGAAAATCGATAAATTTGTTGTTTATGTGGAATGGTTGGTTGTCGGGTGACTCTGCCCCGATGAGAGCGGGTAGTGCGATTTGGTACTTTAAACGTTTAGTAGCTCCGACTCGTTGGTCTCTGGGCTAGTGGTCGAGCAAGTGTATGGCTCGGTCAGGCGCCGGGTGGGAGTGGGGGAGCGAGTAGACGGAGAGGCCATGCGGGCAGGGGGCGCTGGCGCTGGCGCTGGCGCTGGCGCTGGCGCTGGCGCTGGCGCTGGCGCTGGCGGCTGGATTGGAGCGGGGGGGGGGGGGGAAGCGCGAACATGCGCTCTTGCACTTATTGTTGGCCGCGCAGTGTCTGTTTCCCGCGTGGCCGTCGACAGCGCTGCAGCCGCCGCGCGGCTAATTCCTGTCGGGAGGCGGCTAATGGCGCCCCCCCGCCCCCCTCACCCCCCCCCCGCGGCGGCGCGCGGTTTCCCGATAAAGCGATTAACGCGGCTGCTGTGTCTATTTAGGGTAACTCTGCCAACGGCGGCGGGATAATGGGGTATAACACTGAACGAGATAAACTTGCCTTGTTAGCGGGGTCACAAGACAGACTAACACGTTTGAGCGCTTTTGGGAAATCGATGTTGGATCTTTCCAGTAAATGTGAAGATTGTCACTCTATGTATTCTTCATGGAACTACTGAATTTGCTTAGTACTCTTCATTATAGTAAATGGACTAGTATTGTTGTCGACGTGGCTGAAGCTATTTTAAATATTTTTGTGAGTAGTGGAGGTACAATTCAAGAAAAAGCTTTTCCCAAAGGACGGGTAAAACTACACTACTTTAATGCTTATGAACATACATTTTGTGTTCAAATTCTGAATGTTCAATCAGTTAGAATATTTAAATGAAACAAACTGAAACATATATTCAAAGAACCTGAATTTCAAGCTAGATCCTCTTATTTTTATACGATTAGAAGACATATTTTCAATATGTAGGGTAGCGCATTATCTAATGGCTAGCGCTATTTTCAAGACAGTGTCATAACAAATTGTAAAGACAGTTATATTTATAATTTTCTTTTAATGCAGTAATTTAATGCATTTTTATGCAAGGTATGTTGAAAAGCAACAATCTAGGCAATAGTTCTTGACTTTACAAAAACTTGGTAACCAAAACCGAATTGTCGTGAAACCTCTTCACAATTTGGACATTTTGCTTAAATAATGACACTGGCCTTGAATGCTTCCTGATATAGCAGGACACCGGCCTCTCATGCGCGTCATACAGTTTGCGTTCGAAGACGCATGTCTCATGAAGCGGAATGTCACGGAACGATTTGCTCGTCTGTAATGTTGCTTATTAGAGTTTGGCAGTTACGTTGTAATATACATAGTGCGCTAGTTCATGTTGCTGCGAATCCACAATTCAATATTCACTGAACGGAAGGAGCTGGGTTGCAGTTCGAAGGGATGCGGATTTTCAACATTAAGTACGAAATATGAGTAGACAGGTCAAACCCGAGCCATTCCTTCAGATGGCTCTCAAATACACGCCAGATAAATTCTTTAAACAATGAACTGCAAACTCTGTGCAATTCGCAAGACTAAGGAAGCAGAGTGTGCACTTGAGTCAACTCAACGCGCAAATGGTGCTATAATGCTCGAAGCAGAAGATGAAGGTACATTTGATCATAAAAAATTGACAACAATAATTTTAATAACTTTCAATTCATTTTCCCCATTCGCAGCTCGTTATGTCACTAAGATTCATATTTCCTAATATCACATTAATCACAACGTCTTATTGAACATTTAAGTGCTTTTGCTTCCGAGCGTGTCAACAAATGAAGTTGCTAGTCGGCTTGGTGCAGTTCATTTGAAATCCTGGGAGGTGGCGGTGTTCCCCTTTGCTGAAACGTGCAACGGCGCGCCCGCCTCAGCCAAAGCAGCATTCAAGATCTCCCTTTGCTGAAACGTGATATCCGTCGCCTTCTAAGACGTTGACCGCTGAATTTCCACCTCCAGTTCCCTCCCGCCACGCAATGGCGCGCCCGCCTCAGCCAAAACAGCATTCAAGATCTCCCTTTGCTGAAACGTGATATCCGTCGCCTTCTAAGACGTCGACCGCTGAATTTCCACCTCCAGTTCCCTCCCGCCACGCAATGGCGCGCCCGCCTCAGCCAAAGCAGCATTCAAGATCTCCCTTTGCTGAAACGTGGTATCCGTCGCCTACTAAGACGTCGACCGCTGAATTTCCACCTCCAGTTCCCTCCCGCCACGCAATGGCGCGCCCGCCTCAGCCAAAGCAGCATTCAAGATCTCCCTTTGCTGAAACGTGATATCCGTCGCCTTCTAAGACGTCGACCGCTGAATTTCCACCTCCAGTTCCCTCCCGCCACGCAATGGCGCGCCCGCCTCAGCCAAAGCAGCATTCAAGATCTCCCTTTGCTGAAACGTGATATCCGTCGCCTTCTAAGACGTCGACCGCTGAATTTCCACCTCCAGTTCCCTCCCGCCACGCAATGGCGCGCCCGCCTCAGCCAAAGCAGCATTCAAGATCTCCCTTTGCTGAAACGTGATATCCGTCGCCTTCTAAGACGTCGACCGCTGAATTTCCACCTCCAGTTACCTCCCGCCACGCAATGGCGCGCCCGCCTCAGCCAAAGCAGCATTCAAGATCTCCCTTTGCTGAAACGTGGTATCCGTCGCCTACTAAGACGTCGACCGCTGAATTTCCACCTCCAGTTCCCTCCCGCCACGCAATGGCGCGCCCGCCTCAGCCAAAGCAGCATTCAAGATCTCCCTTTGCTGAAACGTGATATCCGTCGCCTTCTAAGACGTCGACCGCTGAATTTCCACCTCCAGTTCCCTCCCGCCACGCAATGGCGCGCCCGCCTCAGCCAAAGCAGCATTCAAGATCTCCCTTTGCTGAAACGTGATATCCGTCGCCTTCTAAGACGTCGACCGCTGAATTTCCACCTCCAGTTCCCTCCCGCCACGCAATGGCGCGCCCGCCTCAGCCAAAGCAGCATTCAAGATCTCCCTTTGCTGAAACGTGATATCCGTCGCCTTCTAAGACGTCGACCGCTGAATTTCCACCTCCAGTTCCCTCCCGCCACGCAATGGCGCGCCCGCCTCAGCCAAAGCAGCATTCAAGATATCCCGGTAAATGGGAGTAGAGTAGCATAAGCGCTTGTCTGTGTGTGTGCGTACGTGTAAGCAAAGAGAGGAGAACTAGGATGATGAAAGATAGACTGCGCGTGGTTTGTGACCTGTTTGTTAGGGTACTGCTCTGGCGTTCACCTGATGTTGATCAGAGAAACCTCAAAAAGCTGCCTTCACATCATCTGGCCGCTAGAACTCTCCTCAAGACACTGGCTGATTTCGACCAGCAGCTCCGCAGCTGGCGTCGAATTGCACCCCTGCTCGAACTCGGCCCTCTGAACGGCGATGCAAAGGCCGGTGCTGCCGCGGAGTCCTTGAAGCCCAGATGCACTCGCGTTGTGAGGGCGGGGACCACTGCACCACAAGCAGCGCACCGAACGAGCGGGGAGGAAGGGGGCGGGGGCGGAAAAATCAAAAGATCTATTTTAGGCTTTATGTCAGTGGCAGTATATTTCCGTGGTTTTATAAATAAATGAGATGACATGGTTCTTTTAATGATGAAACAATGCCCCACAACGTTATAGTGATATTGACTTAAGTAAACAGATTTCTCAGAATTTATAAAATATCACTTACACCGTTCCGTTTTTCACCATTCAGTTCGGAACCATTTTTAAAAAACTTTTTCAGTGTTGAGGCGTCTTGTAAGTACCTCCCCCAATTCAGAAATCTGCTTCAAATTTCTAGAGTCTCCACTTCCACCAGATAGTTCGGGGAAAATCAATTTTGTAGAAAAGCTCCTAAACGGTTTAGGCGCTAGAGAGGACAAAAGACAGGCAGATACGTTTTTCCGTACTCGAACGTTTCAGTAGCAAGAATCCATAAAAAGTGAATTGTAAATGCGCAATGGCTTAGAGGAAGTAATTTACTTCATGTAGGAACAAGACTTATCAACTTTTTCGTCCTGAAGGCATTTCTATTCCAGTTTTTCTGTTGGGAAATTACCGATTTTTGCTGCAGCATTAAAATACTTTCTCTGTACTACATAAGTAGTATGCGAGAAAGGAAAAATGAATTAAAGCGGAGAGAAATTATGGCAGTTTTAATTAACAAATCAGAGAAAATGACGATAATCACGGAACAGGAGAGATAAGCTAATTAAAATACAATTTGATAGCAAATCAAATGATAAAAGATAAAGAGAAGAACTAAAGATCGTGGTGACAGCCAGGATACAATTGACGAGAAATAATAATCTAAATGTAAAGTTTTCGCTTGAAAGTGTGCAGTCGATACTTTTTATTCTCACTTCGCCAAGATTTTCATTGCGGTTGCGAGCAGCACGACATGACTATCATATGAAGGAGTCGCCTTTCATTCATCACCGTTTAGTTATTTAGACAAATTTCAATGTTAAGGACTGTTAAGTCAAAGCGAAAAAATATCTGTTTTGTCTCTATAATGGAGAATTTATCGTTCAAGCAGTTTCTTATTATTTCATTTTATCTGCACACGCTAATATTGATTGTGATAAATAGAATATATATATATATATATATATATATATATATATATATATATATATATATATATATATATATATATATCACAAACCTTGGCTATTCGACCCTGCTATAGAGCAGACGTTTGCTGGTGTACGTATCTAAAAATGCTCTGCTGAAGATCACTCAATTATTTAACTACTTGACAATATTTCACCTAAGTTCACCTGTTTATTAGGGTATCCAATCCCCAAGTACCTTTCAAAACGTACTAATCCCAGTTAAAGTCGACTAAAGATCTCTCTCTCTCTCGATCTCCAAGGGTTTAGTAATAAAATTAAAATAATAATAATGATAATGATGATAATGATAATAATAATAATATTAATAATAATAATAATAATAATAATAATAATAATAATAATAATAATAATAATAATAATAATAATAATAATAATAATAATAATAATAATAATTAATCTGCAGGTAGCCTGGTATATAACCCCAGCTTCTTGTTGCCCTGAAAACCCGCCAAGCAGGCTGCAAACTAATACAATAGAAAGCTAAGCTATTAAAATTACTCACTATTTTCTGAACATGTGACATTTCTGTGAAATTTCTCATTAGTTGAGTGTGCACAATTATTATTACTAGATGATGTATGTAGCAGCGAGTTCGCAATTGAGCCTTCGTAGGTATAGAGATTTTAGATTCAAATTCTCCGAGTTTGCAACCCGCTAAATCGAAAGTGTCCACGTTGCAAGGCCTTGAGGGCCACAGCTACAGCCATGTTCGCGTTGCGCGGGCGCCCCACGCCTGACGCTGTCCACTGCGGCGGTTTGGGGGGTGGAACCATGCGTGAAATCAGGCCCTACCATGCACAACGCAGTAAAGCACATTGGGATGATACTGAATTTCTGAATTTACTACAAAATATTCCTAAATATATACTTAACATATTTTCACATGACGAGGGTGTTGACCCCAGCAGGGTCGGCACTTGGCGCACTACGCCATCGCCCGACAGGGATGCCAGGGGCTTTGACGATTGCCTAGTAACCTTCCCCGGGCCTCCTGAGCTAAGCAGTTGGATGCTGAACTACGTCCCTCTTCCCTTCGTCGCCCTGCCCGCACGCCCGTTCTCGTCCGCATTCGATGAGGAAATCAGAGACCAGCATACAGCGATTTGCTTGGCGAAATCCGAGACATTAAATGGGTTTAGTGTTGGGTTACACGATTAATTGATTGATTATTTCGTGTTTGAGGGCACGTAAACTGTTATGGTCAATTAGTCATGTTGGTGCAGTGGATGTTTTTATCACGGGGGCGGCGATAGTGTTTCTTCCGCTGGTGTTGAGATCCGGCGATGACTGACTCGTCTTACTTTTCTACAACGACACGCTCTAAGCTCCCGCTATGTATATAGAATAGTGCATCTATTAGTAAATGTGTGTAGTAAGATGAGTAAATAAGACTAGGAAGAGGAAGGAAAGATCGCGCGAGGTTTGTGGCCCGGTTTAGGGTACAGCACTGGAATTCGCTTGGAGAAACTCGATCGGAGAAATAACGACCAGAGCAGCCCGCTGCCAGAATTATTTTCCAGATAACGAGTGAATTCTACCTAGCTATCTAGTTAACGTTGAAAATTCTGCCATCGGGACTCGAACCCCTGCCCCACCCGGACCAAAGAAGCTGCAGTGACATGAGTCAGTAGGTTACCCGAAATAAAAGCAAATACAAATTATTAAAACAGTAGTTTTTCATGCCGTCCGTATAATTCGCGCACGTTTTCTTGAGCCATCTTTCCGCTAGATGCTCGAGGAATGGCAGGGTCGGTCGTTTCAACGGAAGAACCGCTATAGCCAATCTGCAGATAATTTTTCCATGTACATTCATAGTCGCGCGGGATCGAACATTTGTGTATATCAAATGTCAACAAGCTCGTTGCCATATTAGAATAAGATTAATTAAAATAATACTAATTGCATTTATAAATGAAGGAAAGTGGTGGGAGAAGGAAGAGGCCAGGGACTGAAGCGAATGTGCGCCTGCAGTGCGGTCCATTTCGTGGAGGTGGAGTGTTTGGGGCCTGAGGGCTCTCCTCCTCCTCATTATCCGGCGAACGGCGCCCGCCCTCGCGCGCTTAGCGGCTGCCCCGAAGGAAGCTGCTTCGCTGATCGCTTGCTTGAACGCCCGCGCGCCACGTGCAGCAGAAAAGCCTCTTGGAATTCGCCCCCGCTTCATTAAAAGCAGGTCTTAAGATCTGGTCCTGGATTTGGCGCAGTGCAAATGGGCGACCGTTCATTCGCTCCTCTTCAATTTGTTTCTTTTTAAATACCTTTTGTATTATTTGTGAGTATTATTTTTCACACATCCAAATTTCTGACAAATCTTATGATCTACAGAATTTGAGAGTTCACTCGACTCTTCAATTGCGCTTAAAAATGGAATATTTACGCAGGCACAATCTCATTACGTTTGAGATCACAATTAAATGTTAATTTGTAAAAGTTATGACCATAAATAAAAGCTGCGGGTGTCAATCATTTCTTAGTTTGTTTCAGAGAATAAAATGACTTAGAACTAAGATAATGTCAATTATGGATAAATGGTGTATTTAAAGTTTAAAAAAGGACCGCGAGATCTGTAAAAATTATTTTTTTACCAACTTCTAGTATAAGAGGTTAATTTTAGAGCAAGCACAGCGAGTTAAGAATTAAATTCTTCGCACTAACTAGGTTCAAATTCCGTGATGCTTAAATGTTCAGACACAACAGTGTTACTGCACAAAATGCTTTCATCGGACCTTAGTGTAACGTAGGACATAAGTAAGTGATTTGATTATGGAATAAAATTAAATTAAAATAAAAAGAAATTCAGTAAGGCTGTCTAAAACATAGCCCACGATACACATAGTAAAAGTAATTGTATTTTGCTCTTAGGATAGCGACACTCGATCTATTGGCCTTGTGTCGCAATCTATCCTATTCGTACAATTTAATTTCACTTTTACATCTCATATCATAAATTACTATTAAGTAGCTCTAGCACGTATTTCTACTAGTAATATATGGTTAAAAACATTGAGGAGGTTACACAACACTATCAATTCTCAGCATAGAAAGAAAATTATTGAGAAAATTAATATTCGTATTAGATATCAAAAGCAGTTCTACTTCATAAATTTCTTTTTAATATTTTGAACTATATGAATATACTGAAACCTTGGAAATGTTGAATATATTTTGAGGAAACGTTTTCCATTATTTCCAATATGTACTTGAGGTTGATAGCCAACACCATATTCCACGTGCATGCCAAAGGGTTGCTCTGGCAAAGGCGGGTTTTGGGGCGTAGGCTCGAAGCAATGAGCGGGGCTCCCTAACCACTCCCCCTGGCGGACGCTTTGTGCGGCCGCGGATGCTCCAAGCGCCTTCCGGTAATGAGCGACTAACGACCGCTCTTGCGAACGGCTTCCAACCTCCATCGAGGGCCGAGCGGAGCAGCGGTCGGTGACTGCTATTCTGCTCTTGGCGGGTGAACGCACCCAGGCGATGTGACGCGTGACGAGCTCCAGTGCATTTGGTGGTATTACTTCTGCTGCTGCTGCTGCTGCTGCTGCTGCTATGATGAAGGGCAACCGGTTGAAAAACCGCAAATAAGTCAGTTTCTTATTCTATTCACATTCTTTTAATCATGCACGACGATCTTTTCATTGTCATAGTGAACAGCTGGCGGCGCCAACTAAAAAGCCAATGCATACACGGCGTTTATTTTATTTCACTTTATTCTATTATTGATCAAATTTAGTAGCTTTCTTAATAATAATAATTTAACTATCAAAAAAATAGAACTGTAGTTTTCATTTTGAAATAATTCATGAACTAGTAGTCTCGCCATTTTGTGCCTAACGTTTATTTACTGGAGTTATATAATAAATAGTGGCATTGATTTTCTAAAGAAAATCTTCTCTTGTTATACACCAGGAATTTGCCAGTTGTCAGTATAACATCCACTACTACGCAAAACTGTACTACTACTGCACACACTCTGCTGTACGCTACTGAAACATGTATCACTCATTATGTTACGTGTAATAGTTTCGTAATATATATATATATATATATATATATATATATATATATATATATATACACACATATATAGGATGACATCACCTCTAAAGACTCAAGATGTAGACGCGAGAAACGCATCGGTTCGGGTCCCCCTGTGGCGAGTCCGAATTGCGGCGCAGCCTGTGCGCACCCGGGCAGCGGGAGCGGGCTCGAAATCTTCGGGAGCCGCGAGATAAAACGCTTTGCATCCGATCGATGGCCCCGATGCATTCATTGCGCGCGGGCGGGCGGGCGGGCGAAGGGCGGGCGGGCGGGCGGGGGCGGCTGAAATGGAAAGGACAGTGGGGCGCAGACAACTCGCGATCTTTCCGTCCTCCCCTTTTCCTCTCCTCCCATACACACGCACAAACATTCACTATATCACAAATGACGTAAGTGACATTTTATACATTCTGAGAAAAACGTGTTTAATGTAGGCTATATGCCAGTGGCAATGTATTTTCATGGTTTTAATGATGAAACAAATCACCACGACTTTACAGTAATATTGACTTAAGTAAACGGTTTTCTCATAATTTATTTAATGTCTTTTAACCTGTTCTGGCTTTCGCCTATTCAAGTGTCGGGAGATACGTGGAGCGGACACTCCCACACCGAAGTGTAGGTCGGTTGGACAGAGGGGGGTCCGAGAGAGGGGGTGGGCGGGAGGTTAGGGCCGGCGGGCGCCCTGGGGCCCGGGGGAATGGAGGAGCCCCCTGGCGAGTGCTGGGCCGGTCTCTGGTGAAATGGACTGAGAAAGGATTTTCCGCAAACGGGCGAATTCTTTTAGGCGAGTGAAGATTGAAGTGGGTTGTAGGCTGGATGAGGATACAAAATTGAAGGAGAGGGTATGAATGAGTACGATGCTGTATGAAACTGAGTGTTATGCGTGCCTATGTTAGCTGGTGTGTGTGTGTGTGTGTGTTTGTGTGTGTGACAGAGAAGTGAAGAGTGAGATAGAGAAAAGGATAATAGACGAATACTAAGAAACTTGTACTCTGAGTGGTGAGGGATAATATGTTGTGGCGGATTTGTGAGTGATTAAGCAAATAGACATTTAAAGTCAATGAAGTGATTAAATTACGGACACTTTAAAAATGAAAGTGAGGGCTTGCAATATAATAAAGCGTAATTCGAATAATTGACAAATTGCAGAAATTGCTGGTTTGATAATGTATCCAGGTTTACTGTTTCAGACATTGTCATTTAGACATTCTGGTCATTTAGACTTGAAAATATTTCTCACAAAATGCTAAAAGAGAAAAAGAACGTCAAAATATGTTGTTTTAGGACTTCATATAACCTATAGCTATATTATTTAATTGTTTATTAATTCCTTGTCTCTTCTTTCGACACGACGCGTGTTCAAATGTATTGTAGGAGCTATTGATACTTGTGTCCCATCCAGCTTCTAGCAATGGTGTGATTACACTCCCTCGTGTATCGTGATGTCCGTGCCAGGCATTCCAAAAATTACGTAGTAACACAGTACGAAGTGAGGGTAAGAAGGTGAATGGCAGGAAGATTGCGGGGCCTGGGCGTCTGGGAGCGCGTCGCCGGGGCGGCGAGCAGAAGTGGGGGGGGGGGGGGCTTGGAAACGCAATTGAGTGCGAAAGTGGGCGATCGCGGCGCGCGGCCTCCTCGTCCGAACAATGGCCGTCGCGGACGGATGACGCGCGGCCGGGCGTGGCGTGGCGAGGCGGGGCGGGGGGGCGGGGCGGGGCGGGGCGGGGCGGAGCGGGGCGGGGGAGGGGCGGGGCGGCTCCGGAGAAACGACACGCGCGCCCTGCAGCTGCCACGTGCAACGCAGAAAACGCCCCTGCGTCCGAGACGTAACAGATATGTGCATTGAGGAAGGGGTGTAATCCGTGCCAAGTCAACCAAGAACTGACTGAGGCAGTCTAATCATCTTACGAGAGATTAAATTAAGAATTAATAGCTCTAGTAGTAATGGGACCCACTTTCGTGCACTGTGAATTAAATCTCGGGGCTACACATGGCAATTCTGGAGCACAAAGAGTTCGCAACAGATGTTCTCGGGCTTCTCCCGTTTCCCCGCCTTTTCATTCGCTCAACACCATATAATAATTTGTATCTTGTGATAATAGTCACCCCCAACCAAATAGTTATTTATACACCAAGGGCGCTATAAGAGTTCTAATGATCGACAAAATCCCAAGGGGATTTGCCTGCCAGAGGCTTTTAGTGCGCGAGTTACTGCCC
Source organism: Gryllus longicercus (assembly GCA_038098605.1). Classification (NCBI taxonomy): domain Eukaryota; kingdom Metazoa; phylum Arthropoda; class Insecta; order Orthoptera; family Gryllidae; genus Gryllus; species Gryllus longicercus. The sequence continues at coordinate 5,634,853 of JAZDUA010000034.1, read as the reverse complement.
GTAGTATACTTATGACATTTTTACATAATTTTAATTATTCAGATTAACGTATTTACTAGTTAAGTAGTTTTTTAGCTTCACTCCGTTTGTCTTCTCATATTCCGTCCCCCCATGATATTATTTCATAATTATTCCCTTTCGTAATTCCCTCTAGAAGAGAACATGTCGCTCCATTCAACTGTTTTCATATTTCCCTCGCAACCCCGATCCTCTCAACCCAGTTGAGATATGCAGTGTATATTCCACCCGCATCGAAGGCAACGAAACGGAGGCGGCGCGCCCGAGCCGGAGAGGCGAGGAGAGGGAGGGCGCGGTGACGGGGGGGGGGGGTGATCTGCGAGGTTGTTCCGCCTGCCGGGGGGGGGGTCGTAAATCGATTGCTCTGCTCCATCGTTTGCGTGGTTGCCTCTCATCTCTTCCAGGAGAATTCTAGCGCAATGCCACACGTCAAGGGCTGCGGATCTTCGCTTTCTCTTCCCTTCCCGAACTGGATGACTGAAGGGAGCATCTCCCGAATCTGACTCTCCACAACTAACGAAAGCCAACGAGAAAGAGGCCAACATTCAACGTGATTGAAATTGCTGGAGATAATTAAAATAATATATAGTATATATAGTATATAATAGCATTAGTGCTTGCATATTTCTGTAGATACACCTAACATATTTCGGTTGACTTCATCACTCACTTAATGACTTTGTTCGTCCAACAATCGTTCATTCGATTGAATATAAATTGCAGTTATAATGTAAAAGCTGCAAATGCATTGTTGCGATGAAAAAAGAAAAGAAGCAATGCTTTTGTGGAAGGCAGTTAGTAGCCTATCCTAAATTTAAAATAATTGTGACATTGCTTATTTTCGTCTACCAGAACTGACACTTTAGAAGTAAAAAGACAGTTTTGTTGCAAATGTGATCGAAACATGATAAAAGAGTATGGACGAGCTTTCATAGATGTTATTTATTAATAAAATATTTAGAAAACGCTTTTTACTTCCTATTAATTTGCGTTACTTTTGTTGTGACCAATTATAAGCTTTCTATTTCATTTTGTTAATTTTTTGACGAATTTAACTGTTTTTTATCATTAGTCTCGATAGATAATTATACACAATTATATTTTAATTAATTAATTTATTTATTTACGTCAAAAACAGTTAAAACTGTGTGTGACGTGCTACGGGGAGAAGTTAATTTGAAGTTACATTTATGTCCAGAAGCAAAACAAGGGGCCATCTCAGTATTTGCTCACGGATCAGGGAAACTGAACGGAAACCTCATCGAGATGGGGGTTATTATTATCGAATTATTTATTAATATTTATTCATTAACGCAAGAGTAATCAAAAGTATCAATTAATAATTCACTTTAATATTAACATTTTTATTAATATTAATTAACGTATTAATTATTTAATTATATTATTTTTTCATATATTACATTTTATATTATTACATGTTTTGATTATCCATTAGTACATTGAATTCAATTAAAGAATTATATTTCTTCAGTTAATCACAGCCAATGTGTTGCGCTTGAGCCCAAGCCTCGGAGACGAGATGCCGGGCGCCAGTCCCTCGCAAGCGGCGGAAGACGCGCCGCGAGGCGGGTGGGGGGTGGGGGGGCGCTGCAGCAAGTAGTTGGAGCGGGGCGTTTACGGCCCAGCGGACGCTGCCAGCCCAAACATTTGCTTGGGGTTCCTCGCCACACACCAGGTGCCTGTCGCCCGAGCGCCTTTGTGTTTCCTGCCAATCGGGAAGTTTTCGATTCTCTTCTTCGTATTCCTAACCACATTTATTCCTTTTTGTGCTACTAATAATACTCACACGAGAATGCACATGAGTATGTTTTTTAGAAATACAAACTTCCTAAACTTCTACCACATTACTATTGACAGCATGAAATAGTAGAAACTATATTTCATTTTGTAAAAGCACTATTGAAAACAGAAGAACACGTTCATGAAGGCAAAGTAATGCCATTTTTCAAAAATTGTGTAATTAAGAGCACAAGATTTGCATAATTTTAACGACAAGCTTAATGGGTTTTCTCATGAACGGCCAGTGTAAGTCGGAATATTTGTCGGAATATTTGTCGGATAAGGAATATTTGTCGCCAGCGATTGAGATAGTGGTGAAATGAAAAAAAAAATATTAGTTCGATTATTGTAATAAGTTAGATTAATTTATATGTACCTCTATGAAAATCACTGATTACTACTAAAGGTGTTAAATGTGTAGTGATAGTGTTTAGGTTATCTTTAGACACACTTTACATGTGAGCAACAAATGTTCTTAATATGTATTCACGAGGAAGCCAACTTCTAACACACAAGCTCTGTTGTATTAAGGAACATAAATTCATTCGAGAGAGCACAATGTATACGTTGTATTATTTTCAGAAAGTCATTTATGTTTTTTAGTTGAGTAAACATTAAAATGATAAATATTTGTCATGCAATAACTCGTCCTTTGGGAAATATAGAATACTAGAATTCTACTGCAGCTGTTTCATCGGAATTCATTTATGCCTTTTAGCCTTCATTCGTGTACGTGGGTACTCATTTAGTATTACTAACGTTACCCATGCAATATCATGGTCTCGTAAATGGTTTACGGAAAACGAATTAGTTTAAGTGTCAGAATACTTGAGGAAACAATGAAAATTATTTTCGTTTTCTTGAGGTTTTGACAAAAAACATAATCTTATGTTTAAGTCGCTGTACTGTAGTTCAATGTATTCAAACGTTATTTATTAGACTCATTTACCACAATTCTGATTCATTATTTACTCGAAAGGAAGCAATGTATGCTGTACAGTTGGGATAGATTTGTAGAAGGATGGTCAGTTCGAAAATATTTCCCCTAAATTGAAATATCATAAATATACACAATTTTCATTCCTTTTAATGATATTTTTCACTCCTGACTGCACCGACATATATTTGGTGAATAAAACCAAAGTTGCATTGAACTTATTGCCTCCTTTAACTCGTAGGTTAGTCGAGGCTGCTCCAATGCAGAATGTACTGTTTGCTACATTTCTACATTGGAACCGTCCCCAAGATTCTAGAAATCTTTAGAGTAACTTACCAACATGAGAAATCTGACTATTATCATATACTTTTACAGCTGATTCATCAAATCTTAGCGTGTCCAAATATTTTGCCAGATACCTGAGTAGTGGTTATAAATCCCTAAATACCACTTGGCAACCATTGTTCAACAATTTTTATATCTGTCTACTCTAAAGATTGATGTATTGGTGGGTCATTTCAGTTGGAAGAAAAGCACTCTGGCATGTTCCTTATAACTTTAGCAATAAATAATTCCCTTTGTCGTTCTGGCCTCAGTAGTAACGATTCCCGAAGAAAGTGCTTTTTGTAATTCTCCAATTTCATCACAGCCAGTATGTCACTAGAACTTAGTGCGCATTTTTAAGACTCCAAGGTCGTAATAGAATATAAAATTATATTAAACAAGTTTCAATTTGGACTAATTAATGGAGAAAGAAAAGAAAGAAAGAAAAAGAAAGAAAGAAAGAAAGAAAAAGAAAGAAAGAAAGAAAGAAAAAGAAAGAAAGAAAGAAAGAAAGAATCAAAGAAAGAATCAAAGAAAGAATGAAAGAAAGAATCAAAGAAAGAATCAAAGAAAGAATCAAAGAAAGAATCAAAGAAAGAATCAAAGAAAGGATCAAAGAAAGAATCAAAGAAAGAATCAAAGAAAGAATCAAAGAAAGAATCAAAGAAAGAAAGAAAGAAAGAAAGGACTCCAAGTTGTAGACTCGGGAGGTCATTTGGAGGCAGTGAGTGCAGTGAATCTCTAACGGCCGGCTAGCGAGGCCTGGAGCGAGCGCTGAGCGTAGAGCGGTGCGCTATCAGGGGTGTCGTCAAAGCACCCCGCTTGAACCGATTCACAATTTGGCTCTTTCGCCGTTTATGATCGTAAAAAGCATGTGGACACTACTTCATATGTTCAAATCTAAGTGATTTGAATCATTCAATTTAAGCAGGACCTTCTAGGCGTCAGAAGAAGAGAAGTTGAGTAACTGCGGTGCAGTAACAAAACCTTTGTCAGCAAAATGATTCTAGAAATATTTGTTCATCTAATTGAGGACAAGATTGAAGTATTTTGACCCTAAAATTACTCGTGTGAGTTTAGTGATTGTTAAATTTCCAACTATATGGTTCTGTACCTTACCCCAATATGCATTACATTGCCATACATGCCCGGACGCCAGTCGGGAGTTTCGAACATGTCCGGCAGGGGCGGTGCCGCGTTCTGAGGAGGTGGCGCCAGCGGGGGAAGAGCACCGCCCCTCTCACCTCTCGACTTGGGAGAGCGATGACTAAGGAAGCAGGCAGCGGAGGCGCGGTGTTGTGGCACTCACCGCCGAGGCCCGGGCGGATGCGCTTGTCGTAGCGGCTGGGGCTGAGCAGCGCGTCGAGCAGGTAGGTGACGTTGCGCTGCAGCGAGCGGTAGTCCCTGAGCATGGCGTGGGCGGCGCACGGCCCCGCGGCCGCCAGCAGCGCCAGCAGCGCCAGCAGCGCCCGCAGCGCCATCGCAGCGCCACTGCCAGCGCCAACGCAGCACCAACGCAGCACCGCACCGCCACGCCGCCTGCCTCAGGGAATGACTCTTTGCCACAGCGGGAAGCACGTGTCTGAGGCCACCGGCCCTGTTGAGAAGGACGTTTACGAATTAATTAAAAAGGCTCTTTTATATAAGGCAGGTGGTGAAACAATGTCACCGGGCACTATAGAAAAAATCAAAGTGTAGAGCAGAGGTCGGCAACCCGCAGCCCGAAGGGCCTGTACTTTACAAAGAACTCTTAAGAACGTTCACTACCAGCTCCAAAGTTGGTATTGTGAAGCTGGTATCCAAAATACGAGTCCACACATCGCACAACTGGCCTTTTCTGAACTGTTCTTGTATTTGTATTCGAATCGCGAACTGCAGAGAAGCCATTGGCCTAATTTTACTTATTTTTTATTGACGGGGAGGGTTGTGAGTACGTCAATGCATTATGTAGAGCAGGAAGGAAAGTTGGCCACTTAATAGCATAGGTAGTATGTGCCTTCGTAAGCAAACATACACTGTAAAGACAAAATTTTCTTAAAACGGGTTTTATACAGTTTTTTGTTTCTTCTGAGAAATTAGGAAATACGGAGTAATCGCCTTTCTGCAATTAGCGATTCATTTATTGTCTCAGTCTGTTGCATTCGTGTTTATTGTCTTCGTAAATAAAATTTTGTTATACAATCTTTAAAATGTTTTTTCGCTGTATCTGGATCCCATGCTCCTTTTGACATATTATAAATAAAAATATTGTATTGTAACTTAATATTTTAATTTTTTAATAAAAAGGAAGTTGGAGACATGTGCGGCCCGCGAGCTGTTGAGGCTTTCACAAAGTGGCCCGAAGTTACAAAAAGGTTGCCGACCCCAATACTAGAGAGTAACAAAATGCAGTCATCTCTTCACGGAAATGGGTTTTGCTTTCACTCGTCTTAGTAGTTCGAGGGAGAGCTTTTACGATATAAATAAAATACTTCGTGCACTATTTCACACCGATTTTTTCATTCAAATAATTTTTTGGAATAAATTCTATACTTTCCTTTTCAAAATGTCATTGAGCAAAACTCACGTGGGATTTCTTCCGTAACTCTCGATACAGGCACTAAGCAATTTCTCCACTTTTTTGACAAGTACATACATCTTATAGAAATGTAGGTAAACGAATAACGTTTATGAATGAATGTCATATGTCAAAATTTACATATTGAAAAATTTTGAACATATGATAGCGTGGGAGGATGCCATTTTCCTCCACCTTAAAAGTGAAAAGTAAAAATAATAAGTTGAGGTACAAAACAATAACGTACAATTTTGACATGAATAGAGCATAAAAGTGACAAAAAAGAGAAACTCGCACAGCGACTGCTGAACATGCTATTTTGGATAATCGGAGTATTATCTTAATATCCACTAAAGCTTGTCATTTGCTGTAAATTATATAATTGGAAACAGGTTCGACAAGTGCGAGAAGTATTCAGAATAACAGACTTCTTGCATCTATTTAAAGTGTCTTAATGATATATCAAGTTTCTCAACATTTATTTGGCACGTTTTCTAGAGAGTGGCATTGGATTGCTAGAGTGGATACTCGCACACGTCCTATTTTTGATCCTAATTATAGCAAGGCATGGTGTGTCCTTTTGGCCAAATACGTTTTGTCGGTCGTGTGTCCTTTTGGCCAAATACGTTTTGTCGGTCGAGTATGTTAATTCTTAATTTTGATAACTAGTTTCCGTAGCAAATTCTTCTGAAAAAAAGTAATAAAATCAGGTTAGTAAAATTCTCGCCAAGGAAACGTGAGGTTACTGGATTCTAGGATTCCAAACATCCCGATTAAAAATGTTCGTCGAGCGAATTATATTTTCATCATACCGGATAATACGAGTGCGTTAGTGGGATGTTCGACTGCTTGAGCCACAACATGCAGCGAGGCGCGGCGTCTACTTACGATGCCCGAGGCTGCCCCAGCGGCCGCGCTTCCGCGGGAGCCACCGCCGCCTCGCGCGTCTCCGTGGCCGAGCGGCTTCTTGCCGGCGGCGGAGAGGGGAGCGCGCCGGGTGCAGATGGCGCTGCGTGCGTCCACGCTCCGCGCTGGGGGATGAGGTGGCGCACGTGATGGCGAAGGAGGGATGCGAACGGTGCTCGACGATGGAAGCGGCGCTGTTGGCAGCATTGAGACACAGCTTGGAGCGATGGTGGTGGTGAGGGGAAACGGTGATGGGGATGGAATAAAGTCAGAGGCCAAGGTGGAGACAAAAGTCGAGATGTGACTTGCGTTTTTCTTTATGGTATCACGAAATACCGATGAAATTGGAGTCTCAGAAACGGTAGAAATAACGAAGGAGATATATTTTTTTTCGGAGTTTGATACTTATTAGAGTTACTGGTGGATATACAAAGATTTCCGTCACAAATCTGATGATGGAATCTGAAGCTCGGAAGAAGCGATATTGCATAAGCAGAAGTCACAACGGTCGTATGTCAAAGGACGGTGCTTCAGACCGAGATGTTGAGATGAAACAATGGTGTGCGTAGCGAGACGGGTCGCTATTAAATCGGAAGACGATTGCAATGTTTTGGAAAGAAACGCACAAATGGTAGGTAAACGTCATCTGGAGCGACGGCGAAGGTAATGCCCACCATTTACTAGGGAAACTAGACTGAAGGCCGTAGAAATGTCCACAGCACGACCTGTCACATTCGAATCGATCCTACGGGCACGGAGAAGGTGGCGAGAAGAACGCGAATCCGAGACCAGCCGACGGCGACGGCGCCGCCCGCGCTCTCCCCACTCGGAATCTGCATTCCGCCCTATTGCACGCCCGGAGGGTTAAATATACTTGCGATATTTTATATATAGCGTGATAGCTCGCGGGAGGGGGATCAGATGGGAAGCAGCAAGAGGCGAGGCGCGTCCGTCTGGACGGATACTTCGGCCTGAGAGTTTGAGCCCTTGCCAACACAACACTCTGCCGCGCCCCGCCCCGCCCCGCGCAACCGAACAACAGGTGTACGCTTGGAGACTCAAGAAGAGCCATTCACAAAATGTTGGCTGCGAGTGACCGCCCTACAAAAAATCTCCGCAAAGCGAAACGAAGAGCCCGGCGGAAGAGGGGGAGAGGGGCAAACAAATGACCTGGGAGCAACTCGAGCTTCTATAAATACGGCTTGGTCGGAAGTTCGCCCCACATTCGCATCAGGGGGGAATGGATCACATTGGCCTCTTGATGGGGTGCGGATCGCGAACGTTTCGGCGGCGGAAGAGTCTGGCGCCTGGCGACGAACGGGCAATTGAAAATCTCCGCGTCGCTTGACGGGGGTCGTTTCTTCCTCAACTTGTTCGATAGGAAGAAACGTTCACAGTTGTTGATACGGGTGTAGTAAAATACAAATACTTGTTCCTACACGTTAAAACAATTTCATGTATTTTACGGTTACTAGAATACAAAATGTTATTAGCTTCATGAAGATTATTGACCACTTTCATTCGTTTTAGCTCCCAAATATAATGGTATATGGTTACTAAATTTTATCAACAAATGCCTCTGCGCGAAATATCTTTGATTAAGGATCTGCTAAAGTCACAGCAATGAAAAGTTCTTTGCTGACATTTTTACAAATAAATAAGAATTTTTATCTCTAAAATTGTTTCCCCGCAAACTCATTTTCAACGAACATCAAAACGAAACAATGCTTAAAATTTATGAAACAACAAATTTCTTAATAGGTCAACACTCGTGGGCAGCGTTTCGCTCTTTCAACATTTTTGCCAAGATACTCTCATTAGTATTTAATTAATTCTACAGTTCATCTAGCATGTTTTCTTCTTCTTCCATTGAATCTGCCAAATTTCATTAATTTCAAATGAGATGTTGTTGCATCATTAGTGTTATCGTCAACAAATATATTCACTCTAAATTCTTATTATGAGCTGACAACTTTTTATGAGAAGTTCTTTCTCAAAAACCCATACACTTGGCAAGGAGCATCTGACTAACTCATGGAGAAATGGCTCCGAGAACTGCTTATACCTTATATTTATGACTAGACAATGGGTCAATAGGTGTTATTTGTATATTTTACTAATCCAAGATTTCAAGTTACTTCACATTTCACTTCGTTTCGTACATCTCTTTTTGTTTCAAAGAAACCATAATTAGACCAGTTGCGAAGAATAATCAGATTTCAGATAGTGACAAGAAAATTGTTTGTCGTCCTACTTTTAATACATCTGCTACATAAAAATTAACTTGTTTACAATTATATGTTACACAAAAAATACCACTAGGAACATATTGCTTCCAAAGGCACAAATACTTTTTTACAACAAAATACTAAATCGCTTCGAAGTACACGCAACAAAAACTCTACTGGTTTGCTCATGATTAAAATTAACATTTGAAACAAATGGGCCGAGAGCAGAGAACTATAACTGTCTCTCAGAATCTTAGAATTTTGATTTTTTTTCTATCTGCACCTCCATTTAATTTGCCATAAAGCTGAGTTACGAAGTTCAAATTCTTGTATATCAAGTACAAATTTCATGATATAAAACAGTGGATTACGTTATATAGCATTCGTTTGTTATTAAGAGGGGTACGCATTTGATAAAAGCATGAAGTGTAGAAGAATTGTAATGAAGAGTATTACTACAAATGATATTGAAACAACTACTGAAAATGAATATTACCCCTGTTGAGCTCTTTTTTTTCTTTCTTTCTTTTTTTTAAATTTTTTTGTTATTTATGGTCGCATCAACTACTAGGTCATTAGCGACCACTATTGCTTGTAATGGTATGGTAACTGTGAGGATGACACGATAATGATGATGATAGGGAATGAAAGGACGAACACAATACAACCATGCCCGAGGCGGGACTGGAACCCGCGATCCTTCGGTCCGAGATCGCTACGGATCTACTGCCTTAGCGATCTCAGCAACAGGATTGGCAGCGGTTGTTTATTTTACATTAAAATACGTAATGCGAATCGTTTGTTTATTGGAAATGATTACATTTGACAGTTTGACTTCACGAGTACACTACTTATAAAGGTTGGAAATTGATCTTCATTGCAACTAGGAGTGATACAAAGTGTATCAAAGATGTCTGTGTAGAAATTAATGAAAACAAGTCATCAATCAAGTACTTGTAAATTATTATTCCTGTGCTTGTTTATTTTACATTCAATTATGGTAGATTGCCAAAAAGCTTTTCTCGTATAGTAAAAATGTTATAAATACATATGTTTCTTCTGTTTTTGTACGAAATGTTTCTTGGTTTCGTTGTAGTAAATTAAGCACGATTCAGATTCTTCTGACGACGTAGAATTTGTGAGCTGCGCGAGTGAAACAATATGAATGCGGTTTGTCAAGCCGGAATCCACTGTCTCTGTATCCTTTACTTGTAATTGTCTTGAAAACATATTTAGAGTGTGTTTAATTTTACATTAGATTAGTTAATAATTTTAGTAAGAAATTGAATAAAGTGCCCCGGTGATTCGGGGGGGGAGGTAAAAGGGCAGGTGAGAAGGAGTGAGGCGGGTGATTGTAGACGGAACAGGAAGATTCCTTATCATGTCTAAGAGATGGTTGCGGTTCATGAATACGCGCAACGCGAAGCACTTCAGTTTGATGTTAAGAGATTAAGGAGTACCTTTTCTTAATATCAAACGAATGCAATATAAAGGAATCTACCGCTTTATATCATGAAATTTGACCTTTATATACAAGAATTTGAACTTGCTAACTCAGCTTGATGACCAATTCAATGGCGTTGCTGATGGAAAAAATTCAAAATTATAAGATTCTGATAGAGATCTACTTTGTAGAACAAAAAGTTTTAGCAAAGGAACCAAAAGCAGCTATAGTGATGAGGCATGCAAAACCGACGTCTTAGACCTCTCTTACTATTCGTAGCAGCGAAAACATTCTCAAATCTCTGAAACTGTTGTCTATTTTCTGATCTTTAATATCGCAAAACGTACAGAGATGCAAGAGTTGTTAGTTGATTGTTTCCGAAGTAATCTAGCAATTGTCAGCACTTTGTGGATTGCCTGCAAGGTGAAGGGCAAGCATACCATCTGTGTCAGATCTCGTCACTCATATTATTTAATTGATCTGATATTATGATCAAGCAAAATAATTGACAATCCCCCCCCCCCCGAAATTATTCGAATAATTTCAATTATCAGTGTTCAATGAACCGTAATCCAACACATTCGCATTAATCGTCCTTGTTCATTTTGTGTATTCCTTGTTTCGAATTACCAAGAGAGCTGGCTCGGGGCTCAGCTTCAGCTGACGTCGCTGCAGTGCCTGTGTCCGGAAGATCCTAGGTTCGAGTTCCGGCGGTGGCAGGATTTTCGACGCTAGCTAGACAGCTGGGGCGAACTCAATCTCTGCCTCAATGAGAATTCTAGCGGCCGGCTGTTTTGATCGGTAATTTTTTGTGGTTTCTCCGATCAACACCAGGCGAATGCCCGAGCAGTACCCTAACAAACCGTCGCGCACGCGCGAACCTACCTTCCTCTTCCTCGTCCTACTCTCACCCCTGACTTACACGTACTACACCACCCCGCATGCCATCACAAAGGAGGTTGTAGCTTGTCCCGGTAGAGCGGTGCCCCGGCGACGGAGGTCGGCGCTGGATCTCGACAGCCAGAGGGGAATGTAGCCATGCACTACATTTGCTGGACTAATGCTCTTAGTGGCTGACGTGCCGGAGTCAGTGACCAATGGAGCCAAAGCATCGTTCGCTGCACACCGCGCCCCATCCGCCGCTGCCTCCGGCGCAATCGATTTCCGCTGCCCTTTGTGCGCCGCCTGCTGGGGCAGAGGGCCCTCGGGCCCGGCCGCGGACACAACATTCTTCAAGGCACATCACTTTTGGGCCACGCTCCTTCTAGGCTCCCACTCAACAGGTTTTGCTGTAATTGTGAAATGTATTTCCATGCTTAGTCGCTAATGACTTTGATGTCCGTGCCACGATAAATAAATTTAAATAAAAAACATTTTTTATTCTTCAGAATGATGCAACTTTATAACTTTCATACAATACCGGAAACATACTGTTTGGCATTTATTTTTACTAAGTCTTGTAATCAGAACCGCATTCACTTAAATTGTTTTTTTAAAGAATAATGAGTATTTTTTGACTAGTTCATTTTGAATATTGTCCTCTAAATTCACCTTTTCTCTTCTCTTTATGGCCTTCCTATTGTCCAGCTAATATCCGTATAAGGAGCTCAAATCAAATATTTACGTAAATTATTTCCTTGTTATTAAATACGAGCGTCTATCGGCAATTACGTGGTATTTGTTTATTGAAGATTCTCTTGGAAAATGTTGTCCGTCTTCAGCATGATAATGAGCTTCAGAGATCGAACATCCCAAATACGTGTAAAACATTCTTTTAGTTTTGTCTGTCTTTTTAGTTTTTCTCACCAAACGAATTTTGAATGGGTAATAAATTAATTGATGTAATTTAAAGATAATAAAAAGCCACAGTATTTTGCCCGCTAACAATACCCTTCCCGCACAGTGTGCCTGCTCTCGCCCACTCCCACCTACCGGCAACGTGCTGGGTCGCCTCATACGCAGACGGCGCCGTGCCAATTACCTTCCATTTGTGTCCGATGAAGAATCGGAGAAAAAGAACGAATGGGTATTGTGTAGCAGAAATAAGACGAGATGGAGCCTAAGAGCCTAATAGATGCATGAAAGCATCGTTGAAACGCAAAATGCTTTGTTTAAACTTCAGAGGCTTTTGAAAAAAAGTTGTATGAAAGTAGAGGCAAATTGAAAATGTGTTTCTTAATGGATAAGGGAGGAGATTCAAACTTTCGATCGATATTTGTTTCTTCTTTCAGGTTTTCAGATTGCTTGGAAGTTGTTCTATGCATAAGATATTAATGTTGCGTAAAAGACAAGAGATGAAGTTGGAGCCAAAAAGACAATTTATTTCCTTCTGGCATATATTCAGATTTCATCGTATCTTGACATAGCTGGTAGCGTAGGGGTAATGTTGCGCTTAAAATTTGTGGTTTCCGTTTTCTTTCTTGAGAAATTTGTCTGATTTATTTGTCTGAATCCCATACTTTTGAGAGCAAATGACAAGACTACGCGTGCATGTTGCTCTCTGGAATCACTGACTTCACTACCAACGTTCTCATTAATTAAAATGCAATTCACATTTCACTTATTCCAAAAAAGTATTGAGAATTCATTAGAAAAACAAATGAAATATTACCATTATAGTATGTAACCTTCTATACGTCAAGATTTTGCATTAAAATACTTTGATAGAGAATTTACGATAATAATGTCCTTGAGAGTGTTATTCTCCGCTCACTGCTTTGTCTTTTGTATTTTGTAGAAATACAAAATATAAGTGACCGCGAGTCATTGTTATTGAATATGTGTTGTTTTATTGTTCGTTGACCAGTGTATTACAAAGGGACAATTATTGCTTGCTTATAAAAAGTATGTTAATAATGACGGTATGTAAAATATTACGTAATATTACTTTCTATAAAAATAAAATAGGTTATAAAATGTTTGTTTTGAATTTTCACTCTTTCAAATACTTTGTTAATTACTTTGTCAGGCTGTATTTGGCTTTTTATTTTAAAGACAAAACTGTTTTTGGTTAACTGTTTTAAATACAAATACAATATCATTGCAATGTATTAAAATATGTAATACATAGTAGCAACGTTTCGGATATGATTATTTCTATCTTCAGGCTGAAATTAAATAATAAAATATAAAATAAAAATAATAAATGACCAAAAAAAGTCTACACGACAAAGCTGTTAAACCTACAGATAGAAAAAAAATAATTGTATACTTTGTTATTTAGTATTATGAACCATAAATAATGTATAATGAAGACAAACAATGAAAGCATTAACACTGTAAACTCTACTGCCATTGCATTTCACTACAATTAAATGCTCATTCTCATCTTCACCCAACGTTTACACCCCACATGTTTACAGTAAAATTTATGAAGTAGAAATAAAAGCGTAATAAAATACTCGAGTCCCGACGCCGGAAGGATTTTCGACACGAGCTAATCAAGCACGGATCCAGACCCAATGCATCTTGTGCCCGGATGAACCTTTCCGACTGCCCTGATCGCGCGTCACCGTGCTTTCCTCTAATCAGGCCAAGACGGAAGATGAAGCAGTACCAACAGCTGAGGTGGCTCAGGACATCAACTGATTCAACTCATAGGATTCGAGCAGCATTTTCGTCACTATCTATATAGACAGGCCGAATTCAGTCCCGGTTTGGAGGAGAATTCTAGCGGTTGGCAGCACTCATCGGTAGGTTTCCTTTGTTTCTCCGATCAATACCAAGCGAATACCGGAGCAATACCCCAATAAGCGGGCCACGGACCGCGCGCGATATTCCCTTCCTCTTTTCGTCCAATCCTCACCTCTTACTTAAACACACACGTACACGCACTACACTAATATACATGTCAGGAGACTAACCGCAAGCTTTGAGCTTGTTCCGGCTGGGGCGGCGCCCCGCTGGTTGAAGAAAATCCAGCACGCCGACGTGTTGGTCCGCGCCGGACCTCGCTGCTCAACGGAGGCGACTCGTTTCAATCAACCGAAGCAGAAGCCTACTGACTCTACATCTACTATTCTCATGACCCACGACCGGTCGATTTGCCATCCGCATGTGGATCAACCCATTGATCAGGACGTTCAAGAAACGTCACAGATGCGCGATGTAGAAGCAAGGAGTGCCGGTTCTCCGCGATAGCTCGTGTCTGGTGGGGGAATAACAAACGAATGTAATTCTTAAGAAACTAGTTTAACCTATTCGAATATCCCGCAATTCTAATGTTTTAAAAGTGAAAATAATTTAATTCTGGGAACCAACTTTGTCAGTTTCTCACAACACGTGCTGCGGAGAGGGAAGGTGTCTAGAATCTCAACCGAATGTCCTAAAGGTATCATTTTGCACGTTACGCAATAAAAAACACAAATCGTCCTCCACCAAAGACACGAAAACCTTTGTTAGTTTTGAAAGCTAAAAGTCGTCCATAGTTCAGGGGTGGCACGATTGTAGTAAGCGTTACAGCGTTGCGATTTTCAAAGGTACTAGCGCTTTCAATTTGCCTTCTACCAAACTCTTGGAAAATAAAACTTCTTAAAACTGGCACCAACCCTCGTATTCGATTCGTGTATAGTGAATGTCTGTTTATTAATGGCGGGCGCATCAACTATGTGGGTCATTAGTCTCGTAAGTGCATGCGAGATCTCGAAATTCCTCCTCCATTGGAACGTGAGATCTGGCGCCGATCTACACTCGGGTTCCGTGGATTTCCTCTCCTCTACGTTCACCCCCACGCAGCACTGCACCCCACCGAAACCTACAAATCAGTGCAGTCAGCCGGGAGAATTCTCCTCCAAACCGTGGTTGGATTTGACTCCTCTAAGTAGGTATTTGATCTTTTTGAATGTCCAGTTTCCGGCCAGCATGACAGTTGCGTCGGGTCTATTGATGTTAAAGTTTCACTAACTCATTATTTAGTCATCTCGTCTTCCGAAATGATTTTTACAGCAGCCATGTGTTCACAGAGTGCAGCACGAGTTTGTTGTATTCGTAGCAGAAGTCGGATAGAACTTGTCACACTAACAACTCATTTTCTTCGATTTTGTCTGCGGGGACGTTGCCATTCCAGGGGGTCTTATGGCGGGAAATCTTCCACCGTCGGGCCTCAAACCCAGGATCCCCAGGTCAACGCTTTCTCCAGGGTATTTTAGTCGCATTAAAGTCGTTTATAATCGTTCAAAGCAGTCGTGTTTGCATGCGTTGGTTATACGATTATCTTCTTCTTTCCTTTTCTGTAGCAACTTTTCTTCTTTCTTTTCCTTCATACTTCCTTGGACAACCTACAATTAAAAAGTATTGAGCAGTTTAGGTAAAGTGATATACGGTGTGGTGTAGTGAAGTGAAGTGAATTCATTTCTCCTTCTTTGTTTTGCTAATCTAAAACGTCGTTTTCTGACATTCGTTGGTAAATATTGATTTATTTATTGAGGTATGTTATTTATTAAGTTTCACGTGTTAAAACTTTAAGAATCATAAGTATTGTATATTATTATATATGGTGGTGCGGGTTAGGTCAATATATGTAGGACTTTTAGGATTTCATTTTGCTATTACATTTTTTAAATATGCTTTTGTGTGAATAGGTGCAGGCTTGTGTGTGCGTGGGTTCATAGATCTATGTATTTAGGTAAGCATGTATGTAGTATGTGAGTTTATGTATTTATAGGTCAGTATATGAGTGTGTTTGATTTTGTAGAATATGTGTGTAAACGTCATCTGCATGTGCTGGGCAATGGCAAAGAGAAGTTGTTGTTTGTTCTTTGAAATTGTAGTTTCGTGTTTGCATATTCTGGCGACGTCAGCGCAATCCCGCAGCGCTGCCTCCCGTCGAGGTGGAGAGCTGGCTGGGCGGCTGGCGGGGCTGGCGGGGCGGGGCGCCAGGAATAGAGCGCGCGATCGCGTGGGCCGCCCGCGACGCCGACGCCGACGCCGACGCCGACGATGCTCCGCGCTACCTGTGTGTTTCGGGAAGGCCTCACGCCCACATTTAGGCGCCCCACTGTGTGTGTGTGTGTGTGTGTGTTTGCACATTGTTTGTTCTGGTTCATGTGCTTCTAAGATTTCATTGTTTCTGTTTCAACGTCTTTACTTGTTAGTTTGTTGTTGCTTTTTTCAATTTCGTTCCCTTTTCCTCTTACTTTCCCTTGTTTTCTTTTCCTTGTTACTCCGTTTCTTGGTCTGCCTCTTCTTTCATTGTCTTATGTGAATTCTTTTACCTCTCTTATTTTCCTTATTCATACATATTAATTTCTCCATTTCATTTTTCTTCTTATGCTAAATATATGCCTTTAATGTTAAACAGCTTGAGATGAATATTAGTGTCTTGTCTTACACCACATGTCTTTATCTTCAATGCTTTAAGTTGAATCGTTTTAAAATTCTCCAAATGAATATGTTAGTCATTTTGTGTTCTGCTTCCTCTGTGTTTATGTTGTTCTGCATTGTTCATTTCAATTTCTTATCGGTGGTCTTTTTCCCCACTCTATTTAACCAAAATCATTTTTGTTTTCTTTCTTTCTTATTATTTCCTACGTGCCCCTTTCGTTCGTGTTCTGATCACTACTGCTTCTATAAATCTGCTTTTATTTGTTTTTGGTGCTGTCTTATTTCTTCTGCGCCATTTTATTACAAGCATTTAATTTTTATTTTTATTTCGTTTTATTCTTTTCCTTTTACTCAGCACTTCGGCTACAACATCTCATTATCACAGTTCGGGTTGTTGTTTCCCTGCCTGGGGCGTTAGCTTCTCATGTGGCACTGTTGACAGCTCCGATTCGTCAAAGTTTGTCAGACAAGAGAAGCGTTTCTTCCAAACACTTAACCAGCCACAGGACTCTGCACCTAGGGCGTGACGTGATTTATAGCATCGATGCCGAATCTCTAGGTTGCAAATTGTGTTTCCGCGGGCCATGTCGTTGACACAAACTAGAACTTGCGTGAAGTTTTCGTGTGATAACCCTATTATTACTGATTCTCATTGCATTACGGCATCCGATCAATTTTTATTTTCCTCTCATACTATCAGGTATTACCCCACACATATTAAATATTATTCGCATTAACCTCTCTGTTGGAATAATATAGTCGGTGGTAAAAAATCACTTTTAATCCAAGCTGAATTAATTTCTTCCTTCTCACCTGTAAATATTTTTTGTTGTAGATTAATGAAAATTTTTAAATGTCGATTTTCTAGAAATTGTAATTATATGGAAAGAAGTATCATTGTTGGCATTAATATTGTTGATAGTAATAACCAAAGACATTGTAATTATAACTTGTGTGAGTCTAACAATATTTCAATTATTTGTTATGGTTTCCCAGCATAAAGTTTGTTGTACCGTAGATGAACAGAGATAAGAAATTAAAAATACATTCAAATTAATACCACAGATAAATATGCATTTATTTATTTTTTATAATAAACTTTATAAAAATGTATTAACTGTATGAATGAAATTAAATGTCTAAAAATTGAGACATTTATTTAGGCGAAGTTTTTTTCGCTAAACATTCCGTAAAATGCAACTTTCGCGCTAAGCGTACGAAAAGTAATAAAATTTGTAAATGTTAACTGTTTTATAAATAACAACGGGAGCAGGAAATCATTTCAATTATCAATTTGGCACATACTTTCATAATTTGATGAATTATACAAACAATTTGTTCGAAAAAAATTCTCTATTTTAGTTTTATTTCTTGATCATGAAATGTTCATTTTCAGAAGAAAAATGAATTTCCAAACCATATATAAAAATTAAGAAATCTGCTTAAACGCGAATGTGGCACTCTATAATTACAGAATCAAAAATAGCTGTCTTCATCTCATTAATGTCAAGATTGCGAAAGAGTAAATGATAAAAATAAATAAAATAGTTTTTTATATTAAGCGACTGAATATCAACAAATTTTTCTACGGTCGTATAAAATGTTTTTGTAACGAGTTATCTGTTTCATCTCTTTTCTTCACAGCAAAGGAAGGCATCACCTTCGTTCACAGTTTTTGTGCAAAATAGTTGTTTTTGTTCTAAGAATGTGAAAGGATTCTTTTGACGAGACACATAGGCGGAAAAACGATCAAGGTCGTGCAAAAAACGATTATTTCTCGCATTTAATATTTTGTTTTTCCACGATCCGTCTTATTACTAATTCTTATTTTTTCATCTCTGCTCTTTATGTTTTATTAAAAGGAAGCCCAATCTTTGTTAACGACAGTATAACAGGAGGCCATGGTGCCGCAACGTACGAAAACGAAGCGTTGGTGTGCTAATGAGTTGCTATTTTGTAACTAGACCTTCGTAATTATTATTGAATTCAAAATGGAAACTAGCGAAATTGTCACTCCACAGAAATTGCTTGAAACGTCGAACACTTCAGTAACTAATTTTCACTCTAAATGTTCGAAGGTATTTTTTTTAAATACAATAAATTCAAAAATTGGTGTATATTTGAGGGAATATTTATGACCAATAAAAATGTTTTCTCAGCCCATTAAATTAAAAATTTCGTTAATTCCATCATAAGTGTTCTTTTTCACTACGAGTATTAGAACAATGAATTCCTTAATACTTGTTTTGTCAGTTGTGTTTACGAGTTTCAATTTGTGAATGTTCTGTTGGAAGTTTCATCATAATACATGTCAGTAGGTAATTATGTGTTTATACTTAATAGGGAGAGGTTAATAATAATTAAATAAAGTGGTTTTGTCGCTGGTATGTATTTTATTGCCTTCCTTCTGATGGAACCTACTTACTGTTTCTAGACGTAGAAAATAGACGTGGCCTGCGACTCTTGCGCGGTCCAGAGACCTGCGCTCTCAGCAGAAATCTCCATCTCGACCCATGAAAGAAATGAAAACTTTACGCACGACATATGAACATTTTTTCTACAACTGCATAAAAATATAATGCAAAAGGTTTTGTAAACTTGTATTGGAAAAAGAAACCTGAGACCCCGGACAATATAGAAATGCATTTCATAGGGCCATGATTAGAGAAGTATTCTAAAATCATGCAAAAAAAATCACGGTAACAAGATAGTTGTTTGGGCAATATTTTTTAATGGTTATTAAAAATTAACAAACTTTACGTACGGCTAGCGTTGCACAGAAGTTGCCTTTTTTATGCAGTAGTAGAAAAAAGAATATTACACAGTCGTGGTATTCCCGTGGAAGAAGGATTGACCCCGTTTTCAGATGTCTAAAGAAAAGACTAACTTCATGCGTACGTAGCGGTAGGTAAAATCTTTCATTTGTAAACATCTGCAGAAAAAGACTTTTTATTTATTGAATGCTATGAGAATTTCTTGCAAATGAATGAAACAGAAAAATTATAGTCCCATCTCTATTCTCAAAATTTTTAAATTTGTTGTTAGAGTAATTATTTTAATCTTGAAGTTAATTTGAAACGAAGGATTTGGAGATCCGACAAGAGACAGAAGTATTCAAGTCGGAAAATACTTTTAGTTTTAATTATTTTTATTATACAATAAACATACGTACGATCTCGTTGATCTTCAACATTAAAAAATAATACACTAATTGTATTGTTCTGAGGGGTTTGCTGGAGCATGAGATACGAAATATTTAAATGACTGTCAGTGAAGTAAATTGGTGTGATTTACTTTGAAAGAAGTTATGTATCCCACTTCACCTACCTCACTACGGGAAGTCCATGATGGATCTGCATTGGGAGCCCCCAGCAATAACAGCCTGGACGATATGACAGAGCGGTTTGGGATTGAATGTGCGGTTCTGGCTTTGTGATGGGATTCGGAGACAAGGATATACGCCGTCCATCACATCATTAATATCACTTTCAGGACAATCAGTCGTTACCACTATCAGGCTCTATGGGCTAAGTACCTATTAACTGCCAATACCCAGAGCAAACAAATATGAGAGCAGTTTCTGTGACAGCTTGTCATTTACTCCGAAGGGAATTTTCGTGATCTATTACCCGTGGAATCGGCATCGCTCTATAGTGATTAGAACCTGATAGTCATGAAATATGCAGAGTTTACGGAGTGTTTACTAAAGCCCGCTTTTGCAAGCAGGCGAAAGACATTCATTCCCTCAAATCAGTTTTCAATTAAATTGTACATTTTATCCATTTCCACCAGATATATTGCTTATCGTACTAATTTTCGTTTTGAAAGCTGTGTTAATTCCCGTTTGGGAGTGAAATAATTTTTGACAAATTCTCAAGCAAACATACGCATCCTTGTCGGGCCAAGATCGTTCGTGAAACATGTAGTATCGGAAGTATATTTTACAAAAGATTGACCACACTAGGGTGACTCAAGATTACTCATGTAATGAAAAAGGAACATTTCTTCCTTAGAATTAGGTATTAATTGCTTTTCCGCCTTCATTTTTCAGTTCAACAATGGGTCTTCCTGGATCACCCTTCCTTTCTTTTGATTGCTATTGCATATCCAATCCTGAAACTCTTCTTTAATTTTTTTATTTCAATATAATGCTTGCATCATCTTTCGTTGATATGTAATACACATATGTCTATTTTCCCCGAATATCTTCTTTTCTCATATGATCTTCTTTTTTGAAATATCTCATTTCTGTTACTTGAATTTCCCTTTGCTTCTCTTTTTTGTTTTCCATGAATCACTTTCATTTAAAAGATGTGGCACAGCTCCACCTCTCGACTTGTCATAACGTTACATCTGTACAATTGTTATGAATGCGTGAGATGAATTTACAGACTAATATTATAGGGATAGAAAATCCATTCTTACAATTACGGGTAAGAAACAACAATACGACTTTAATTTTGCTTCTGATAACGTTGACGAGGGTGTGACCATTTGCGCAAAAATAACCGCTTGTCGTGAAGGCCTTAAGTTTTCGTCAATTCCTCACTGTTTCCTCGTTCGCATGAAACTTAATTATAGCGTGATGCGGCATGAGAAATTACAACTCTTCATTCTTGCATCTATTTTTACTTGCCTTTTGTTATCATGCATTACTTAGGAATCTTCAACTTGAGACTCACGTGTTAATGCGAAAGCGTTTGTAGAACACCACCTGCTACTGCACTTGCATGTATGAGTATGTGGATGAAATGACGTCGAAGGCGTTGGAACTTACCAACGATCGGTACGAGATTGTACGGCTGGCGTAAAATAATTGTTATTAAAATAATAATTATAGAAAAATATCTTATTTCGCTAAGGCAGTAGTGCCGTAGTGGTTTCGGACCAGAAGATCGCGGGCTAGAGTCCCGCCTCGGGCATGGGCGTCCTTTCACCCCTCATTATCATCATCATTTCATCTTCCATACTCCCAGGGCTAAGAACTCTGGGAAATAAAAATCGGACTCAGCTAAATGCTGGTCCACAATTAAAGATACTTGCATGTGCAATCGCGATAATGATACTCAGCCACGGTAAGTGCAGGATGCATGCGTGCGTGGTCTTATCAAACGAGTCCGTGAGACCGAACATAATAACTAAACGAGTGTTTTAATGGGATGTTATGGTACGAATATATTCGTACGTTTTATCCACTTCGTAAACAAATCAATACTCTACAATTTCGTTTAAATTCGACTATTTGTCCTGAGAAATGTGATAGACTTATGTTGATAGCAGTTCCGTTGATTATTTGAACACTTTAGTTCTATTAACATTTATTACGAAACTGATCATAGTTCAAAGTAATCAAATGTTATAATTATTTGAATGAACCTAAATGCAACATATAACCAAGAAATTAATGAGTGACGGTCAAATAGGTTCCTATATTTGTAGAAGAAAACTCTTATATGTATTATATTGTGTGGTTTTTGATTTATTATACTGTCCATTGTGGTTGCTAACGACCTTGAAGGTAATTAAACTTTCTCTTCTTAAAACAGCGATTACTAGATCGTGACATAGCGACCAAATCGCAGAATGCAATCCGCGAACTGACAGTCTGCTGAGAGTCCCGTCTCTCCCTTTCATGCAAGGTTTCCTTCATATAAAAACATAAATTAAGAATCGACGTAGATCAATGAAATTCAGTCTCTTTCAAATATAATGTGACAGAATATTCAATGTACAAAAGCAAAAATCTAATTTTTGAAGTGTGCGCCTCGTCCGGCTTCGCAGCCAAAGGGGCAGCATTGCTGTCTGGCGGCCTCGTTGAGGAGGCGGCCGCGGGAGGCGCTAGCGGCGGGGCGGGCCGCGGCGCCCGGGCGTCGCGACGGCGCCGTCGTCGTCGATTCGAGATGCGGCGCATGCGCGTGGGGCGCCCCCCCCCCCCGGACGCTCGCCCGCCCGCCCCTCCTCCCCGCGTCTCAGTGCCAAAAACCGAGCCGACGTATCTGTGTCTCTATTCCAGAGCAAACTCTAACTTGCCCGTCTTCCCCAAGATGAAAACGCGGCTTTTAGCGGAATTGGGGCGCTCGCCGCGCTGCTGAGCCGGGACGCCTGTGCGAACGCGGGGCCTGCCAACTTCGAGAGCCGCGAATGCACACCTCAATGAGCGCACGGGAAATCTCCATTTATATATATCATGTGACGTGAAATACTTTCCATTCCGACCTTAATAAGGTGGAAGACTGTGAAATTGGTACAAGAATGGTGAAAAAATCTTCTGAGGAAAGAATATTGCGACTTCTTATTGCAATGGCATTTTTAGTTGCTACGGAAACGTGTACTAACGGGTAAGTTTTAAAAAACATTATTTTCTATATTAAAGTCTATTAAGAAGAACCTTCATTAATGAGTGGAGTGGAGTGCTATGCTGATGTGGGAGGTTCTTTGCATGACAAATGTCTGAGCATGTGATGTAGTATGTGCCGGGTTGCATGTGCTGGGATCACACATATTCCTAGAGTGAAATAAAAATGATGTAGACATGCTGCTTTATGTGTGTCATTCTTTTCGACACGAGTCAATTTTATTTTTCTCTTGAAAAAGTTTGTTTCTGGGCCAAGTAGGCGGGTTGCAAAACGATGACTTAGCCCGCCAGCGATGATATCTCAGCGGCGAAGCTTTCAATTAACATTCCTGCGGCGAGAGGTACCCCGGCGCCCGGGGAGCGGGGGCGGGCACGGGGGCGGGCGCGCCCACGCGGTCGAGGGGCTGCGCGAGCGCTGGCGGAGGCGTCTGGCTCGGGCTGTTGTTGTGCCCCTTACGCGGAGTTGCGCCGGCCAGGGGGGCGGGGCGGGGGCGGGGGCGGGGGCGGCGGCGCGCGCGCGGGCGCTGATTGGCGACTGCCGCTCGCGGGCTGGCGGGCGATCGGAGGGTGGCTTGTGCGTGGCACGCCGGTCGCTGGATTCCTCTACAGAGAGATTTGAAATTTATAAAAGAATGCGATACGTTTAAAAAGAAACTACTAATTTTCCAATGAAAATATTTCGAAGTGAAAATTCTTAGTCACATAACATGTACGCCTAGATAATGAGTAAAAATTTAACGTTAGTATTCTCATTCACTTTATATAGAGGTACTAAGTATACATTATTTCAATGACGTTATTTCCTAAATTTCAATGTTTTAAAAATAACTGATTTTATAATAAGTAACAATTGAACTTTGCGTCAAAATGGTGATGGATATTTTATAACTTTCTCTGGCGAACACCAATGTTACCTCTCAGTAGACCTTTCAAGTCCATAAGAGGAGGATTTGCAACGACACGTTTCACTAATGGATCCAGGTGCTAAGTAAAGGGCAGTTGAAAAGCATAACAACATTCCAAAATATTCAAATTTTCCTTTCAAAATATCTCCTTCCTCATATGACGAATTTAATATTAAATGTCTTATGTTAACCTAACTTGCTTCTTTGTAGTTTTATCGCCAAAAGCTTTGTAATTCATTAATATATAGTCATTGTTTTAATATTTAAAAATGTATACCAAATTGCTAAAAAGACTACGCTCACAAAATAATGTTTTCTGCTGTATTATTCATTTACTTTTCCATCTAACCTTAACGCTAAAATTATCCTGATTATTGAATGTATACATTGCCCCAGATTGAAATGGCTTGTTGCATAAGATATTATTATTATTATTATTATTATTATTATTATTATCATCATCATCATCATCATCATCATCATCCTTTCACTTTGCATGAATGTAATTTGCATATTCTGCCTTATATAAGAAATTCACATTCAGAAATTATATTTAACTGATAAATTATTGTAGCATTTTTTCACTTTAATAGTAATTTAAAACAAGAAGTGTTCTATTTTTCCCAGACCTCAGTTGTCAATTATTTTCCATCTTAACTTTTTCAGCTAATCTATTTTATAGAATAATTTAAGTCTACATCAACTTTACATTTTAAATTTGATTTTAGCCAAATAAAAGTGATAATAACTGTGGTCTTGTAGGTTTATCCCAAGAGGAAATTTGCTTTAGTAAAAAAAATTGAATTGTATTCCGGAATAATTAATCTAATTTAGAATAAACAAAATGTTTTCAAACTTCTTATCTGGTACACTGGGGGTCCGTGGGTATTCTGTCGCCTCTCGCCTCAGAATTGTCTTAAGTCTCTGTATGTAATCGTTATATAAAAGCCTCGTATTTTGACAACAGTTATTTCTGCATCTTGTGCTCTCTTATTTATTGATCACGATCAATTGAATGACGTGCTTAGTTTTCTAATGTTGATGCCCTTTGCTTTCACCCGAACTTCTTAATTTTGTTTGTTACTTCAAAAACTAGGTGAAGTTGTATGGCTACAGAAATGTCTTTATTCCAAATAACGTTCGAGTCGCTTTCTATTCTGAGAAATATTATTTTCACCGCCGTTCACCCTTCTTTTTCTTTCTCAGCGCCGCCTGTGCTTCTTTAGAGCTGCCCATTGGTACCCTTCCGATGCTCTTTCTTTACTGTTTGAAACATTTTATTCTGATAAAAATTTTGTTCATAATGAACGTGGGTATACTTCATAATAATCATTTTGCAGCCCCAAATTAATTTCCGAAATAATAGAATTTCTCTATTATTATTCGGAGGTATTTTTGTGAAAAATAATTTTTAAAAAATACCAACATCGTATTTTAATCCTGCTATATGGATTTATTGAAAAAGGAAAGTAGTCATAATAACATTAAAACATTTAACAAATAAAAAGTTGTAGCTGCCTGAAGTTAATCGGTCATGTATATATTAACAATAACTTGAAGGGAAGTATATTTCTATCCGCTCCGCTCCATTCACTTCAACCCAGCCCCCAGCTCCGTTCCACCGCGTTCGTCAAGCTCCTTCCCGCCTCATTCCCCTCTGCGCCCACCTCGCCCCCTCGCTCTGCCTTCCCTGGCCCCGTCAGATCGGGCCCTCTCTTCTCCACGTTCGCAATGCCGAAACGCAGTGACAGTTGAATTCAATCTCTAGTAAAATAGGAATTCACGTAACAAGGGCGCACAACTGGTGATTCACACACGAGTCGAGTCTGTTGCCCGAGCGAAGAGAGGACGATTAAGAGACGAGCACGTGCCCGTGTTGCATATACAATTTTTTAACACGCCGTGAGCGAAACGCAATGCATCGAGTAAAGGAATATCAATTAAATATCAAATAACTGGAAATACTTTACTTGTACAAATGTAAATGGATTCCAGAGAGTGTCGTAACACTCTTGTTTGTATATAAACAAAAAGATTGTCAAGAATAAAGACAACTGCGAATCTTTACAGGGGTTTCGCACACGCTTCACGATCTTTCGCACACAGTGACTGTTGGCTGTTTCGCACACGGAAAACCGCGTTTCCCGCACGGCGTGTAAAAAAATATTTTTTATACAGCCACTTGATAAAGCGGTCCTTTTAGAGCATGCGTAGGTTATTAAAGTTCAACTTTTAGCACCTCTGCTAAAAGTAAGACGATACTCAAATGTTCAGATAAATCTCAAAATGCAACAAAGGAAACAAAATAAATTAATCTGACCGCATCAGATACTACTAACCCTAATGTATCATTAAACGATTTTGGTACTGAAATAAATACATGATAAACGTCAGTGAGGCTGTCTAAAATATAGTGTATGACACACGCGGTAAAAGTGATTTTATTTTTCTCGTAGATTTGCCCCATTCCGCTTACCGTCCTCGTTTGCAGCATTTCCTACTCGCAAAATAAAATGTCGCTTTTACCACTCGTACCATAAATGATTATTTTGTATTGCAGCATTATAACCTAAATTTTCTTTACGAGTAATTGTTCTTAAATTGGAAGTATTTGTCACAGATTTGTCGTTTAATGTACGATTAATTGCGTCATCATACATCATCATTCTATAACAGCGGAAGAATCGTGGGAAGGTAGCGGTAAACCAAGTGGCTGGCCACAGGTTTTTCGCACAAGTGTCAAATATCCGTCACTAAATTGTTTCCAAAAATGAACTTTGATTCTCTTATAAATATATAATGCATATTTATAATGCTGTATAAAAAAATAGTAGATGCAACTCGTTTATAATGATTCTTCATTGCATTCGTACAAATGTAAAAACTCGCTCCTAACGTCATTTGTTATAAAAACATGTACTCATTTAATAAAGCTTAACATTATAACAATTGTGTAATATACTATTAGGGGTATAATTTTGAATAGCAACCATCCCTAATTTGATTTTCTACCACTGAAAAAAATTTTGCTAAATTTTAGAGTTCTCCATAATATTAGAAATAAATAATTCCTTTGCCATTTTCGCCATAAAAGCATAGAGTAGAAAGTTTTTTTTGAATCGCGGACAAACCATCACCTTCATGTCTTTCCGTAAAATGATTTTGTGAGTTATTTTAAAGAACCAGATGATATCCCTCCGAACGGTATCGAAAATCGTGAAAAAATTCGTTTCTCGAATAGATTTTACGTGTTGATAAAAGGAACATTATGAAAATGTAATGATGAAGGGTATTCAGGAATCCATTTTGCTTTGTGATATATTGGCAGTTTCCAACAAATACCTCCACGAAATTAAGAATCAAAAACATGTGAATGCAATACAAAACTAATGACGTTCAACCGAGAGTTTCGTAACAATTAGAAAGGAAGTAAAATCTTCTTTAAATATATTTTATTTGGCTTATTCAAATTTCGCTTGTTTAGCCTATTTAAATGACGTTTCTCAGTAATAAAATTAACATTACGAAATCTCTAATAACTTCTTTGCAGAAAAGAATAATTTTACGGCTGTTGATAATTTAATAGTTCCAGAAGGTCTTAAATCATCACATCACTAGTTAATCAAAAAAGTGTAACACGGAGTTATAATAAGCAAATATTCAAAACATCGAGACAATTCCGAGAGATTCGTATTTGAGGAAAAGTGCAACATTTGTGGCAACATGCGTTTTAAGTTTTATTTTCCTGAAGTTCATATTACAGTTTCAATTACTTAATATTTTGAAGGATATATGAACTGTCAATAGTCGATTAACAATTTGAAAGTAACCATTCTCATTAAAAATGCTTTTTCTAAAAACATGTTACATTTTTCTTAACGCAAAAAAGTATTTCACCTTTCGTTAGGCAGCATGAATCTACTATTCGTTTTGCGTTTTAAGAACTCAATATCGCTGAATGGTAGGTGTAAGTTGACGAGATCTGATAACATCCTGGGTTGGAAGATTTTGCGTTCGGTGGCAAAGTTACCCCCAGATAAGCCAAAGGCGAGAGGTCACGTTGTTCCTCTTTCCAAAGGCTACGCGAGGAACAGCCGAGTCACATGCAGCTTGGAGAAAGACTTGAGGCCGTTGCGTTGTGAACTGCTTTCGCTCCTTAGCTTACATGCGTGCTCCGTGCGTTTGTAGGTGTACAAATAACATAGTACGAGTATGTTCCCACTATTATACTGTTCTCAGTCGGATTTAACGTTTTCATATCTAAAATGAAGATGATGGAGGGAAGATGTAGATGAGTAGTCTTTTAGAATGCGATGTTGAAGATATATACTACGAAGGAAGATCCGATTGAGAATCCGATGATAATGTTGAAGAAAATACGAGTTTAGATGCGGACCATGAAGTAGACAACGAAGATGTAGAACAAATATCTTAATGACATTGTGGACGGCACTCATAATTCACAGATATGAAAACATAATAAATATACTTATAATTCAATGCACATCGTTAGAAGTAATAATGGCTTTTTTATTTTATGATCGATGGTTCTTTTCTATCACCTTCAACATATTGCTGCAACAAATGGGGGAGTAATACATTTAGGAAATGGCGAACACTATTCACACCCGCCAGAGTACCTATGTAAAGACTTCTTTAGTTCGAAGTGCGATTCTCTAGCAGTTGAAAAGAAGGCCCGCTGTTATTCCTGGAGAACTCTCTGTTCCTGGAGAAATTCAGCAAATGCTAACTACATACGTTTATCAGAAACTCAAAGTAAAATTGCTTCGAAACCAGAGATTAAAAAATGCCAGTCTTTCAAGGCAACAGAAAAAAATGTCGCACAAAATGTGTTTGTGAAAAATGTGATATTTTATATTTACACAAATATGCAAAAATGTATTTGAAAATTGTAAAATATACTGCTAATGATAATAAATAAGGCAGGAACATCTTTAGCATCATATTCTGTTTTCTTGTTCTTCATCATTATTAAATTAATCATTTTTTAAATATAAAACATGTACTGAAATTCATTTCTCATAAATACCTTCCTAACAATTTTTCAGACAAAGTAAGTAATACATATCCGCGAATACCTACACAGAATTTTTAAAGCTTGGCGCTAGTAGACGAGAGCAACTATCCGCCTTCCGAAAAGTGGGGCGCCTAGCGCAGTGTGAAAATTGTCAGGCAATTTCTCAAGAAACAAAGAACTAAAATATTCAAAAAAATATTTTTAACTCGATAACACTAAAAAACCAAACAAATAAACTTTCCTATAAAATTCATGATCTTTTTAAGGAAATATATTTCGGAATGTTTGTCCAAACACTTAATGCAAATGTACTCACACGTGATCACTTTCTATCCTTTCTCCATCACCGTTTCTTTCGTTTCCTCCCGTCATTCGTCTCGAGACCTTCGCGCTACCTTGTTGAGCTGCTGCAGCACGTGCGGCCTCCGCAACAGTGATTGGCTCGAGCGTTGTAGTCTCTTCGCAGCCCCACTTGTTCCGGCTCGGGCAGCATTCGGAGCGAACGACGCTGACGCCGACGGCAAGCAGGCGCAACCAGTAGTTATTATATCGTCAAATATTACTGTGGTGTCGGTTCGTATTCTTTGTAAAACAATATGGCATTTTTCTCTTGTTATTATCATAATCAATTAACAAACTCATTGAATTCCAAATTCAATTTTTTTATCATTATTCCTTATTTCCATTCTTTATATTTCAGACCTTAAGGACTTCAGTTATTATAATTTATTTTTTTAGAAAGAATTTGGATGTTTATAACACTGTGCTTCTGATGCCGTATTTGGTTATAAGATTATTATTGAATGCATGAAATTTTGATCGTGTCCGGAGAAGAACCGGAAGAGGTGTCTCAGGGCATCAACTGATGTCACTGCAGTGCCTTTGACCGGAAGGTCCTAGGTTCGTGTTCCTAATGTGGCAGGTCTTTCGACACTAGCTTGTCAGCTAGGATGAATTCAGTCACTGACTGGAGGAGCATTCAAACGGCCGGCTGCTCTGATCGATAGTTTTCCGTGATTTCTCCGGTCAACACCAGGCGAATGCCAGAACAGTACCCTAGCAAACGGGCCTCGGGCCGCACGCGATCTTGCCTTCCTCGTCCTCGTTTTATCCTCACCCACCTACTTACACATGCCCTACACTACCATACGTGTGGAGAGCTTGCAGCTCGTCCAGCTGGGGCTGTGCCCCGCTGTACCTGGAGAACACCCTGCCATCCCTCGCGACGCAAGGCCGGCGCCGGACATCGCACTCAGCAGGGGAAGATTACATGCACTACACTCACGGGACTGGTGGCCTCAGCAGTGGCCGCGTCCGGCATCACTAGCAATCAATCGGCGATGGCCCGAAGTCTAAGTTTCCCTCCTTCCCCCACTCCGCGTTCCCCGGGATTCCTCGGCCACGCTGCTTGTCGCCAGAATCACAAAATTCTGAATGGGTGCAAATGTTATTAGTAATGTCAAATCTACCAAAGTCGCGAATAAATTATTAATTTTTATATTAACCAAAATAGATGAGTTGGTTGAAATAGTGCGCAGTAGAGTTTCCAAAAGGTGAGTAATGTGCGCAGTAGAAATGGTTCCCGAATACGGTTTAAGTACAAAGCATACTTTGGACTTAAGCCGTATGAAGTATATATGAATTCACACAAGCTGGTTAAGTGTGACGAGGAATATAACATCATACACAGGGGTCACATTGCTGGCGTGAAGTTACTAAGGCAATGGAGAGACAAGGTGTTTCGTTACCTAACCTCACCTCCCGCTTCGAACCTCCGTCGGCGGCTTGCTGGGCACACGAGTTGTGGACGAGGCTCCGGCCTTCGCCATGGCCATGAACCAGCCTTGAGTCTGTGGGACGCGCAATTTCCAGCGCATTGAAGTGCCAAAACAAAAGAATGATCCGCAGTCAGCAGTTGAATTGGACCTGCCTCTCTAGCTGGTGGACTCGAATACATCTTACGATTTTCTATTACATAATAGAATCTTGAATTGTTATAGGAAAACTGTTCCAGGAAAATGTATCCCAACATCAGTTTCTCGAAAAAAGTATTGTAACAAAAAGGAACCTGCTCCATGGCGAGCATGCCAATGTTGTATCGTAATTAAACGTTTCTAATTTACTATCTTTAACTAAATTTAATTTATCACTCCCCACGCTGAGTAACCATTTGTAACGTTTATATTATTCTTCTAGTTTAATTTGTCCTGCTATGCTTGTAAATCAACTGCTCTAATTACTCATAGTTTGGCTAGCTCTGTTTTTATGAAGATCTTGCATGAGTTCGACGTACAATATACATCACCTTACTGGTTGCACGTGGACGTGTGACTCTGTACAGAAATCACGATACCTGTAATTTCTGTGAAATTTACTACCTACTGAATTGATAGCAATTCAATAAAATACCATCCTTTTCTTTTCAAACAAATTACATTTATTGAACATTGTAGTAACATGCCTTAAGCTCGTTATTAATTCATCAAAGTTCAAAGTTACGGAATGTCTTCTCGGTTCTTATGATGATGCGGTCTTCTCCAAAAGGGGATGTCCTTGGTCCTCCTGTAGTGTAATTTATTAGACTAATATTCGTGTAAAGTTTGAATGTTACCCAACTGTTGCTAATTACACACTCCGCTATTCGGAAAATCACTACTTTTGCTCTAATATTATCGCGTCGCGACTTGGGGTGAAACCTCTACCGCGACTACTATTTCCTTAAAATTAATAATTTATAATTCCCACTACGGAACTAACCTCATGTAACCCACGAACTCCAACGGACACGGTCTACATATTTTTAAATGCAAAATGCATGCACGACAACAAATGTAACAATTATTAAAACAATGCAAACATTTACCCTCTTAAAACTCAAATAAAAAAATACTGCTTAGCCCACACTATCAATTAAACAAACAAACATTCACCCACATCATAAATCTAGTGTCTCAAAATTACTATTTCATAATGTTCATACCATGTGGACTGCTGGACTGCTTCCATGAAAATGAGAATTTGCTTATTTTTGTTAAAGCTAAGTTTTCGACGCCTTGCTCGTATCAATTCCCTCGTATCAATTCCGCTCGTATCAATGTTGCCTTTCCTACGGAGTTCAAGATGGTTAGCAGTCTTCTGTTCCATTGGTTTCTTGGAAGATGAAGTGTTTCAGGGAGGCCACACAAACTTAATACATCTGATTAATTGATTCCCTCTATTTCACCTTGGCTCTTAAAGTTCAGGTGAATCGGATGGTTCTCATACTCATATTCAGAAGGATGGGTTCTGTTAGAGAAATAAAGTTTTATTGTTGAATGAAAGTTGAAAATTCACAACTGACTGGAAATCCAGCTGAAATTGAAAATAATAGGTGCGTCTATCTATCCGAAACAAAAAGTATAATCGTGCAATATAAAGTAATATACTATTTCTAAACAATGCTACTCACACTCTTAGTTAATAGTCTAGTATGAGAAATAAAAATGACTTCAACTAGATATGATTTCATTAAATAACTGCTTAATAGACATTTTTCAAATTAATTATACCTTATATGTCCACATTATAATAGGTACATTCTAAACCCAGCCACGTAATTGTGAAATATTTCTCACTATAATTTGTTCACTCTTGCAAAATCAAGATGGATTAGGTTTACAACAAAAATTATTAAATATAACCCAGCAAAATTTTGAATAGTTGCATGTTTCAAGTCACCCCATCAAATGAATGTAACGAGTAGTCGAACTGCAAATTCTCCATCGACCACGCCGGCTGAGGAGGCTCAGGGAATCTACTGATGTCCCGACGGTGGCAGGCTTTTTCACACCAGCCAGAGGGCAACGCTCGTATTCAGCCGCTCTCTCGCGGAGAATTCTGGCCAAAGGCAGCTCTGACCGGTAATTTTCTGTGGTTTCTCCGATTAACACCAGACGAAAGCTGGTGCAGTACCCTAACAAACGGGCCACGGCCGTGCTATCTTGCCTTCCTCGTACTGACATCACCCTTTGCTTACACACACATACACTTACAAGCTCTACACAACTACACATGGAGGGAGGCCAGGCCGGAGCTCGGAGTTTGTCCCGGCAGGGGCGCGCCTCGCCGCTGAGATGGATTTGGAAAACCCAGCAATCGCACTTCCTGTTCGGTGACGACAACGCTCCACGAATCTAAGTTATGAGGCAGACTCCACTCAGTGCATGCGCTCGCTGACATGACGACGGCAACGCTCCACGAATCTTAGTTATGAGGCAGACTCCACACAGTGCATGCAAAGGGTTTACAAAGAAAATATCGACAAAAGACGAACTGTCTAATGATCTGGATTAGTAAGCTTATGAATCGTTGAAAAAGGAAACAAGAAAAATATTACAAGAACCATGAATAGGACCATATTATTCGATTGTATTATAACTTAATTGAAAAAGAGAAATCCTTATCATTTTGCAAAATGTCAAGAAACATTTACGCCAAATTCAAAGAAAATCGAACTTCCTGTCTGACCGTGATTGCATAACAACATAAATTTCTTTGTATAACAGCATTATGATTTTATAAGAGAATAAATATTAATTTTGGGAAACAACTACTGTGACGTCACAAATATTTGACATCTGTGTGAAAAACGACGGTCTCCTGTTCCGCTTACAACTACCTCCCCATGAATCTCTCGCTGCGATTGCCGCACTGTGTGATGACGCAATTACACGAGCTATAACTGGCAAATACGGCGTATGTGCCGAAAGGTGTGCTTTTACGGACGATTTCTTGTAACAAAAAAGTTCGTTTATAATGCTAGGGAAAAATTCACATACAGACTAAATTCTGAAAGTTGAAGTTCATACAGGACTTTCCTTTGCTCCATCAAGTGTTATTACGTCCTGCAGAAACTGTTCTAGTACATGTGAAGTGTGTGTACTGAGGTAATTGGGATTCGCATATTTCTCCAACACCACGAAATAGACAACGTATTAGTAAAGGTGTAATGTGTGTAATGTTAACCCATGTACAGCCTACGGTGACCCAGGTTAAATGAATGAATGTAATCGTGCTGATCCTTTGGTGGACATTTTCGTAGATGTGTGAACGAGAAGCAACCTGAAAATCCTTAGGACTGATACAGATTGTTTGTGAAATGGAGCTTTAATGCAAAGTTGTGAAAATCAGTATTTTCCAACAGCTTTTAAACGGAATGTATTTGTATAAAACTCATAAATGTATTAAAAGTACATTAGAGTTGCATATCAAAACCGTATATTAATATATTACTTTTGTATACCAGCATTATAAACGCCCTCTTCTGTTGCAAGAAATCGTTCATAAATGGGAATTTTACAGCGCGAATGATTGCAATTGCGTTCCCAGATTGAGCCAATCGCAGCGAGGGAATCGTGGGGAGGTGGAAGTAAACAGAACAGCCGATCACCATGTCCTCGCACACATGTCAAATATTCGAGACATCAAAACAAATGCTGTTTTGCAAAATTAAGTTTGATTAGCTTATAAATTTATAATGCTGATACACAAAAATAGGGTATACTACTCCTTACTATTATAATATATATAAGTATTACTATTATAATATAATAATACATTTTCATATAATATATGAAATTGTATTAATGGAAACTATCATCTAGTCTCGTCTATCTTTGCCTCCCTTTATCATTGATTTTCTTGGTCTAGCTCAGAGATTCCAATCCTTTCTCTTGTTGCATCGATACCGTTTAAAATAATTGTTTCAGCCACCTCCTTGTTTATTCTCTGTAATGTAGAGCAAATTGCATAATAATTGCACAAAGAATTGTACATTAATATCTTAAAATAAGTGTCGATTTCCAATGTCTTCATAAATATCTCGATTTCCATAAAACAGAAACTTCCGTTTTAGAGCTAGTTACTTTCTAGTCTTCATTGCCGACATTGGTTACAAAATGCAGTCACTGTTGAGCGATTTTTAAGAAATTGTCATTTAATTTCTACAGTGCTTATTATCGAAATTTTTAGTTTATCGTTCTTTGGAAGAAGAGAAAATTTTGAAATATTGTACCGGACAACAGCAGTTTTTCGACTGAAAAACTCTTATTATAATTATGCGTAAATGGTAAATATTTTAGTCAATTTTTTGTGAAATTGAGCTTTAATGCAGAATTGCGGTAAACAGAATCTTCCAACAGCTTGTGAAAAGAATATTAGTATTTGTATAAAACTCAGAAATATGTGAAATTACATTAAAGAATAAAAAAATAAAAACACTTAGTTCCTAGCTCTAGTAACAAAAAAATGAATACATTTTATTCGCATATGTAATACATTACTTCCTCTAACACATTATCTAGTAATAATCCATTTTGTTGCGTCCTTAATACTGAAAATTCGATTGACGGTAAACCATCTGTCCGGAGAATAATATTGAAGATATAGATTTTTTTACTTAATGAAATCTGTTCTTTAAATACAAATCATGAAATACGGTCATGTTCATGTTAACGGAAATTTTAATTTCTTAAACAAATTTTTTCTTAAAAACCACTAAATGTTTTCCCTGAATTTATGCATCCGTTGTGAATACGCAGACTTTTCTAAACATCTTAACGATGTTTACGAAAGGAGAAGAGTTAATTTGTGATTTATTATAAAATTTTGTATTTTTTCACAGAAAAATAATTAACAACTTCATTATTTGTTTTTTAATCAATGGGATCTTCATGTTCATTACTTCGATCAGTCAATAGATCATATTGCGCAAGTCCACACGGTAATCTTCATTGATTCCCTTGGAAATTTTGTCGATTCTGTTAGTGACACCTGGTAATGTGCTGGTTTCTAATAGCTAATATCCCAAGTTTTTATGAAATTAAAAAAGCCAAAACGAAATTTTCGTCGGTTATATTATTAAATGACTGAATTTTTTCGAGCAAACATTTCAGTACAGAAGCTACTCCTGCGCTGTAAAATAACTAAATGGTTACTGGGCTTGCTAAGGGAACCATTTGTACTGGTGATACCGTGTTTTACTCTTTGTTTGCGATGATGCTTTGAACGCGATCATTTACTTTTTGTTTAAACTTTCAATTCTCTCCCTTTTGCGCACAAGTCATTGTGTCCCTGCAGCGTATAGGGAGTTCTTCTTTTTTTGTACTGGCTCTGTCTACCTTTGTTGTTTTGTTGAGGGTGTTAAGAAAAGAACTTAATTAAACCAGTCCAAAAATCGTATCTATTCTTTACAGAATTTAGACCTGATCACTGCTTCAATAGTGAATGTGTGTGTAAATATTATATATAAAATGAAATTTAATGTTGTTTAAAGTATTTCTTTTGAAATATTGAAATCATGTTTGTACAGATTCGGATAGAATCAATTAGCTTATGTAAATAGCTCACTGTCTTTCATAAATGTGAAGCGGATTTTTTCTAGTTAAAGTTTTTACTGTCTGGCCCAGATA
The DNA here is from genome assembly GCA_038098605.1 of Gryllus longicercus. Taxonomy (NCBI): domain Eukaryota; kingdom Metazoa; phylum Arthropoda; class Insecta; order Orthoptera; family Gryllidae; genus Gryllus; species Gryllus longicercus. The sequence goes on along the minus strand of JAZDUA010000034.1, from coordinate 5,598,572 downwards.
CTGCCTCCATTGCCGCAGTTGCGGCAAGCTCTAAGATCTTCCGACATGTGTAGTAGTGTAGTGCGTGTAAGTGTGTGTGTGTGTGTGTGTGTGTATGTGTGTGTAAGGGGAGATGATAGGACAAATAAGAAGAAAATATCGCGGGCGGTCTGTTAGGGTACTTCTGCCGTGGTATTCGCTTGGTGCTGATCGGAGTAACCAACCAGCGCAATCAGAGCAGCGGGCCGCCAGAATTGCCCTCCAGGCAGCGTCGGAAGCCGACTAACCATCTGACGAGTGTCTAAAACCCTTCCGCCGTGGGGCGGGAAGCCCAGGTCCTCCCGGTCAGAGGCTCTGCAGTGACATCAGCTGATGCCCTGAACCACGCAAGTCGGTGACGTGACACGTTACGAATTCAATGTAGGATCATTCAATCAAGTAAACAAAAGGGTGAATCGAAGCCAACGGTTTTAAAGTGTGTTTTATTTTTAATTATCACAACTAATATTGGAATCTCATCGTTAATCAACATTTTCATTCAGACTAGAATTCAATAATTTTTGTTTAAAATTGATAATATATTTCCTCATAATTCTCCTTTTACATTAGTATATCAGAAATAATATCATTTTAGTATTCTACATTATAAAATAAATATAATTATATTAACTGACAATCCCGCTTCTTAGTCAATAAAAAAGCATTTAAATGCTCACAAATGTTTCCTGAATCATTAATAAAGGAATGGCGAGCGCAATTATTAGAATGGCCATTATTTGGCGGAGTTGGACATTTTTTTGCGACCCCTCACTTTCATTATTTTTAATGAGTGAATCAATGATGGATGCGCTTCAAAACGAAGAAAAACTCATATCAAAGCACATTGAAATTGTATACCCAAAAAATAACGTTCTGTTTTTCCATATAGTAGCTGAATGTAATTATGTTGAATTTAAATAATAAAAATTCAAATATAAAAATTTTATTATTGATTTATAAACAATTTTCATCCAAATTCCTTCGAACTTAAGGAGACTAGTGTGCTTCAGGACTTCCAACTTAAGGAGACCTGTCATTTTAGTAGCAATGTCGTTAAGCTCTAATTTTGATGGCACTTTTATTAATAAAAATTACTATTTAAACGTAAAAGGTATAATTACAATTCTAAGTTCGTTTACTATATGTACTCTTTTAGTATCGAATAAATACACAGATAGGACTCCATCCTCTTTTTCATTACCAGGGTCCGGCAATACGATATTTTCTGTCAAAAATTCTTCGTAACCGGCGCACGTTTACAATACTTCCTCTTCTTACGAAATAAACGCGAGAAAGTAAAAATTAAAAAAGTTAAAAAAGTATGTCAAGCATCTATACAAAAGTCTTGTCTTGATAAAACAGAGATGATGACTCGGTATAGAAGATGTGAGCATGGTTGTGATTCAAACAAGTAGCCAATTGCGTTAAATTGTATGCGAACGTAGGTATTATTCGAGTGAGAAATGTGCTGATTGTGCCAGTGGAGAGCAGTGGCGCCTCCTCATGTCATCTGGAAAGGTGTGGCGTTGCACCACATATGGCGACCACAATGCAAATAAATATTGAGGGTCGCAGCGTGGGTGAGACGACAGCTTATCCCGCTCGGCCTAAGAACAAACGCCAGCTCATGAAATGGTCTAAAGAGTTAAATATCTCCTTTTTTCGTGCGTACTTTTAGGTTTCAGACTGGCGCACATGAAGGAATACAGGACGCGATTTCATGAAGAATGGTTAAAGCTGAATCCGAAGATACTGATATCCGAGCTGAGAGTGTACGACCAGAAGCGCACCAGCATTGTAAGGAAATTTCTCTCAGCTGCAGAGATAAATACTATTAAGGAAAATGTAAGAGCATTCTTGGGTGTTGGGAATTGGAATGAGGGTAATGCAGGAAGAAGTAATGAAGACCCACAAGCTAATCATAAATGGTATTTGGAGACGAATTCTGATGAATCCTGCCTCCTAGTGCCTGTAAAATTCTCTTGGGCCGGGCATTACGAGGCCATGAAGACATACTACCATGTATCCCCGTACACTCCTGGCCGTGGATCTCGCGAGTAGGATATGGCTCACGTACAAATGCGGCGATGGAAGCTGTCAATAACTTGCTGAAGGTGGATATAGAATAATCGACAGCGCTTGAGGAAGTGTTAAACTAAGTGTAGCCCTTGCGTTTGAACAGGGACTTGGTAAAGTTGTGAAGAATCAATTGAAAACATAAAAACACACTGTATAGTGAAGGAGATTAGACGAAAGATGAGAATCCGAGGAACCTAGCCGAGTTTCGGGAAGAGGCTTCGAGACAAACTTGAGTATCTAAAACAGCGCGATGTAGCCCTTGGGTGCCGTATAAAAAGAGATTATAAAACTATGACCAAGACAACAGAATGGTATGTATTCATATGACCAAAAAAAAAAAAAAACGTTTCGGGCAACTCAACGATCAAAGAAAGTTTCCAGAAACATTTCTTAAAAATTCATGGATACAATAATATTCGAGAAATTTATAAAGAATTCCCAAGGCTCATTATTTTGGAGATTACTGGAAAGCAGAAGAGGAAGGGACGTGTTGTAATATACCGCAAAAGTGCTCGCCTAATATTACACAAAGAGATATCTTCAATTCAGTGCGGAAGATGCAGAATTGGAAAGTGCCAGGTGCTGATGAGATACAAACGTTTTGGTGGAAGTATTTCCCGTGTACTCATGCGTTTCTGTCCAGGTGGCATTCATATATCCAACTATCATTACGACGTCTTTTACTGAAGGAGTTACATCTATGATAATCAAATCTAGCGATCCTAAGACTCCGAGTAACTATCGACCTATCACGTATCTTCCCACAGATTATAAGATTTTTACATCTGTGCTAACCATTACGCTGAATACCCATCTAAAGGCCAACAATCTTCTAGCACCACAGCAAAATGGTTGCTCAACTTTGCAAATAATTATTGACAGTATTGTAGTCAATCAAGCCAAAAAAGACACCGCAACATTTCTGTAGGATGGATCGACTATACCAAGGCCTTCGCCTCAATATCTCATTTGTGGCTTTTGTATGTCCTTCGCCTATACAAAGTAAATGCTCATGTGAACCTAATCCAACACTGCTTCGCAACTTGGCAAAGATGAAAGATGAAAGTCTCATTTGCCAAGGAACTGAGGATCAAGCGAGGATTATTCAGGCAGACAGTCTTAGTTCCTTATGGTTCTCCCTAGCACTAAACCCTCTCAGCAGAATGTTAAGAAATTCGATTATGGGATGTGAAATCACCAAAAATCCCCATATTCTCATTAATCATAAGTTCTGCGTGGACAATCTCAGGTTGTACGCCAGAGATAAGAACCAAGTTTTCTCGTTACTTGAACTTGTAAAGTCAATCAGAGACACTATTTGTATGAAATTTGGCATTAATAAATGCGCTGCAGTGCACATGAAAAGGGAAAAATCGTTGATCGTGACAAACTTAAATGTATGGCACAAATATCCAAGAACTTAGGCAAGAGGATACCTATAAATATTTTGGCTGCATCAACGTTTGAGCATCAATGAAGCAAACATGAGGTGTGATATTCGAAATAAAGTCTTGGAAAAATGCCGCAAAAATCTGTAAAACTTTTAAATGAAATGACCCTCTTATCAGCCATCAAAACTTGGACAGTACCTGTGGCTGTCGATTCGTACATTTGTGTTCTTCACTGGACAACAAATGCACTGCAGGAGCCTAACGGAAAAGTTAGGATCACTCTTACCAAGTATCGCATGCACCATCCCAGCAGTTCAATGGCAAGACTATACTTCCCTAGGAACGAAGGAGGCCTTCTGGATTCTGAGTCCTTGTGCGTGAAGCAAATCAACAATTTTCGCAAATACTTCCTTTAGCAAACGAGGGTTGTGCGTGAAGATATTTGTGCCGCGAACAATAATTTTACCCCTTTAAACCTGAATAAAGTGGACTCTGCGAGATCATGTATTACCAAAGAGAGGCTGAGTGGAAACAGAAGAATTTGTATCGTAGATTTCCTGCTGAGCTGCAAGGCAACACTGTCTTGTGGCTAACAAAATCTGGCCTCTTTGCTGAGACAGGAGGGTTCATCATTTCTATTCAATACGAAGTATCTTCCTCTCGCAATTACCAAAGGTATGTGATTAGGGCTATGAGTGTAGAGGACCACTTCCACCTTTGAAATCAACCCGGCGAAACCCTCCAACACATCATGGGCGGGTGTTCTGCTTTGGCGCAAACAGATTACCTGAGGCGGCACAACGACGTTGCTGCGGTTGCCCATTAGGCCCTGGCTGCAAATTCAGAGGTGGCGCAGAAAGAGGTCCCATACTACTACTTCAAGCGGGATTCAGTTTTGGAGCGAAAAGGTGGAACTCCTGTGGAATGTTGTAGTCACCTCTGATCGAAGCTAACATACCTGACATAATATGGGTCGACAAGTTTTCTCGGAAAGGGATTATAGTCGACATAGCTATCCCTTTAGACCGAAATATAGCCTCCATTACCTAGAAGGATCGAAAATAGGCCTTGTCTATTAAACTGAGGTGGATTGTATCTGTTAATATTGTCCCTGTGTCAATCTGTGAAAAGGGACTGATTTCTAAAGATCTAACTTCATAGTTTGCTAGGCGTGACCTTAAGAATTGGTACATGCAGACTATGCAAAAGTCTGTTCTCCTAAGTACTGCGTGAGGAATTCATCGTCAGGAAGATTTTATTGATAGTTTTTTATAGGGACTTGAAAGAATTTAATAATAATAATAATAATAATAATAATAATAATAATAATAATAATAATAATAATAATAATAATAATAATAATAGAGAAATAATAATAATAATAGAGAAATAATAATATTATTAGCGATATTAATATTCAACACATTAACTGGACTTCAAGATGTTTTCGTACTTTGGTTTGGAATAGTTTTGTGAGACCACTGAGAAGTTGTAGCTCTCAATAGTTTTCGATGGTTCTATTTCAATCGCGCGTCTGTCATCTAATATATTTCCTTCTGGATTAATTTCGTGTGTACGCTTCTGAAACACGTTTGACTTCCCCCAGTCTTGAGCTTCCACACAGGTAAGGGCTACCCAATGCGAAGATGTCGCTAAATTCGATTACCACTTCATTGCACATTGCCGCGATGTCAGAAATTAACAGGATAAATCATACACTAGAGAAAAAATTGAACATGAAATCCCTTTGTGAATTTGATATGTTTTTCAGTTGGTTGCGTCAGGCACATATGTGTTCCTTCAGTATTTTATTCCAGTGAATAGAAGCTTTGTGAAAGGTATGTCCAACTAAGTTTACAATGGGATATTTATGATGATAGTATTGCCATTTTGTCGTTTATTGTGGTCTCTTGGGTGCGATGAGCTCTATTTTGTTTTACTGCATTGTTTCATTCATGAATATATTATTCCCTCTTGATTATTACTGATGTTTATGATGTACGTTGATCTCTGATGACACCAATAATATCAATTGAATGTTCTAATATTTATAGTCTTTGTCGTTATGATATTTTGTTTAAGAACACTGGTATCTCTCTGTGCTCAAGGGTTAAAATGGCCATTTCATTTTTTACATCTATTCTTGCATTTAACTACGATTTATTGGAGTTTCATTATTGCAAAAACTTTTCAATGGAACTTTTTTTATCCGTTTTAAATAATGAGAACTATAGTTCTGGAATTGTTAGTCATTCACTTTGAGATATTGTAATTGTTCTTGATGTGGGCAATACTGATGAACATAACCTCTATATCCTGAAAATAGTTTTTAACTGACTGATTGAAGTGGAGTGATGATCTAAAGAAAGTCAGATCAACTGAATTAGAGAAAGTGCAATTAGAGTGCGAAAAAGTATACGTCTATGAAAAAACTACAAATATTTTTAAATGGGCCAAATTCAAACCTCCATACCTCAATCCATACCTTCTACAATTTTAATAGCAAATGGATTATTTTTTATTATGGATTCTATTAAAATGGCTCTCATAAATGTTAAGACAAACATTGAATTCACTTCGTCCACACCTCCTGTTACGTTACAAAAACAAAAAACAAAAAATAAAATTTTAATTTTTCAAAGTGATAAATTATAAGCTCCCTGAGGGCTTTGTTTCGAAATCTGTTACCAAATCGTTGATAGGATTATTATTTTCCACCTGGCACCTTCGTTATGAAATAGAGACTCCGACAAAATAAAAGTAAAATATTCTGTCACAAAACTCGCTAAATAACTTACATTTTGCTCTATAATAGTTGCGCAGGCTGCCTGATCCCAAGTCGGGGCGAAGTAAAGCTGAGCGAAGGAAAGGGTCGGCCCTTGCCATCGGCGGATTCTCATCAGACACGAAGAGACCCGGCGCCCCAGGAACGCAATCACCTCCAGCGACGTCTCTCAGGGAATGCGAGGGCGCGCTGCAGCACTCCGCCCGAGGCCCAAAGGGAATGAACGGCCGTACGTGAAAGCTAGAGCCTTCCACTGCTACTACACCTTCAAAAAACGCTTTCTAGAACTTGCGATGTCGACCTAAATAACTGATAATGTTACCGGAGCCGAGTTGTAGGCAATGGAGTGTTAGTCAGTGGCAAGTATCACGTGTCTCGTAAGTAAGAAGCAGTACTCTGTGTATCTTTTATTGACACAGAATCAGAACAAGGAGGAGCAAATATAGCAAAATATTAGAAAAGGAAGACGAAAAGATGAAAAAAAGAAGAGAGCGAAGTAGATGTGTTTCATGAAGCAAATTTTAAGCCTGTGTCATTTCTCTGTGAATCTCCATAGATACATAGCATCAAAGAAAGAGGGAGACGGTGGAGCAAGTAGAAAAAGTTGAAGGAAAATAATAAAGATGTCGAATAGCAAATAATATTTTCATCCGAATGATATTGCCAGAGCTCCGTTTCAGATAAGAAACAATTGGCCGAGAAATACTAATGATAATGTTACAAGGAGGTTTGACTTTATTATCTCATCTAATAGTGCCTTCTTTGTCCCGAAAGATCTTTATAATATGTCAAGGAAGTGAGGAGCTTTGCTAAAGCCGCATGTAACGAAAAGTATTGTACATTTTTGCAATCGTGCTTCCGCCGCGCCTAATTTCAATGTTTTGAAAAGATGAAAAAGCTATTTCACAATTACGCACGTGTTGTATCCTTAGATAGCGCCCTTCGCGCTGCAAAGAAAGACGCAACAAGTTGCATTTTGTTTCGCACGAGGCTTTTCATGCGGGATATCTCTGATGCGTCTGTAGATTTGTGTTGACGAGGCCTCGTTAAAACACACTCTTTCCCAGTAGATATAATCCATGAAACTGAAACAACATACTTATCACGAGTTATGTCATCACTTGGTCAGTTATTGATTATAGTGTTCAGAAATGTTATCAATAGGCGTCAACAGCAAGAAAGGAATGTCTAGACCCTTTGAGAGAATGAGTATTAATTCCGGGCACATCCACTACTGAAGTCGCGAGTCCGGGAAGTGTAGTGCGGAGTGTAATCTGGGAGGGTGCGATGTAACTCCTCCTCTGACGCATAAGTCGGCTTGTAACGCTTTCCGCGTCTAGGTATCTTGGGCAGCAAGGCACCTCTCCAATCAGGACAAGCCTTGAGATCCCGACTAGTCCCACTTCTTGGGAGGGAGGCAGAACACGAAGGCGGAGAGCGTATGAGGGGGCTCAAGTTGTCAGCTGAAGCCACTGCAGTGCCTCTGATCGAGAGGTTCTAGGATTCGATGCCCAACAGAGGCAGGAGTTTCGGCACTGACTGCTGATAGCTGGATCGAGATCAGCTGTTGCTTAGAGGCTAATTCTGGCAACAGGCTGCTCTGAACAGTAGTTTTCCATGGTTTCTCCGATCAATATTAGGTGAATGACAAAACATTACATTGAAAAATGGGCCACGGTCAGCGCACGATCTTTCCGTCCTCATCTACGTCCCTTTCCTCACCCTTCATAGACGCTTACACTTATGCACTGCGCTGTTACTCATATGGGGAGGCCAGGCGGGAGCTTAGAGCTCGTCTCGGCTGGGGCGGTGTCCCGCTGGCTAAGGCACTAGGATGAGGCCACCCCGCAAGCTGACATGTAGGTCAGCGCCGAATATCACATCCCGTGAAAAAACATTCACTACACTAACGGGAATAATGAAAGTAGCCGTTGACATGCCCGAAAACACGAGATGATCAATTAGTCATGTACGCGTAGTTGTTAATCCAAGGGGAAAAGAGGGAGGGGAAGTTAGTGGAAGGAAAGATCACACGTGGTGAGTAGCCCATTTGTTAAGAAAACTCTTGCAGCATTCACCTGCACACACAAAAACCACAGGAAACGTGATCAGGGCAGCTGCCTGCCAGAATTCTCCTCCAGAGCGTGGTTGAATCCGAGCCAGTTCCGTGGGACTCGAATCCCAGGCATTTGAAACTTTCGCTGCAATCGGACCAGCTGCTCAGCACGCCTTATTGTCGCTTTTTACAGGAAGAAACATAATATGCGATTGCGCACGCAGCTACTGGCATTGAACGCTCCACTCATTACGAGATGAAGTTGGCTCGCGCGCGGCCTCAGCAGAGGGGCAGCGAGGACGTGCGTTTGACGATCCCAGAAGGATTGATCAGGTTTTAGAGAGTTCACTGGCACATAATACATTCAATAATTCCAGGAGGATCATTAAGAATTATAATATTTTAAGTGCTTTTTTCTTTGCAGAAATTGAACAATTCTTCAAATACTTTACCTTTGTATTCTATACTTAGGAATCAGAAATGTGACATGAAAAGACTCGAATTAGCAACATAAATGGGTACCAACACTTGATCTTTCTATTTTATGTGAATGACTTACAAAACGCCATAAGTACTGCATGATAACCCTATGAGATAGACATGAACTATAAATTGCGGCTGTATGAAAGATAGATACTGACTACTCAATTTTTTATTTTTACGTGAAATATTGACACCTTTACACATTTTAACGTAATCATATGTTGCCAACTCTTCTTGTAGGTCAAAGAAATTTAATGCTCGTGTTTAGCGCTAATGTTTACCTCCCAACTACTCCAAAACCAAATACTCTGATCTCTACCACTTCTTCTGACCATGTCCTCTGCAGCCACACGTTGTCCACACGTGATCTGGAATAAGAGACTCTTGTAGTCATCAGGGCTCAGTTTAGAGAGATGTTAAATGATATTTAGTTATTTAAAATGTCGATTACTATTTTATTTCCTGTATGAAATATATTTTATTTAAACAAAACTTCATCTTTTCTTCAATGCGTTGATAGCACAAATCATTTAATTTTGGTATACATTTTAATGATGTACAAACGCTAAGGATATTAATGATCGAATATAGTCTACACCAAAAGTACAGCAATAGATATCTAATTTGTATTTGGGTCTGGATGATAATTTGTTCCATTCTCCGTAAAGCTGAAAAAAATGAAAAACTTTGTTCGTGTTGTCTGTTATAGAATAACACATCATTTTCGGTCCCGATGAAGTTTAGATGTGGCTTTATTCACATTTGTTTCAATTTTAAAAAGAAAATTCGCTCCGATCACTTGCATAGCTGAGAGGATCCAGTTATTCAGGGAATTGAGCTCTTTAGCCACCGAGCGATTCAAAGTCAATGAAGACCCGTTCGCATTTGAAGCACCGTGATTCCAGCCACCCGTCCGTCGAACGTTTAAAACTTCGTTTTGCTCATCGCTCCAGACGCCGTCCATCAAGAGGCCCGCAATTGCATTTAAATAACCGCAGATTTAATTTGACGCTTTAATTTCTAATAAAACTCATCACGCGCGGTCTAAAACCCCTCCATTATTCCGACGGATATAAACAGGCCATTGAATGTCATTAAAAATAAAAGGGAAGTAGTTGCGGGGGGGCGGGGGCGAGGCGAATTGTTAAACAAATGAAACGCGGCGCGCGCTCATTGCTGCAAGCGAGCGCCTTAATGGCGACGGAAGCCGACAAACGAGCATCGCGGCGGAACTGTCACGTCGGGGACACCGAAATTAATTAGTAGTGCTCTTCGCTCCAGAGTTTTATTCCAAACCTTCCCGCGAGTGATGCACATAAAACCGAGTTGTCCCGAACAGACGACAGTCAGGGTTGCGCGTTACGTGAACTGACAGGCGTCAACGTTCAGTTGAGAGGATGTTTTTTGTTTTGCAGCGCTATATCCATCCAAAATGAATTGAAAATGGAAATGACACGACATTCTGATTTTACGACTCGCACCAGCAATGCTGAAATCCAACATTCATTGATTTTTTCCACTGCCGGTGTAATGGACTCTCAGCGCACCTGCGGGTAGTGGATTTTATGCTTCGATTGAATGTGGAATGAGTTCTCGCTGTAAATGTTTCAGATAAAGAACGTAATGGAATTCGGTATAGGAAATGCATGTATTCATGCACACTTTGTTCCTGTTACTGTGCACTAGAATTTGTAACCATGTCGCTGACATTGATACCAATCAATATTTGATGCGATGACACAATGTTTTTTAGAATTGCAAAAGTAATTTGAATTAGAAGTTCAGTGAAGGTCCCATATCTTTTAACTGTTTGTTCAAAATATAAATACATCCAATAACGGGAAGTGGACGCAATGCCCTATAGTGTGATTTTTGCTGTCTTTTGTTTATCTCAGTTCAAGCCAGATTTTCTGACCTTTAGAAAGTGAGATTTGGTCGTGCGCATCCACTCAGTCTGATCATCTGATTTTACATAACGTTTGCAAATATTGAAACATGCATTAAATCCGATATATTTTATTTTTCTAGTCGTGAAACTAAATTGGACAAGTCTTTCTTTGCATCCAAAAGAAAGAGGTTTTAGGGAAGAATTGCACGCTAGAAAAATACAACCGTAAAATACTTGAAAACCATTATACAGGAAAGGAATAATGGATATACCGAAATACAATGGATTACCTGTTTAGTTAAGTTTAACAAGGAAACAGCATTAATTATTTATAATGTTAGTATTATTTTTCTAACATTCTTTTCTAAATTATTGTTTTACACCCACAAGAAAGTTGCGTATATTTGAAGAAAAACCTATATTAACAAATGCAGAAAAATAATTATTTATTTAATTTACTCTCAACTTTATAGACTTCGATTATTAATATTTTGTGTAGAAATAGAAAACATTAATCCGCAGAAAACGTAACCTCGGAAAGCCGAATTCTTTGCTCGTATCAAAAACACTGTTCTTAGAGGTCTCAGCGCGTTCACGATAGACTAGTGCGCTGAAACAGCTCGTAGTCTCTCTCCAAAGTACGCAAAAAGTACTCAAATTGCCGAAAAGTTGTACACAGTCTTAATTAAAAAAGTATCTTAAACGCACATATTATATTAAGGAAAGAAATCTCCATCTTCATAATGGTAGTGGTGGAACACGCCGAAAATATTTGAATGTTTAAATTTTCCAAAAATCAAGGTTTTCAACGAAAATGAGACCTGCACCATAAATATCCTTTACACTATGCAACAACAAAATCTAGTGGAAAATGATGGAGACATTTTTTTGAAAATTTTGAAAATGTTGCTGTGCTTCATGTAAAATACTTCCCAAAATTAAAATATCTGTTTCAATTTAATAAGAGTTCTCTCTCTTTCTCTCTCTCTCTTTCTCTCTCTCTTTCTCTCTCTCTCTTTCTCTCTCTCTTTTCTCTCTCTTCTCTCTCTCTCTCTCTCTCTCTCTCACACACACACACACACACACACACACACACACGCAGTATCTACCTGTGAGCCAACGTTTTCCAACACTCAGTCATCTAACCGGTAATGGACGTGATACCATTACTGTGGTCGCAGTACCGACAGTTCCTCTTTGGTAGGAAAACGTCTTAGACATAGACTACACAGTACACTCGAAGGTCGCCTACAAAAGTGTTCATTTACAAACCTATCAAAGTATGTGATATTTACATGCCATACATTTCAAAACCAGTGACACGAGTTTGAGTATTAGGTACCATATTACAACAGACAAAGTGGTTAGGGGAATATACAGAGTTGTTCAAATATCGGGGGTATGTAAGGGGGTCAAAGGTGATCACTTTTTGTCGATAATCATGTGGTGGGAATACCTCGTAACGAAATTGTATTTTGAACATGACACCGGCAGAGGGGGTTCAGGGCATCAATTGAAGTACTTCCTTCTAACATGAGGTTCTCTTCTAAATACCATCCAAAACAACCTAGAGCTGATGCTATCATTTAATTGTATTGCGCACAAAAATTAAACATTCTCCCTACACACCTTTGTATACCATGACGCCAATGCTACGGTACAGCAGGTTTCAAAATCGAAAAATTCACTCGGGAGGTGTCATCGATGTCAACTCATGTTTTTCTTGCTCTTTCCGTCCGTCAGCACATCTTCATTATATTTTACAGCATTAAAAGTAGGAACATGTTTGTGTCATCTTGCTAATAGGACCTGATTTTCAGAATGACAGTACAGAATTATCTTATCGTTCCAAAGCCCAAACGAAGTAGTAGAACTTCGACCACTGATTTTCCGTGTATGTTTTAGAGTTTTACACTATATATGTAGCGTAAGTCTCAATAGATATCGTTTAGTAATCATAAATAATTTTCTACACAAGGTGCATTCAGGTGACCTTTGTTGAATTTTATTTTAGTCTATTAGCATTATCTGTAGCAACTCAAAAACAGATTTATCCATTATTTTCTTTTTAAACCTTATAACATTTTCTCGTTTAAAATTAATAATATTATTAAAACCCCTCTCTTTTCGTACAATTAAAACGTGGTTTTAATCTACAGAAAGGAAATCCATTTTGCCAGTGCAAGCAAGCGCGAAAGCGTGTTTCTGTCCCAAAGTTTGCCGCGTAAGTGATACCTACACCTTTAAGCGAAAGGGGACTTCTCAAAGAGAAGCCAAACTTATATTTGTCTTGGCAACAAGATCAAGATGTTGTAATGATGTGTGGGAAGGACATTGCACCGGCAATTTAGTCAAGGGCCTGGGAAGCTGGAAGGTGGAACGCCGCGGAATCGAAGCAGAAATTCGAAATGATGGTCGTGTTGCGTTAATGTTCGTATTTCTTTTAACGAACAAAACTCCACGTCGTTATTTTTCAAACATCTCTCTACATTTCTATATTATTGATTTTATCAACACACAAAAATTAAATTCCAAGATATTATATACGACCAAAGAACAAAATAGACTCACAGTTGTAATATTAAGTTTTTATTGCTAAGTCTAACTAATTAAATATTTACAATAAGAGTTACTAATTCTGTCGAGGTTACGATTAAAAGATATAATGGGTAGAACTATATTGAAACTGTGTTTCAAGAACATGTTACATGAATTACATACCTTTTTCTACACCTTGGTAGCGGTAGCGAGAAAGTAAACAAATTGAAGCGAAATAATAGAGAAAATAATAGCGAGAAATTTGAGAGAATGAGCGCGAAAGCGAAGGAGAGAAGGCGAGTGCGTGTGCGTGTGCGAGAGAGAGAGAGAGAGAGAGAGAGAGAGAGAGAGAGAGAGAGAGAGAGAGAGAGAGAGAGAGAGAGAGAGAGAGAGAGAGAGAGAGAGAGGCAGGCCACTGGCGATGGGCGAGGGGGGCCCGGGCTGCCTGTACCTTGAGAGTTCCCGCAAAAGCCCTGGGACTCCTCGCCTGCCCTCCCTCGGCTGCCTCCGCCCGTTCTAATTCCGCCGAGTACCTCAAACTGTCCTTTCTCGGTAATATTGAGCTACATACGAGGTATTAGCTTTTGATTCATTATTCTATATGACTCGAAACTCTTTTTATAAACACTTCAAGTTGTATATTTGTTTATTCCATGTGCTGTGCATTATTCATTTCTTTAATGCTTTGTTCGTTCAACTGCTCTCTTCGCTTACTCGCGTCGCCTCTCACCACCCCCTAATTCTTCTGTTAATAACACAAATGCTACTCTGCTGCTTCTGTCGCTCCTGTTGGGAGGGGAAACGGAAATCTCTTGTTGGACATTTCATTTACAATTACTCTCAAATTCATCATCGGTTTTTCGGTTCATTGCCCATTTAATAAAAGTTTGTGTTCCAAAATACATGGGGGTTCACTCTACGTATGTGACTTATTTAAAAAACGAAAGAACAACGCCTGATAGCCATTTTTAGTCAACAAACTTACTTAATAGATTATACTGCTTGATCAATTCAACCGCATTCAATTAGTAAGGCCATGGTCTCACGCACGACACAAAAATGCATTAAACGACATTTTAAATTAAATATGTCTTACACAATTCGTTTATGTTTTGCGCGTTACAGTTGTACACAATGAGTGCCAACTGTTTCTCTCAATTCTCAGTATCACCAACCCTTCCAGGCTATATTACGTAAGAACAATATATCCTATTTTTGATTTTTTATGAGAAATGAAGGAATAAAATGAAATAAAATATTACATACGACGATAAAGATAGTTTAACTACTCGAGAAAGATACGTCACAAGTTCCTATCGTCGAACATGAGGTGTAATACCATCCTCTCGTAAATAAAGTATATCTTTATCGTCTACAGTAACGCCTGCGTATAAACGACCCTGACAGTTCTGTCGCCTCGTGCTGTGAAAAGTCATGTGACCCTGCTCAGAAGCAATCAGCGTGCGAAGATTGTTTACTTTCTCATAACCAGAGTTCAACGTTGCCGATCTTCTGATTCACATTGTGTCGCAGAGGAGATAAAGTTCGTCTGTGGCAGAGGTTATGAACATATGAAGGCGTGTCATTACCTGTCAGTAAGTGTTGATGTTTTGAGATTTCATGCATCTGCCATGTAGGCGCTGCCATGTGCATAGTAGTAATGTGTGGCAACAGGGCATCGAACTGTCGCTTATATACTGCGTGTACTGCAGTATAATAAATTACGAATCCTCAGTACCTTTTCTGTTGTAACTGAGTAAATGGTTTTATAGATGGTGGATGACGATAGTATGGGTTCAATGAAGCAGCTGTTGAAAGGGAGTGAGGTTGAGCGAGTGAAACCGAGAAGGTTTTGCTCTCCACAAGTCTCCTCGATTGATCGGGGTATTAATCCCGGCGCACAGATGTGTAAGATCGATCTGACAACCCATGGACCGCCCTTAACGAGTATCGTAAAAAAGATGCATCTGCAAACAATGAGCGAACAACGCGAACCTTGTAAACGGTTACTTTAAAAGTGAAAATTACTGGAAACCACTTCAAACGTCGTGACAACCCTTGCTTCAAAGCTGTGGAATCTAAAAACAGAACATTCAGAAAGATTTGGTTTTGTAGATTACAGCTAAAGAAACATTACAAACTGATCGATAGTGTCCTGGCGTTTTGCAGGTCAAGTGCCGACGCGGTCGCAGACATCTCCTGTTCCCGCCCTATAACAGTGCATGACAAGTGGTTTCCAACCTGGGGCAAATAGCGCAGGTGTAACTTCGGTTTACGAAACTTCCTACCATACATTTATTATAATCTAGTGGTGCTAAAACAGTACATACTTTTACGCAAAATTTGTATTACGCCAAATCAATGTGACTTTATTTCAAAATCTATCTTTAAGAAATGTATTTTAGGGAAAAATCTCTATCTTCATAATTGTAGTTGTAGAAAGACCCATAACATTTTTGACATTTTTCAATTTTCGAAAAATAGTTTTCAACGAATATGAGACCAGAACCATTTTTAAACGTCCTTCACACTATCAAAAAAAATTAATAAAATACAATGGTATCGTTTTTTATTTTGAAAATGTTTCAGGGACTTTATGTAAAGAACCGCCCAAATTTAAAATATCTATTTCAAATTGAAAGGGCCGAGATATCAGCTAGATTGATCGAGGAATATCAGTTTTAGAGAAAATGGGTAGGACGGTTTAGCCGCCAGCGTTGTTCACAGGCGGACGGTCAGACAGATTTTTTATTTGCTAGGCTGTCCGGGTGACGTTAACGGGAATGTTACATTACGCCCTGAGGAAGGCCGGCACCTTCGCCATGGACGCGGCGTCACCCGGACAGCCTAGTAAATACTGACTCCGGCCGCGGAAGCCTACGCTCTCACGGCCAGACAGATGTTTTGCTTTCATTCCATTTTTCGGTATCAAGGACCCACAAAACGGATTTTGAGGATAATTTTTCTTTTAAATTTAGTATGTGGATTTATCCCCTTTCTCGTTGCAAGGGCCCTGTAATAAGATTGTTTCTGCAAACAATTCGCTGTTTTTTCGCGCAGCGTTCGATAACTTTCTCTGTACTCCGTAACGAGAAAGTAAAAGTAATCATCTTCGACCCCTGTACGTGCCCTAGACGCTGGTAGCATTATTCTGAGTACCCTGTTACGCCTCCTCCTTTGGTTGGCTGGGAGCAGCGGGGCCCTCCGGGGCCTCTCAGCCCCCGGCGCCGCCCAACTTCCGAGGAAGCTGCGCCGCTGCCAGGCGTCGCCTCACGCCTCACGCCTTTCTGCGGTCTCTACTCCCAAGCGTTTGCCGTGTTGATTATTTAAATTATTAATACTTGTCAGTTAGATCTAATTTCCCGAATAAGAAAAATATACACATATGTATACCACAAATTTACATCTGTTTTTACAGTCACATTTATTAATGTTTTGTAATTGACTTTATAATGTTCATTGTGTACATTTTACTATCAAATCTGAAAGTGTACTTTTTGCATTCATTAATTTTGGATAAATAAAAAATCGCTTTCTATAATTCGTGAATAAATCTTTCACTATGTTCAATCAGATCAGATCGGTTCTTGGCAAGTCTCCATTCCTCTTGCAATCCCCCGATTCCACAATTCCACAGAAGCATGCTTCGGAGGATTACTCAATGTAGCAATGGCTTCTGCCAGGACGATCGATGTAAAGATGTCCTCTGCTGTGGCTAGTGCTAGATTTTTATTGTTTTTGCGTTTCCGAAATAAAGATTTAATATCTTTCTTTCAATTAGATTGTATCCTCATTTTTATCCTTTATAGAATTTGAACATTCTAACTTGAAGTTCTGAAGATGCAAGTTTCATTAAACATGGAATATCAACTAGTTTATAATGTAGAGCTTTATTGCATGACTAATTTTTTTAAAACAATCGAATTTTCAAATTTTTATGAATGCAGTAAAGAAGTTGCATACATTAGTTTTTGTATAACAGGATTACATATTTATAAACATTACGTATTTATTGGTATTCGACATCTGTGCGTAAAAACTGTGTTCGGTTTACAGCTACCACCCCACGATTCTCTCACTGCGATTGGCTGAATATGTGATGACGCAATTATTCGTACAATAAACTGCAAATATGTCATAAATTATGCCATAAGACGTCATTTTATAAACAATCTTGTAACGGAAGAAAATGCTCAAATACAAATATAATGCTGAAATACAGAAATAAACAAAATATTTATTCTATGTATGAATAAATACAACTATATTTCCAATTAGTTTTGATTGGCTTGATTCACAACTGTAACAAGATTCAAAGATTACTATTTCGATATAATCTGTCGCTATTTTATTGGGTCTAATTATGGTCAGTTTTGCGTATTTTTGTACGTTTTTGTCACAAGGCTATTTTCCTTTAACTGTTTCAATCACTTCTTTTTCCTCTCATAAATATTTGATGGGTTGTCGATTTCTTCTATTCATCTGGGATTTTAGAGCTCTTACAACAGGCATTTAGGATAAACAAGTTCCTAAAATACTAACTTTATGTTATTTTCCATCACTTCCAGATGATCTTTTTTTATAATCATGTGAACTACATCGTTTAGATTCCAGATTTCTATTGGATCATCATTAGCTATTTCTCCCTCGATGTTTTTCTCCTCCTCTTTCGACGTGGTCCAAGATTATAATTCTCTATAAATCTTTTGACACTTTTTTCTGATATGCTAATGCTCACTATTTCTCGTATGGGCGATAATTGATTATTCGAAGCTAAATAGCGTCGAAAGGTGTGACATCCTCTGGTTATAATTAGTGGACGCCGTAGTGGCGCGCGAGAATGCAAACTGTTGAGAGACAACTATTTCTCTTTTGATTCTTAATTACGAGCCACCTTCATTTATGTAAACGAATAGAGTACCACCAACTGCTTTGGCCAGGCTATTTGGCGATGCCATTAACTATGGCAGATGGTAAACTTAAAGTTGGCATAGTTATCTCGGTAACCCCAAGCTTACCAAATCTGCCCGTTTTGGTTCTAAATGAAAAATAATAAAATGTGCATTAAGACGTCTCATCACACCCTTTTTGATTTCTCGTACTGTTTAGGAGTCAAAGTGCATTTTCTGAACCTGTTCCGCGAAGTGGCTTCACTAAAATCCGTGGTAATTTGCTTACTCGCGCGAAGGAAATTAAATTCGTCCTGAAAACGTGAGCTACTAGTATAAACAAATTAAACGAGTCAATTAAATGCCAGTTTAATACGGTCTGCAACTTTGATCGTGTGCCCGTAACACTGAAATTATAAAAAACATGTCTGAAAGTAACTATTTAATCCCAAAAACTTGTTACATTATGTTTTGTTTAACATGTATGTATAGTCAATATATAATTACACAGCAGTTAAAGCGACTACTTTTGAAACAATCCCTTTCTTGTGAATTCCCTTATTCTTTAAATATATCTATTTTTTTTTTTTTCTTCTTCAGCTTTTCCCTTTAAGGGGTCGCTGTTTTTCTGGTTTTGGCGAAAGTTTTACGGCCGGATGCCCTTCCTGACGCCAACCCACGTGGGGATGATATGATATATGATGATGATAGGAGGTGAAAGGACGAACACAATACAACCATGCCCGAGGCGGGACTCGAACCCGCGACCCTTCGGTCCGAGATCGCTACGGCACTACTGCCTTAGCGATCTCGGCCACCCGGACCGGCTCTTTAAATATATCTATGCCGGTCTATAACTTCAACTACCTCAAACACCCAGGGTTGTCGAGAACTTGTGCTTCCGGTCACGTGCAGAGGTGTGAGCGAGAACCATGGTCCTGTGCGCTCATGACGCAGGAGGCGATGGCAGTCAAATGCTCATTTCCATCGCAGGAGCGAGCGATGGCATGATCCTTAATCATTTCCCACTGATCTAGAAAAGCTCTGACAAGCGTCGGAGACCCAGGAGGTAACGACCAGCTGCCACCTCAAAGTAGTATGCAGGTTGTGTCTCCTAATGCAAATACAAAGTGTTTCGTTTTAAAATATAAGTGACTTCTTTTGATGCAATTACTTCCTCCTGAATTCTCTTATTTTTATTGATTAATTAGTGACAAGGGCTTGGCCGTTGGTCCCGTAAGATTAGTGCATGCTGTCATGCGGATGAGCTGCCTAACACCGCCGAGACTCGAATGGTGGCCCTCGCGGTGAGAGGCGCTGCCCCGCCAGCGGGCCCGTTGTGGAAGCGTTGTGGAGGCGCGAGCGCAGTGGCTGTGCGCAGGTGCTGCGCGGCGGCGGCGGCGGCGGAGGGCGGCGACTGCCGCATGGCGCCGGGCGCCGTGGAGAACGTGACGCGGTTGGAGAACGTGACGCACACCATCTCGTGCCTGCTCAAGAACTACGACATCCGCCTGCGGCCCAACTTCGGCGGTGAGTCCGCGCGCTGCGCCGCGACAGGGCGGGGCGACGGCTGCCGTGCGAAGCGCCCAGTGGCGGCGCCAAGAGTTTGTTATCTATGAGAGTGATGCAAAACGTAAGGTAAAAGGTTCGCTCGTGGACACTTTATTTCACTGGCTTACTCACTGATGCGGGTAGAATGTCAAGAAGAAGGGCCAATTACAACGGACGTACTAAATAAAACTGTGGAAAAATGTCACAATTCCATAAGAAACACTATAGTCACAGAACATACCATAAATATATCCGCAAAAGATATGTGAATACATCATAAAATATTAAAATCAGTTAAGTGGATTATATATTCACATTCAGCAGGGTCCTTGAATACATAACATTACTTAAGTAACTGTTTATAACATTTCATAATACTCTCAAGAAACATTTTACAATAATTTTATGATTGTTTCAAGAACAATGTGGTGTTAAAGGATAATCCAAGTGACTGTTGTTCATATTTTATGATACATTGAAAGACTTAAGTCTTAATGTGCTATTAAAGTTTTTCACATATTTAATTTGAATATTTGGGTAATTCGCCATCCTTCTTAATATTCATAAATTGCCAAAACACATGAAGTATGTCCGTATCACTTGATTCGCGTCCATTTAACATCATTGGGTTGCAGACGACACGCCGGCTTCCTAGGAAAGTAAATTTGAAATTCCGTTCACGATCTCCCGCCCTGAATTTCCCGTGCGTTTATTGAGGGATAATGGTTCATTAAGCTGAGTAGAAGGATTCTTGTTTCCGAGCAAGACAACTACTTATCTCATTAGGCCCGTAAGCGTAGTGCATGTCGTGAACCGGGAGGTGTAGTAGAAGGGGCCGCCAATACGTGAGATCCGGCGCTGATTTGTACGTCCGTTTGCGGGGTCTCCTCCTGGTGTCTCATCCAGAGGAACTCGGGACTTCGGGACGAGCTCGAATCTCTCAATGATTTGATTTGATTGATTAGGGTTTGCAGGCGACTCAACTCCTAAAGTCATTAGTCCCGTAAGTGTAGATTATGTTTTTCCCCGGGAGGTGGCGGTGCTCATCCTGCTGGATGAGATCTGGCTCCAACCTTCGTCGGCTGGCGGGATTTTCCTCAAGTTGTTAGAGAGGTGCATGGAAGTGTGTGTGTGTGTGTGTGTAAGTAAGGGACGAGGAAGGAGAAGGAAAGATTGCGCGCGGTCTGTGGCCCGTTTGTTATGGTACTGCTCCGGCATTGATAGGAGAAACCACGGAAATTACCAATCATAGCAACCAGCCGCTAGAATTCTCCTCCATAAAGAGAATGAATTCGACCTAGCAATGTACCTACTGTCGGAAACCCTGCCACCGACAGGTCTCGAAGCTAGTACCTCCCGGTCAGAGGCTCTCTCAGTTGGGGTTTCTGAACATGTGTGGTAATGAATATAAGTGCGGGAGGGGAAAGGGTGACGAAGCGAGGACTGCGTGTGATCCTTATTCCCTTCGTTAGAATACAAGTTTCTCCGGCATTGGCCAGGTCTCAACTAGGAGAAAACGTAAAACGCGATTGGAGCAGCGAGTTGCTAGGATCCCTCCGCCTTGACAGCAGGTGTGCAGCTAATATCGAAAACGCCACCGTGGAGGCTCGAACCTAGACCTTCCCGGTCGATGATGCTGCAACGGCAATATTCGCCACTGAGCCATCTCTGCCGGGACGATGGTTGAGAATGAAGGACTCTGAGGGGGGGGGACGGCAAAAGATTCCCGTGAAAACTTGCGTTCGCAGCGGGAGAAACCCATGAAGACGTGGCGCTGGCGCGATTTACGCCGACGGGCAGTGAACGCCGAGGGTGGGCGCCGCGAGTATCCGTTTTCAGTTAAGCGGCGGCGGGGGGGGGGCGCGGGGGCGGGTAGGTTCGATAAGTGCTTGTCGCGCGCTGGGAAATTGCTTCCGTTGAGTTGCCGCGGGCGCCCCTCCTCTCTCCCCTCCCCTCCCCTCCCCCTCCCCCCTCCCCCTCCCCCGCCCTCACCGCCGCCGCGGAGCGCCGCGCCGCGCGCGTAGCCTGAACAGATTCCCAGGCGCGTTCCGCTGCCGGGGGTGGGCGGGGCGGGGGCGGGGGCGCCCCCCCCCCCAGGACGAACGAGCAGCCGTTGCCCCGCCTTGTCGGGCTGTGCAGGTATTATGAACTGCAATTTGTCTGGCGCGATAACTCCCTTCCCCTCCCGCAGGGCGCTCGATAGCAACAAAATGTTCATTTGGGATGTCTAACGCTTCCAAGGTACGATGCTCTGAGACGTTGACACACTTGTTAATTCTGTCATGTTACGTAGACACATTTATGTTTGCTTTGCAAGATGAAGAAGAGGAAGAAGATAATTTTACCCAATGTTGAATATCTAGTGAAGTATTCAATTTGATTTTTCAAGTAAAATTGTTAAGTTGACAATAAACTTCCATGCTTGATTTTTAACAAAATCTTCAGATTCATTAGAAATGATGTTTCGCGCATTTATTCGCTTTCACACATTTCCTTTTAAAACTTTATACTAAGTAACATATTTCTAGTTCAGCGCATTTGGAAACTCGTAAATGAGAGGTATTGATCATTCAATTCAATGCAGTAACATGCATTTTTCGTATATAATTTTTTGTCTGGATATTTCATTCTAGATCGTCTCTACTTGTTTGAAGTACGTTTGTCTCTCCCCATTAAATGAATACTATAACTGTTAAAATAAGAACATTCATCTATAAAAGAATACACCATGGTAACATGAATAGCGTCTCTGCAATGTAGCAGCTTCACTAGTTGCTGCAGTCCTTATCATTCTACACGAAACCGCCCTGTCATCCTTCATTTCGTTAAAGCTGCCAATAGAAACAAATGCTTCTAACGGCGAAAATTAGTGTTTACATTCACGTGGGCTGCAATATGCGGAGAACTATAGTATGCGCGAGCTAGGGCGAATTTCTAGACATTCTCAGTACTATTCAATGAATCCTATTCCCCGACTACACTAGGCAGGGTAACAAAGTACACCGCTTATTATTCGTCAGTGCGGGAAAGGTAACAAAGGTGTCACTTCCTCACTTTTCTAAATTAACGATAAATAAAAAAATGTGACATAATTTGAATAAATTTATTATGTAAATATACCTTATAACATTTCCATAGCATATGAATAAGACATTAGCCGTTATGGACATATACAAACGAATGTAAGTGCACTTTTGTAGTAAATAAGTGAATTCAGAACTTACTTATTTTTCTACGAATTAACTATTACATCTTACCACAGCTTATGCGAAGAACAATGAAAACCGCAAAGCAGCAAACGAAGACTTCGTTTTCAAGCAATTTTAATACAAAATTCAAAGCAACGATATTTCTTTACCTCATCGGTTTATACATGATTTCCATAAATAAATACATTATATTCCCCATAACATGCAAGTTGTTTGAAGGTAAGAAGGTCATTCTTAAAATTTTTAATTGAATAATATTTCAAATTTTACATTGACATTAGTTCGAATTTTACTAATTTAAAATAAAATAAGGAATTTCAGAATAATGGTTTTTGTTATTTATCAATTTCAATTGTATTATTATAAAATGAAAATATTTGTATTAATAGGATTGAGAAAACGTGCTTGGTGCAATTGCCCTGAGAACCGGTTAACTAAAAGGTTCTGAATTCGAATTGCATCTAACGCATGTAGGCCTTCGTACGTTTTCTGGATGGGTGCGTATTCGAGGTATTCATCATGGCCTTCTCACAGCTCCTGAAATCATTCAATTCTAATCCGTTTCCACGTCCGATTTTACAAGATTCCTCAAACAGTTCAAGGACGTTGCTTAGTAAAAGAACAGAAGATGGATGATAGTGATTGATGAGTCTGAGCTAATCTTACGAGTACCAGGCGCGAGTGGAGGCCCGACTTGAAGTGCATTTCTTCCTAAATACTTTGTGTCCTCGCAGGCGGGAGTGGGAGTTGCCCGGCGCCGCAGGGACTCATCGATAGTGCGAGGGGGGCGCGCTCGAGTTGGGATTCGGTGTTCCCAATCGTGCAGATGGCTTCGGCAGCAGCGCCTCCCAGGGCCACTTCGGACGGACAGCCCGTCTCAAAGAGTGAGCAGCCCCCGATCTTACGAACGCCCGGGCACCCGAGGAGGCGAGAACAAAGCGGGACCATCCCGGAGCCTGAAAACCTCCTGGCACGTCATCAAGCTGTCGTGAACAGACCTTCTACTTCCCCTGGTTCAAAACTCGTTATGCGAAGAGACGAAGTTATTGTTTTCATTCCTAAGTACTACGGTCATTAGTCCCCAGAGCGTTGTGCTTGTTACACCCTTGGAGGAGAGACGTGGCTTGGGGCGCGAGGGCAGCGTCCAGCAGCCAGGTATCCCACCGCGGGCGCGGAGTGCGTCCTGCCAGCTGGCGCCCGCCAGCCGAGGGCCCATCACCCAAGCGGCTGACGAGCCCGAGAGGCCCCCGAGGGAATTTCCGCACGCGGAGTGAATCGCATCCGGCCCCGACCACGCCTCTGTGAATGGGGAAGATCGGACGAGAGTCATAACGCGTTCGTGCTGACAAGGACAGAAAATGACCTTAGGAAAGGTGGGGTTTATTTTTATTTCCATCAACTAGTTTCCAAGGGACAGAGACGAGACTATTTTTATACTTCTCTTGTTGTGATACTTTTTGTAGAAAGAGCTATTTGGGCGACTGGAAATTTGTTGTGACATCATCGTATGATTAGATGAAAGTAATATTTGCATATGACGCCTTCGGGTGTGATAATCTTTCAGAAGCTAAATAATTCTGATTCATATCCGGTGTAAATTTGGTTTCTTGTCACTTAGCAAGTGACATGATCGATGCATTATTCAATAATATCAAATATCGACATGTCTTATCATTGATTATCCTAGTGGCATTTACCAATGCATCAGCGGTATGTTTAAAATTGGAACTAAATCTAAAATTTATGGTTTATAATTTTCCCTTTCTCTTCCTCCGCCAAAACTCTATGGGAAGATAGGGATCGCTTTTGGAAGAGTCAAGAAAAAAATAACTTTCCATCATAGCAAGGGAATATGACACAAGTGCAGATTGTCGCTACTTTTTAGTGCACTTAAATGTACGTGCGATTACAGGAATAATGAAGCCAAAATTGATTTCACAATAGACACCATACGAAGAAAATTGGCGAAAGTATTGTCTCATACATCATATGCAAGTCTTTATCATTTCCATACTGTTACAGCTACAATGTTCACTACAGTTTAAATTTGATACACCAACAATTCTTCAACGCCCTTGCCATTATTTGCACAACAGAAAGAAGGATAGAAAAGTTACACCACAGAAAAATGCAACATATAAACTAGATGGTACAAATTCTAGAACACCACATTCACTATTCACTGTGAATATATTGTTAAACTTGTTTTTGAAAATGTAATTGAAATATTTTACATTTACCAAAATATGGACTTGCGTATGTTTTAGTGGACTACAGCAGAAAACCGTGGTACCAAATCTACACTTAAAAACGTAATGCATAACTAAAATTTTTGGAAGAAACACATGTGAATCAAAGTCTGCTAAACATTGAATTTATAGTACATTACTGCATTTAAAACACTCTCAAAAATCTTTCTTTCTTTCTTTCTTTAACTCTAGCCTCGCTCTCACTCGCTTGCCGTCGCGTGTCGGCGAAGAACCTTTCAGTCCTTCACTTTTAATGTTATTAAAGTATATTATTCCGATTATTATTATTATTATTATTATTATTATTATTATTATTATCTATAAAACTGATTAATAATAGTAAGCCTAAAACATCTTGAGCTAACTACCTTTAATTGTTTTTAATCACGAAATTTGGTTGAGTGTAAAGCTCACATTTCTTCTTAACTGAAAACCCTTTCTGATTCCGTCACGAACATGGGTCCATTGAGTTTTACCTGCATGTGTATGTGACGCCTCGCAAATGTGTTAACACCATTACCTGAGAAGTCTGCATGTGTGTGCATGGATCAGGCCACCTCTGTTTAGTGTTCACTGAACGGGGATTGCATCAAGTATGTCTGGTTGGAATATGGTGTAAAATGTGTATAAAGAAAGTTATGTGACGCTGCAACGAAAAGCCGAAATTTTTATTAGAAAAGAGTGAGTTTAAAATGGATATTTTGGTATTTGAGATACTTAACATAAACCCGCAAGATCATTTTGATTTTTCTCAGAAATGGCTTCAAATTTTTGGATTAATCGTTTTATCAGACAGAAGTAAGTACGCGCATGAAAATTGTGAAGGTTCTATTTTTGTTCAATTCTCTGAACTTTCGAAAACGATCGAAGGTTTAAATTTTTTGGCGTCTTCCTAAGGCTACAATATTAAAGATCGAGATTTTTCTTTTGAATAAAATCTGTTATTGAAAAGTAGATATTTAAATGAGTTGATGTACATTTTTTCCAAAACGTGAGTAGTTTCCGCAAATGTTTGCATCAAATAAAGGTAATTTAAAAAAAAGATTTTCTGAAGAACTCATTTTTTTCTTTAAGCTTTTTGTACGGATAGTGCTAAAAAAAGTTTTTATGAAAACGAACTCAAATTTGCACAATTTCACAAAAACTCAAACAACGTTTTCTCAAAAAAGTACCCTTTTTAATTGAAAATTTACATAGAGGACCAGTTTTACTCCTTCAAATATTCCTAAAGCCACATTTTAATTCCACCATTAGGAGACCAAAAAATGGACAATGTGAAAACATGTCTTTTAAGCGTCTTGGAAGAGGGTGGAGAAAAACCGAAAAGCTAGCCAAACCTACAGCAATGTGGTAAGTAACTATTACGAGGAAGTCGGAAGTGCTTTGGCACGTTTCTCGGTGTTATTGACGTCCCCGGCCTCAAAGGCTCCACGGCTGCCATCGAGGCGAATGGTCTCTTGGCCTTGGGCTCTCGACGTCGATGACAGCAGATACTCGTCGGGAATTGAATGCGGATTCATACCGACGTGTATGAGTTGCGTTCAAGAGTACTAGCGCCCAGATAGTAGGTAGCTTCGGCTAGCAAGTCCCAGGTTATGGGACTTGCATTTTCGACGCGTCCAATCAATAAAATGCGAAATACGGCATAAATCATAACAAACGGCCACCCTCTCCTTTTACATCGTCGCCCTCCTCCCCTTGCACACGCGCACACGCACACGCACGTGCGCGCACGCATTGCTCCTCGCGTCGGGAGCCTTCTGCGAGGGCTGCAGCTGCAGGAGTTGCTTGCAAGGGAACTCCAAGTGTAGGTCGGCGCCGTATATCGCGCTGTAGCGGAGGCGGGACCCGGTTTATAACAAGCACTACACTTAAGCGCCCGTCGACGGCAGTCAATGGCAGGAGCAGGGCGGCGCGCCGCACGTGGCAGGCCCAGCGCCAGGCGCCCGGCGCCCCTCGGAGGACGCTCCCTTGGCAGGCCTTCGGCGGCGAGGTATTGATTCGCCCCCTCCCTCCTGCCCCCCCCTCCCCGCCCGCGTGCATCTCGTCGGCCGCGAAGCCGCCGCCGGCAGCTGCCTCCGCAGGCGACCGGCCCACCGCAGTGCTCCTCTCACGTAGACGGCTGCGACCCTTTCCCTACACCGCATCCACATCGTCCTCCTTTAGACTTTCTCGTATACTACACACGCTGTAACGCAGCAAAAACGGCATTCTTTTGGCAAAAAAGTGTTGTAGGTCCCCGACAACGAGAAAGTGCATAACACCTCTAACACTATGTGTATTCAGAATCCGCATTTTTAGGTCCTTGAAACCAAAAATTTTATTTACGGCAAAACCGTCTGCCTGTACCTTTTTGCTTTGCAAATTTGCGTAAATAAATATGTTTTACATTTCTGTACTATCCTTAAAATCGTATCCAAATTCTAATATTTGAGAACCGAAAAATTAGGGAATGTGAAAAATTTCATTTTTGTGCCAATAGGTAGCAGCAGGAATGAAGGTAGGGCAATACAAAAAAGCTAACCAAAGAGATTAGGCAACTAACTAGGTCGAAAGTGTCTGAGCCGTTATGTATCACCAGATTTAAATCTCTCCATCTCCTGTTCCTCCGTCGTTGTCTCGCCTTCTGGACGTGGAGCGTCTTCGTCTTCTTCACCTGGAACGCTGCACGACCGCATCTTATCTCCGACTATCGCACCAATCGAACAGTCATCTCTCTCCGTTCGAACCTCTCCCGCCTTTCATTGCGCGTCAACTGCCTCTGACTTCACAGGCCGAAGATAGCGCGGATAGTTGTTTGCATGGGGATTCAAAATAATTTTGACACGAAGGGAGAACACTCAAGCTGCTATATCGAATTCGCTGCATAAGAAGTGTAAGTGCTGTTCAGGAGAGCGAGTGCTGGTTGACATTCGGACGTCCATGGCAACGAAAGGGGCATCGGGTAGGGGTCACGTGAGCAGGAAGAGCGGCTGTGATAGAACGTTACCTAAGGGGGCGTCGCCTAACACTAACCTGCGCATTTGGGAAGGGACAAAATTGGCCGTGATGATAGTTCCCACATGTACTTGAACAACAGCATAATTTTGTAATCACGAGCAACTGGTAATCACTTCGGACGCGTTTCAGACTGAGGAACACCGGAAGACATGAAGACATTAGGATGATGGAGGAGGCAGCGAGAAAGCGCAGATGCTGAGATGGCGGATGTGCTTGGTCGGGAGGAGTGTATCAGAGGAACTGGCAAGATGGCAGCTCTGTGTGATAAGAAGGAAAGAAAGATGTTACATATGCCGTCAGGATTATTAGCAACGATAGCAACAGACACGAGAGATAGGAGTTGGCTAAAAAGGCGAGATGGCGCAGCGGGCGAGGGCCGAGTACTGTACTCTGCTGCGTTTGTGAAGAGAGCGACAAAGGCAAAGAAGACAAAATTGTCAAGAGATCAACAGGACACTGACAAACAAGACAATAATCGCAGCAAACAAAAAGTTTGATGCCATATTTTGTCTGGTTTGAGTGAACACTCGGAAACTGTTCCTAAATTATAAATTCAACTTTTTGTGCATAAACGTTCGCTGCATAAACTTCTGTGGCGCCTGGAGAGTGTCCTTTAACTGTTAATGTTAATAAAAAATGTTCGATGCCCGTACTTAGAACCTTTTTGCTTTCTCTTCAAAATTTGAAGCTCCTGAACATCGAACGTTTTTGTTTCAAATGTGGAGTAAGTGACGAGAAATAAGATCGTGAGAACGGAGAAGGCACGAGTGGAGGAGGAGGACGATATTTTAGAAAGAATGATGGCCACAGATGACCGGGAGCCATAGTGACCATACGCCAGCTGAGACGTCCAATGTTAGCGGAGAAATGTCACGGTGGTTCAGGTGCGGATGGAGTAGTCGTCGGTGAAACAACAACGGGACAGACAGTAATAATGACTAGGAGTTCCGGCGAAGGCGACATGAGTGGAGTTGTTGGCGCCGCAATATACAAAGGCTGCGGGGGCTGGAGAGACGTTTTGCCCTGAAGGCGTTCATATTGCAGCGGTGTGGTCGCAGGAGACAGAGAGAACGGCAAGGAAAGGTGAGGTGAAAGGAGACGGCATGTGAGGCGCGGTCGCCGAACGGAGCCAGCGAGAGATGAGGACGGCGTGGGAGGCGTAGATTGCAACGGGAAATGGGGCAGCGCAGCCTGTGGCGAGAACACTGCAATGAGGCCGGGAGCGCACGCAGGCCCGTAAGCCCTGAGTGATCGCCGTACTTCGATAGGCAGCCGGGCGCAGCTGGCGTGTGCTGTGGCTTTCACAGCCATGCAATGGACGTTGCCCATGGGGCACACGGCCCATCGGGGAGGCATTGTCCTCTTATCTACGTGCACCCCGAGGAGAACTGCACTGGTCAGATCACTCAGAGGTGTTTTGAGAGCGAGTTTTATTGAAGGCCCTTAAAAGGTTTAGAGAATTCTATATTCATATATTATGAATACATTTTTGTATTAAAAGAATTGCGAGTTTATTATTTTTTATCTGAAATGTAATATTTTAAGTAAATATTCAATTTTATTGCAAGTAACTTAGTTTAAGAATACGAACTAGAATACAATTGTAGTAATCAGTATGCATGGAAGATATTTGTGTTATTTGTTTCCGTTTTTTTAACTTTGAAAATACTTACATGCATTATTATTATTATTATTATTATTATTATTACTATTATTATTATTACTATTATTGTTACTATTATTATTACTATTATTATTATTTCATTTAAATAAAGTTTATGAATGATTGTTTTTTGAAGATCAATCAGAATTGTTTCTGTTTTCTTTTTATAACATTTTCCTATATAATTTATTTGAACATAAAAATACTTAATGCAATGGAAATTAATACATGTATTTGCTCCTGGATATGGAACCGCATTTAATAGTGGTTTTAGTCCACTTTCCCAGAGATATTGAGAACGAATGCTGATATGGTCCGTTGCGTCTTCTCAACTAGGAGAGCGCGAGAAGACTCTCCCATATTCTTCACATACGCTGTGAATTGCTTATTAATCAAATACATTATTATTATTATTATTATTATTATTATTATTATTATTATTATTATTATTATTATTGTTAAGAACACGGTTTAATATTCATGAATAAGTTCTGCATTTGTATATAATGTCAAATCATTCAAGACAAAGATATATAAGATATATTCATAGCTGCAACAGCAGGGGAAGCCATTGGTGGAATCCCTTAAGTGCTACGCCGCGCCCGGAGCGGCCCGTGCCCCGAGACCCAGCGCCTTTCGCTTCACAAAGCTGTCACTGCCAGGGACATTCGGCACTTCTTTCGGACACACTCCTTTCAGAGTTGGACTTCGGCTTGGTACTGGCACTGCCGAAATTAGACATTCTCACTTTGATTTTTAAAAATATTCTCAACTTTTTCAAAACAGACACATTAATACTATTTTATAATAATTTATTTCGTTTAACGTTTCAGTCCATACTGAGATCTTTTTCAAAACTTGAATGTAAAAATTTATTTTGGATACAATCTAAAAGTTTATTCTTAGATACAATGTTTGATAAAGACGTTAAACAAAATAAATTATTAAAAAAAGTTGTGTAATGATGTAGTAAAACTGTTGTAGAATTAACATCTCGGTTCTAAAAAAAAACGTCAGGATATTCTTATCAATAATAACAATATAACTGACAGCAATACATTCCCTAAAAATTTTTTATGGATGGAACTTTTCAAAATTTAATAACTTTTTATGCCAGTAACAGAATATTTTGCTGTGGATTCTGATAAAACTTTTTTCAATTTCCTTTATCTTTTAAAACTACAAGCCTGTCTTAGCTGTTATAGGTCACACATAGAATAATAAATTTTTAACCTTGTTCACAAACAAATCAATGCATTAATAGCGTCAATGCGGCAATAGAGTGCACAATATAGCCATAAAAAATCCACATAAAAATAGCCATAAAAATGCCACAAGCAAACTGAAAGCCAAATATACAAATGTTAAACAAGGCAATGACGTACTCAACGTAAGTAAAGGTAAACCAATGGTGATATACTGAATTGAAATGATAGAAAAGAGCAGTTCCCTTGCACAAGGTTTGACGACTCGCCAAGAAATGTCGCCTTAAGGCTAAATGTCCCAACACTAGTACAATTTGTAGCCACCACGTGGCAGCACCAAAATAAGCAAAATTTACTTTACCGATAACGTCTGAACCAATGGTCCGATTTTCGATCTGTAAACGGCATGTGACGTCTTTTTAAAATATAATTTATGCTACGATGACATTTTTCCAAAAATCTAGCAAAAACGCGAATTTGAAATTAGTTCTCAATTTTTCGAGATTAAATTAAAAAATGTGGGCTTATAGCGACATGCTTCCTGAATCCAACGCCGTGACAATCATACAAATCGGACGAATAGGAGCGTCGTGAAGTGAAATTTACGAAAACACCTCGCCCTCCTCCCCCTTCCAGGCCGTTGGGCCACCCACTCGCCCATTGTGGGCCCTCTGTCAGCGCGGCGGCACGGCCAGGCCCGGCGGCGTGCGGCCAGCCCCGACGGAGCAGGCGGGACTTGCGGGACACGCAAGCCACACAGTCGGTTTACGTGTTCGTCACTTTGCATCTCAATCTATTTTCCACGGATATCAAACTAGAGATGCTATACTACTATTACAGACCGAGGTAAACGGTCTGTAATAGTAGTGCATAACTATCTTTGTCACATATTTCCGTCTTCCTTCGAATACCATCTTAAAATTGTTTGAGGCATTACTCAAAATATAGTGTCATCTGGTGAATCTCTAAATAATCATCATCATCATCATCGACAGCAAGGATTAGACCTCTTGGTCTGTTCCGTCTCAGAATTGTTCATGCCATCTCTTCAAGGGACGTCCTACACTTCTTTTTCCTTTAGGTACATATTGAAGAATAGTTTTACTTATTCTATGTTCTGGCATTCTCAGGACATGACCTTTCCAGTTTTCTCGATATTTCTTTATGGTATCTATAACCGGTTCAACATTTAGTTCTTCTCTGATATCTACACTTTTTTTGTGGTCTAATAGTGAGGTCTAATAGTGAGGTCTAATAGGTCTCTAAATAATATAAAATATAATAAAAATACATTTATTATTTACATAAATATATGTATACAAAAATATACACCTCCCAAAAAGTAATCAGCTGGATCCGCTCCTGCTCTGACACCTCTCCGAACTCCGTAAGCGGAAGGCGATACCACAGAGACCCTCATATGTCATCGGAAGCGACTGCATGTCCTGCGCAATTCTGGCGTCTCCCACGGCAGCGTTTCAGGGAGAGAGGCGAAGCGATGAAAGGGGAAGACTGGAATTTTAATGACGCGATATACAATTACTGGTAACATTGGGGAAAGTTTTATCCCGTTAACTAAAAGTAAATTATATTTTTTAATTTCTTGGTTCTTTTTATGCATGTAGCCGCAGTTATCTACAGTGTAATTTTTGTTTATTATTATTATTATTATTATTATTATTATTATTATTATTATTATTATTATTATTATTTCTATTCACATTTTTTCAAAAGTACCGAAATCAAGGCTAGACCTGTGAGACGGGAGTCACTATGACAGACATGCAATATCTGTTGTACAGACTAACAGGCAGATAAAAAGACATAACACAAAGCTTTTGTGACTCACCAACGTAATTCTGAAAATTTGTACATTATGTTTGTGACATGAAAAAAGTAAATTATGAAAAATTATGAGTAGTTGTCTCTGCGACTTCTTGCACTGAGTGATGCAGTTTTATTGAAAGAAATGTTTATAAACACTCAATTCATTGACCATTTTGTATTTGAATTACAGTGCAGTATACCCCTCTATAAATTTCCTCTATTTGTTTTCCTTATTCTCGTATGATGTTTTAATTCTTGCCTATGGATACTTGGCGTAATACATTTGGGACAGCTAGTAGTTGCAGATTAGGCGGGGGGGGGGCAGCTTCCAAGAACATTGAGCGCATTCTTCAGCCTCGCAATCGAGTCAGCTCCCAACTATAAGAATGAGATGTCTCGGGGATGAACAGACGCAGTAGACACGTGGACATGGAGCAGGAAGTGTAAATCGGAGAAAAACACCGAGTAAGCGAGCCCATCAGTGAATTTGGTGTGAGCATTCTCCACGTTGTCTATTTGCGAACCACTGTCCCAGAGCCATTTTGGACCTGGAAATCCCGGGGCCCCCTCCCCCACGGCCACTTTACGCGAGTCCAGGCTCGTTCGTGCCCTAGTCCCTGCTCTATCCCTTTGCGGCAGGCGGCGATGAAAGACCAACCGCCCGATGCATTTGGAGCAACAACCTGCTCAATAGTTTTCACAATCGACAGACTGAATCAGACCCTCAGAGAAAATTCAAGATTTTCTCCGAGAAATATAAAGAAGTTACACAAAATCGTGGAAACACAGACATCGAAGAGAAGATTCGATGGATTATATAGTACGATATAAGCAAAACTATAGTGTACATACTTTGGTTTTTACTCCAAACGCGTGCCTATTATTATTATTATTATTATTATTAATATTATTATTATTATGTACAACGGAGTCCTTATATTTCTTTATTTTTAAACATTATATTTCTCTGCAAAGAAAGCAAATGACCAGACGAAAGTCAGAAAATTCTACGGGGATTCCAGCCCAGACCAAGACAAGATAAAGAAAAGTTTATTCAAGAAAAAAGCGAAGAAGTGGAAGAACATAACAACAAATGGAGATCTTAAGAAATTTTCCAGGTCATCCGAAATTTGACCACGGAGTGTAAACCAACAATGGCGAATGTTAAGAACGAGAACGGGTGAGTGGGTGGCCCAACGGCCTGGAAGGGGGAGGAGGGCGAGGAGGGCTAAATTTCACTTCACGACGCTCCTATTCGTCCGATTTGTATGATTGTCACGGCGTTGGATTCAGGAAGCATGTCGCTATAAGCCCACATTTTTTAATTTAATCTCGAAAAATTGAGAACTAATTTCAAATATCGTGTTTTGCTGGATTTTCGGCCTTCGTAGCATAAATTCTATTTTAAAAATGCGTCACATGCCGTTTACAGATCGAAAATCGGACCATTGGTTCAGACTTTATCAGTAAAGTATATTCCCCTTTGATTGTGCTGCAATCTATTAAATATTCCTACAAGATTTTTCGATGCCTAAAGACCTAAAGTGTTCTGCTTATACCCAGAATTTCATATAGCCGAACCGAAATTTTTTTTTCTAAATTTGTCACGTAATAAGTGGGAGGAATTTGTTCTTGATCACTATACGCTCCATTTTGTTTCTCGTCTATCTCGGAAACTATTCGTCTGACTCGATTGTGGTTTTCACCTTTGTATTTCTCTTAAACTGTTCTACGTGCACCCATAATTTCAAATGGCAGCGCCGATATTAATATTTTACCAAATTTGTCACGTAATGGCGGAGTGTTTTGTACATAATCACTCAAGGCACCATGTTGTTTCTCGTCTATCTCGGAAACTATTCGTCTGATTGGTGATGGGTTTGCACCTTTGAATTTCTCATAGTGTTCTACTTATAAACAGAATTTCAGATGGCAGCGCCGAAATTAATATTTTTCCATATTTGTCAAGTAATATGTAGGTATTTTGTACGTGATCACTATACGTTCCGTTTCGTTTATCGTCTATCTCGGGAACTATTCGTCTAATTAGAATTTAGTATTCACCTTTGTATATCTCTTAAAGTGATCTACTTACACCCATAATTTCAGATTGCAGCGCTGAAATTATTATTTTTCCAAATTTGTCACGTAATTGGGGGTAGATTGTTCTTGATCACTATACGCTCCATTTTGTTTCTCGTCCATCTCGGAAACAATTCACCTGATAGGAGTTTGGTTTTCACCTTTCTATTTCTCCTTAAGTGTTCTACATACATCCAGAATTTCAGATGGCAAATTGAAATTAATTTTTTTTAATTTGTCACGTAATGGGGGGGGGAGTATTTGTACTTGATGACCCCAGGTTCAATTCGGTTTCTCTTCTATATCAGAAACTATTCGTCTTATTGGAGTTCGGTTTGCACCCTTGTATTTTTCTTAAAGTGTTTCACTTCTACCAAGACTTTAAGATGGCAGCACCAAAAATAATATTTTTCTAAATTTGTCACGTAAAGGGGGGGCGTGGGTATTGTACTTGATCACTCGAGGCTCCCTTTGTTTCTCGTCTATCTCGGAAACTATTCGTCTGATTGGAGTTGGGTTTGCACCATTGAAATTCTCTTAACAAGATCTACTATTATGCAGAATTACAGATAGCGGAGCCGAAATAATTAATTTTCCAAATTTGTCACGTAATGTGGGGAGGATATTTGGTTCATGATGACTATACGCTTCATTTTGTTTCTCGTCTATCTCGGAAACAATTCGTCTGATAGGAGTATGGTTTTCACCTTTGTATTTCTCTTTAAGTGTTCTACTTATAAACAGAATTTCAGATTGTGAAGACGAAATTAATTTTTTTCTAAATTTGTAACGTAATGGAGTATGTTGCACTTGATCACTCGAGGCTCCATTTTGTTTCTCGTTTATCACGTACACTATCCGTCTGATTGGAGTTTAGTTTGCACTTTTGAATTTCTCATAAAGTGTTCTACTTATACCCAGAAATTCACATAGCGGACCCAAAATTAATATTTTTCAAAATTTGTCACGTAATGGGGGGTATTTTGTTCTTGATGACTATACACTTCATTTTGTTTCTCGTCTATCTCGGAAACTATTCCTCCATTAGGAGTTTTGTTTTTACCTTTGTATTTCTCATTAAATGTTCTACTTATAAAAAAATTCAGATTGCTATAACGAAATTAATTTTCTTCTAAATTTGCCATGTAACGGGGAGTATGTTGTACTTGATCACTAGAGGCTCCATTTCGTTTCTCGTCTATCACAGAAACTATCTGTCTGATTAGAGTTTTGTGTGCACTTTGGAATTTCTCTGTAAGTGTTCTACTTATACCCAGACTTTCAGATAGCGGACCCAAATTTAATATTTTTCCTAATTTGTCACGTAATGGGGGGTATTTTGTTCTTGATGACTATTAGCTTCATTTTGTTTCTCGTCTATATCGGAAACTATTCGTCTGATAGGAGTTTGGTTCAACTTTCTATTTCTCTTTAAATGTTTGACTTATAAACAGAATTTCAGATTACCAGGACGAATTTAATTTTTTTCTAAATTAGTCACTTAATGGAATGTACTTGATCACTCGAGAGTCCATTTTGTTTCTCGTTTATCACGGAAACTATCCGTCTGATTGGAGTTTGGTTTGCACTTTCGAATTTCTCTTAAAGTGTTCTACTTATACCCAGAAATTCAGATAGCGGACCCCAAATTAATATTTTTCCAAATTTGTCACGTAATGGGGGGGATATTCTTTTTTGATGACTATACGCTTCATTTGTTTCTCGTCTACCTCGGAAACAACTCGTCTGATAGGAGTTTGGTTTTCACTTTTGTATTTCTCTTTTAAGTGTTCTACTTATAACCAGAATTTCAGATTGCGATGACGAAATTAATTTTTTTTCTAAATTTGTCACGTAATAGGGTGGTATGTTGTACTTGATAACTCGAGCCTCCATATTGATTCTCGTCTATCACGGAAACTATCCGTCTGATTGGTCTTTTGTTTGAACTTTTAAATTTCTCTGAAAGTGTTCTACTTAACCCAGAATTTCAGATAGCGGACCCGAAATTAATATTTTTCAAAATTGTTCACCTAATGGCGGGGGGTATTTTGTTCTTCATGACTATACGCTTCATTTTGTTTCGCGTCTATCTCGGAAACTAATCGTCTGATAGGAGTTTGGGTTTCACCTTTGTATTTCTCATTAAATGTTCTACTTATAAACAGAATTTCAGATTCCGATAACAAAATTAATTTTTTTCTAAATTTGCAATGTAACGGGGGGGGTATGTTGTACTTGATCACTAGAGGCTCCATTTTGTTTCTCGCCTATCACGGAAACTATCCGTCTGAATGGAGTTTGGTTTGCACTTTTGAATATCTCCTAAAGTGTTCTACTTATACCCAGAAATTCAGATAGCGGACCCCAAATTAATATTTTTCCAAATTTGTCACGTAATGGGGGGGGTATTCTTTTTTGATGACTATACGCTTCATTTGTTTCTCGTCTATCTCGGAAACTGTTCGTCTGATAGAAGTTTGTTTTTCCCTTTTGTATTTCTCTTTTAACAGTTCTACTTATAACCAGAATTTCAGATTGCAAAGAGGAAATTAATTTTTTTCTTAATTTGTCACGTAATGGGGGGGGGTGTTGTACTTGATCACTCGTGCCTCCATATTGTATCTCGTCTATCATGGAAACTATCCGTCTGATTGGAGTTTGGATTGAACTTCTAAATTTCTCTTAAAGTGTTCTACTTAACCCAGAATTTCAGATAGAGACCCGAAATTAATATTTTTCAAAATTTTTCACCGAATGGGGGGGGGGTATTTTATTCTTCATGACTATACGCTTCATTTTGTTTCGCGTCTATCTCGGAAACTATTTATCTGATAGGAGTTTTGTTTTCACCTTTATATTTCTCATTAAATGTTCTACTTATAAACAGAATTTCAGATTGCGATAACGAAATTAATTTTTTTCTAAATTTCAATGTACCGGGGGGGTATGTTGTACTTGATCACTCAAAGCTCCATTTTGTTTCTCGCCTATGACGGAAACTATCCGTCTCATTGGACTTTTGTTTGCACTTTTGAATTTCTCTTAAAGTGTTCTACTTATACCCAAAATTTTAGATAGCGGACCCGAAATTATTTTTTTCCAAATATGTCACGTAATGGGGGAGGGGTATTTTGTTCTTGATGGCTATATACTTCATTTTTTTCTCGTCTATCTCGAAAACTATCCGTCTGATTGGAGTTCGGTTTGCACTTTTGAATTTCTCCGAAAGTGTTCTACTTATACCCAGAATTTCAGATAGCTGACACACATTATTTATTTTTCCAAATTTTTCTCGTAATGGGGGGTATTTTGTTCTCGTTGTCTTACACTCCATTTTGTTTTTCGTCTATCTACAAATCTATTCGTCCGAAAGGAGTTTGGTTTTCACCTTTGTATTCCTCTTCAAGTGTTCTACATATAACAAGAAGTTGAGATTGTGAAGACGAAATTACATTTTTTTTCTAAATATGTCACGTAATGGTGAGGTATGTTGTACTTGATCACTCAAAGCTCCTTTTTGTTTCTCGTTATCACGGAAACTATCCGCCTGATTGGAGTTTTGTTTGCACTTTTGAATTTCTTCTAAATTGTTCTACTTGTACCCATAATTTCAGATAGCAGACCCGAAATTATTATTTTTCCAAATTTATCAC
This sequence comes from Gryllus longicercus, assembly GCA_038098605.1. Lineage (NCBI taxonomy): Eukaryota > Metazoa > Arthropoda > Insecta > Orthoptera > Gryllidae > Gryllus > Gryllus longicercus. Next base: position 5,560,003 of record JAZDUA010000034.1, on the reverse strand, counting down.
GAAATGGGGGGGTATTTTGTTCTTGATGACAATACGCTCCATTTTGTTTCTCGCCTACATCCAAATCTATTCGTCCGATAGGAGTTTGGTTTGCACATTTGTATTTCTCTTTAAGTGTTCTATTTATAACCAGAAGTTGAGATTGTGAAAACGAAATTAATTTGTCCCGTAATGGGGGGGTATGTTGTACTTGATCACTCGAGGCCCCATTTTGTTTCTTGTCTATCACGGAAACTATCCGTTTGTTTGGACTTTTGCTTGCACTATTGAATTTTTCTAAAAATGTTTTACTTTTACCCAGAATTTCAGATAGCGGACCCGAAATTAATATTTTTCCAAATTTGTCACGTAATGGGGGGGTATTTTGATCTTGATGACTATACGCTTCATTTTGTTTCTCGTCTATCTCGGATACTTTTCGTCCGATAGTAGTTTGGTTTTCACCTTTGTATTTCTCTTAAGGTGTTCTACCTATAACCAGAATTTCAGATAGCGAAGACAAAATTATTTTTTTTCTAAATTTGTAACGTTATGGGGGAGAATGTTGTACTTGATCACTCGAAGCTCTATTGTGTTTCTCGTCTATCACGGAAACTATCCGTTTGATTGGACTTTTGTTGGCACTTTTGAATTTTTCTTAGAATGTTCTACTTATACCCAGAATTTTAGATAGCAGACCCGAAATTAATATTTTTCCAAATATGTCACGTAATGGGGGGGGGGGGTATTTTGTTCTTGATGACTATACGTTTCATTTTTTTCTCGTGTTTCTCGGAAACTATTTGTCTGATAGGAATTTGGTTTTCACTTTTGTTTTTATCTTTAAATGTTCTACTTATAACCACAATTTCAGATAGCGGACCCAAATTTAATATTTTTCCACATTTGTCACGTGATGAGGAGGTATGTTGTACTTGATCACTCGAGGCTCCATATTCTTTCTCGTCTATCACGGAAACTATTCGTCTGATTGGAGTTTGGTTTGCACTTTTGAATTCTCTTAAAATGTTTTACTTATACCTAGAATTTCAGATAGCGGACCCGAAATTATTATTTTTCCAAATTTGTCACGTAATGGGGGAGGGGTATTTTGTTCTTGATGACCATACGCTTCACTTTGTTTCTCGTCTATCTCGGAAACTATTCGTCTGATAGAAGATTTGTTTTCACCTATGTATTTCTCTTTAAGTGTTCTACTTATATACAGATATTCAGATTGCGAAGACGCAATTAGTTTTTTCTAAATTTTTTCACGTAATGGGGGGTATGTTGTTCTTCATCACTCGAGGCTACATTTTTTTCTCGTCTATCACGGAAACTATCCGTCTGATTTCAGTTTGGTTTGCTTTTTTGAATTTCTCTTAAAGTGTTCTACTTATACTCAGAATTTCAGATAGTGGACTCGAAATTAATATTTTTCCAAATTTGTCAAGTAATAGGGGGGTATTTTGTTTTTGATAACTATACGCTTCATATTGTTTCTCGTCTATCTCGGAAACTTTTTGTATATACCAGCCCTGAGGAAGTCCATGACAAGATTGTCGAAACTTCGGCAACACAGCCTTCGACGCGTCGTCACCCGGACTGCCAAGATCATACCCTTTTTTAAATTTGTATGAAAGTACGAAAACATTTTTAAAATTCGTTTATGGTATTTTACTAGGGAAAAGAGATTCACCAGATGAACTCTTTAAAGCAGATAAACGACTTTTTGTGATCAAAAATAGAGTTGTAGGATAAAAGACCTTGTCCGTATACTCAGCTCATTTTTTCCGGTATTTGACAACGGATGATCTTAGAGCAAGGTGGCGTGATAACAGAAGACCTTAGAAGAAAAATATATATAAACTAAGATGTGAGAAGATGGAATAATGGTGATATTTACATAATTAGTTCATTTTTTTTAACCAGTTGCAAAACAGACACGATTATTTGAGTAATGCCTCAAACAATTTTAAAATGGTATTCGAAGGAAGACGTAAATATGTGAAAAAGATAGTTATGTACTACTATTACAGACCGTTTACCTCTGTCTGTAATAGTAGTATAGCATCTCTAGTGTGATATCTGAAAAATAGATTGAGATGCAAACTAACGAACGCATAAACCGACTGTGTGACTTGCGTATCCCGCAAGTCCCGCCTCCTCCGTCGAGGCTGGCCGCACGCCGCCTAGCCTGGTCGTGCGCCGGCAGCGGTCCCACAACACACGGGTGGGTGACGCAACGGCGCAGAAGGGAAAGGGGGGCGAGGTGTTTTCCTAAATTTCACTTTACGACGCTCCTATTCGTCCGATTTGTATGATTGTCACGGCGTTGGATTCAGGAAGCATGTCGCCATCGCGCTTTAAGCCCACATTTTGTAATTTTTTCTCGTAAGTTTGAGAATTAATTTCAAATTCGCGTTTTTGCTAGATTTTTGGAAAAAGGTCATCGTAGCGTAAATTCTATTTTAAAAAGGCGTCAAATGTCGTTTACAAATCGAAAATCGAATCGAATTCTCACCCCCGACGCCTGAAGGCAACGTTGGCAGTGGAAGGGAACTGGTCAGAGGAACAATGCAACTAGCTTCGCCGCAGGAATCTCTGCTTCTTTAAAATGTGTACAATGATGATGACTTGAATGATCAATTCTAGTTTCACAGAGACAGCTTGTTAAGTTCTCTTTTATATTGAAATGCAATACATTGCTTTGCGGTGGACTGCCTCTTTCATAATTCAGAATTTCTAAAAACACAGTTTCGTTAACTGGAGATTTGAAAACAATAAATTTAATTATTGTATAAATGCATTTTTATGACTCAAACTAACATTTTTTCAAGTCATTTACTTTATAAGTCTTTTTACCAAAATTTCAAAAACTCATTCTCAGATAGGTAATGGCTTGTGAAGAAATCTTAAAGTGAAGAAAGTATATTAATAATCTGCAATATTATTTATTTGCACTTGGTTTATCAGTAGTGTAAACATATGATTTTATTATCTCATTTCTTTTATTGGAACGTTCCACGTTCACGACCAAAATACAGTCGCTTGACTCAAGTGTACTACTAGAAACAGCATCCTAAACTTTATTTTCTTTCTTTCTTTTATTGTTTAAATTTATTATTGTTACTTGCGTATTGTAAATTTACGTAGATTAACGCAAAGCATGCCACTACTGCGTCTTCGGAAAGTACTCTATACCAATTTTGAAGACGTCAACATTCGAAAATTTGACTTCAATTTCCAGGAAAAGTAGTCTAATTCCCCATTGTAAAATGTAAGTTGTGTTGAAGGCACAGACAGCACATTATAAAAAATATCTTCTCCGCTGTGAGTCTGGCTTCAGTGCTGAATAGTGCAATCAGAATAACATCAGAGTTATGAGTACTTTAGTAATTAAAATTTACAAGAATATTTAATACAATTTTACATTTTTGCGGGATTTATTATGCAAGTATGAAAACCTTCATTTCTTCCTAATATTTTATCTAGTTCGAGCTCAGAATATTAACTGTTTCTCAAAACGTGTTTTTGTTTCCAGGAAACCCACTTGACGTGGGAATGGACTTAACCATCGCCAGTTTCGATTCCATCTCGGAGGTCAACATGGTAAGCAGCAAAACAAATATTATCTATATATCAACAAAAAGTAGGGTTTCCTTCCCTTGATTTTATAAGTTCTTATCTTTTTCAGGACTACACTATCACAATGTACCTGAACCAGTACTGGAAAGACGAACGATTGGCATTTAGCAGTGAAGAAGAAATTTTAACTTTGTCGGGAGACTTCGCGGAGAAAATTTGGGTCCCTGATACGTTTTTTGCAAATGATAAAAACAGGTTCGATTGCATCAGCGTGGACGGAAGCTTAAAACTAAAGCGGTCATTATCCGCTTTTATAACTCCATTCCCTTAGTTTCTATTAGTAACGCTACTTTGTTCCCATTTACGTTAAAATGAAATTGATAGTTAATTCCATCAATATACATACGTTTTGATTTATTATATTCTTAACATACACCTTTTTTGTAAACTTGGATTTTTTTCAGGATTGGTAGGACATTTTTTCAATCACAATTTCGTTTCTTCATTTTTTCTGTACTTGCAATTTTACAATATATTAGAAAAATGTTTTCTGTTATTATTGTCTTTGACATCTGCATTACCGGCATAACGTTGCTTATTAGATGACTCACAGACCAAGTTTATTCAAAATTACATGCACAATGCACAATGGGCTAATAGATTCTCTGCTAATAGATGATAAAATGTATATATTCCTTTGAAAGAGCTTTTCAGATATTACACGAGCCACAAACGGTCACATTACAATGAAACCAACATTTCTCATAACCATTAAATATCTCATTGGAATCTCATGAACCATACTTGACGCAAGCTCTTTTTTTGAGCCGTCTCATGAAATAACTAGTGGTGCTGAAGCTACATGTACTTTCTCGTCCGTATTTTTACGCAAAATTACGCAAAAAGTACTCAAATTTTTGAAAGATTGTACTTGACCTTATTTCAAAACCTATCTTTAAGGAACAGATTTCATTGAGGAAATATATCTCTTCATAATTGTAGTTGTAGGAAGACCCCTAAACAATTTTCAACTTTTGTAATTTTCGAAAAATCTATGTTTTCCACGAACTTGAGACCTGCATTTCAGCCTATTCAACAACAAAATTCAATCAAAAATGATGGACCTTTTTTTGTGAAATTTGGCAAATGTCCCAGGGGCTTCATGAAAAGTACCTCCTCAAAATTAAAATGTCGGTTTCACATTCAAGGGACCGCGCCATCAGTCAAAGCAGGGATTGAAACGGATCCCAAATATTTCAGGAAAAAGAAGGTATGTAATACTGCTGTATTACAAACCTCTGTTTAAACAGGATAGCAATTATAAATTAAGGGTCGAGTTTTACTTGTCAAATACAAGTAGACCATAAATTAATTTTCTAGATTATTTTTCTCCATATAAAACGTACTTTTTTGAAATCCAATTGCTTAATAAGCATCCGACATCTGAGGTCCCATCGTTAGCTCACTGGGAAAGTACTACGTACGAATATTTCGCGAGTCACATTTCAAATCAAAGTTTCACAGTTTCTCAGTGTAAAAGATGAGCTCAAGCTGAGTTGACGTTTTGCATTAATTCTGTATTGCAAACGTAAATGTTCAGAATTTTTTCTTTGTATGATCTTGAGGATATAAGATTACAATTTAATCACTTCATACTGATAAAAAACTAATAAGTAAATAATTAAAAGATTCTAATAAATAAATGCCTAACATTTTAAATGGTTAATGTTCATTAATAATGTTCAGTAAGTAACGTTCAGTATGTACGTAGGTATCTTACGTAAGTAAAGTTCAATATTAATAAAATTAAATACTATAGCTATTTAGGTCATTCCTCACTGTTTAAATCGTTGTTTTAAAATTGAAAGTAGCATTCAAAGTTATACTAAAGAACAACTTTGAATGTTTCTGACACCCTGGGCTACGAAAAGTTATCAATGGATAGGAAGATTACGGAATAAGAAGTGGCAGTCGTACCCGCCGTGGGAACGTAGACTCTTGATCTCAGAGGCCCAGGAGGCACAGTTTTAGAGTTGTGCACGTTGTTGAGAAAAGCATCAGCACTTTCTAGTTTCGCTACTATGTAATCTGTGAAATTATACAGTTGTCGTATTAAATCTGTTTGATGTAGGAGTTTCCTATTGAGAAGCATACTTACGGAGTTTTGTCCCCATGTTTATAAATCAAACGAAACCGTTGTCTTTCTATAACATATTATACACAGAGGAGATAGACAAACAGATTCTCTTTGCTTCTATAAGGTTTGTTCTATATTAACATACTTTTTGCTAATATTCAATCTGTTAAAAAGATTAATGTTTTTACCTAATGTCTAGGCTCCCGACGCAACCACATGTAACCTGCCCTTTCTCATGACGTGTTTTAGATAATTTATTTAAAGTATTTTTCTGAAAACTTGGATTGGAAATACACTATTCGGAGACTTTTTGCAAAAATCAACTTTACATTTAATTTTTCAGTAATGGTAAGAGCTAGAAGGTTGAGATTTTGCACTCAAAAACAATGTTATTTTATGTGCTAAATTTGAATGTGCATTCTTGAATATGGAGAACATTATTAAAAAAAATAATGGGCATGCTTATTAAAGAGTGCTTTTTCCGTTTGCACTCTTCGCAGTTTCCTGCACGACGTGACCGAGCGGAACAAGCTGGTGCGGCTCAACGGCGACGGCAGCATCACGTACGGCATGCGCTTCACCACGACGCTCGCCTGCATGATGGACCTGCACTACTACCCGCTCGACTCGCAGAACTGCACCGTGGAAATCGAAAGCTGTGAGTCGCACAGTATCTAAATCCTACCGCGTTTTAACTTTTCCAATTATGGTATTCACCCCAAATGGTGTCTTCATTCTTATTTAACACCTTACCCTTTGTACCAGGAAAACTGCTCTAAAACCTGCTTTTCCCTTCCAAATATCCACTCGAGTACCAGCAAGGGGGGGGGGGGGCAAGTGGAAAGAAATATACCTACGCATCAGTGCTTAGGTATATCCTCATTGGTACCAAGTTGACCGTTGAAAACAAAGAGCATTATATCAGTGGCGACGTAAGAGGGAGCGAACATCATCTCGCGAAGGGAGGCCGTACTTCCCCATCTGCTAAGAGAGTCCGATCCTGCGAGCTCCATAAGGCCGTCTTCTACAATAGGTCCGCCCATTCAGCGGGGCCTAACTGCCGGGGGGGGGGAACTTAGACGGGTTGGCATATTCGGTCATACTGGCCCCATACCCGAACGAGCCCTACATCGCCACTGATCTACAAATGCCTCAGAATAAATGTCACAAGCGTCTAGGGGAAATCGGGATCGAAGATAATCGCGTTTTGACAAAGAGCACGAGGTGGAAAAGGTCACGAAACGAAGTCGCGTAAAGCCCTTTGGAACATCGCGACCCTGATTGGCAGGCCTCCCCTCCTATTTGGCAGGGACACGAAATCTCTCTTTGGCAGAACGTGGACCTACCACACATGGTAAGTTGCCAATAACGTCGTTATGTTAAAAATGTCTTGCGTGTGACTACATTGTGCAGGATTCCCCACACGTTCATTAGAAAATCACATGAGCATCTTCGTCCGCCTCCATGTGTACACGTTTGTAACATTTATGCTGACGAACCCTGCATCAATAGTGCGCAGTTGCTGTCACTGAAAGCTTTCGTGATTGGTGTCTCCAGACGGCTACACCGTGGACGACGTGAAGATGTACTGGAAGGAGACGCCGGTGCGCGGCGTGGAGGAGGCCGAGCTGCCGCAGTTCACCATCATCGGCTACGAGACCAACGACCGCAAGGAGAAGCTGGCCACGGGCAGCTACCAGCGCCTGTCGCTCTCCTTCAAGCTGCAGCGCAACATCGGCTACTTCGTCTTCCAGACCTACCTGCCCTCCATCCTCATCGTGATGCTGTCGTGGGTCTCTTTCTGGATCAACCACGAGGCCACCAGCGCCAGGGTGGCCCTCGGTAACGCCTTACGAATACGTTCTTCCTTTATAATAACACTACAGGGCATTCGTGCACGCATTTCAATCAATATTTTTAACAAGCAAAGTTCTTGCACGTACTTATCTAGTTCATAGTTACACTCTCAATTGCGTCCCCAACAATTCAATACCATTCTGCGGCACCCTTCAGAGCACGGCCACTTTCTCTCAACAACAAATAGAGGAATACAAGCTCAGGCTAAAACGCAAAACAATAACAATTTCTCCCCTTTCGTGTGGGCACGAATGACTTTTTCGTGTGAGTATGAAATAAATCAGTTTATGCCACTATTCTTAACGATACTATGTATCTCTGTTAGGTGATTTTTCACGTCTTTCGTTATGACATCAGTATCTAATTCAGGTATTTTGCGATACCGTAGCAGAATATTTTCGTTTTCTATGTCTTTCCTGACAAAGTTGAATTTCCTCAAAATAAGCTTGGTTCCTGCGTTTACTTCGAATAATTTGTCCCAATTAATTTCTGATTTATTATTTGTGTGTCACATAAAAACTGTTTTTTGATTAATGTTATTCTCAATATCTTCGATAAGAGCCATTATCCATTTTCCTTCTCACAATACGTCGCACTTCGCAATCATTTCTGCTTCCATCGTTGATAAATCTGTCATTCTATCCTTCCGACATTTCCACCTTATTAGCTATTTTCCTATTTTTATTAAATAACCGGCAAAAGATTTACTGTATAACGTTGTGCACCAGAACAATTAAATAGCGTGGTTGACTATGTTTAATTTAACGTTTTTCGGCCCTTCGATGTATCTTAATGTCCTCTTGAAAGCTCGCTTATGAACGGATATTGGATCCTTGGAAAACAGCAGAAGTTTTCTACAGGTGAATGATAAAGCAGGACTTGTGGTCTCTAGATGGACCCAGTATTTCCTGATATACACATTAACTTTGTCGAAATTATTAAATTCCTCCAATTTCAGTCCCTTTTTCCCTAGAGTACCCACGGGATAGCATTCCTACACTCTTCTTGAATTTCTTTTATAAATGCTTCCTGGTATTGCATAAATCCATATTCGTCTCTTGTGATTCTGATACCTAAGAAACAATAATTGATTTTATCATTCTTTTCTTTTCCGGGTAATAGAGTTTTAAGGTTAACAATCAATTAGTCTATGATAGAAAAGTCCTTCACCAATAACTACACAATCAGCAAAATAGATGTCAATAGCTAGGAAATTTTCTTTTTAAATAAAAAATACGCATATATCCGTTTTACTATAATGCCTCATACGATACTGATTGAATACGTTAGAAAGTTTCTTAAACCAACCTTTCTCGACTTCTGGTAATCCATAGAGACTTGTCTTTAGTTTTAGAACTTTGTTTCCTTATACTCCCTCGGGATTACCTCGGTTTGGCACTCCCTTGGGGATCTTCATATAAACCCCACGGCCTAGATCGCCATTCAAATACGTGGTTTCTACATCTTTGTGGTATCGTGTGTTGCTTCGTTCATCAGTATCATTCGCAATGTCTCATAACTCATTACAGGACTATAACTATAATTATAATATATTCCGCGTACCTGCCTGAAGCCGTCTCCTGCTAATTTGGCTTTGACCTTTGTATCATTACCGTTCATTTCTTTGTAATTATACATTTACTTTTTAGAATTTTATTGTTAATGTTCTCTCGGTCAATTATTTCTCACGAATTATAATTTTGCAGACAATTTAACTCCATTTGTATTGCTTTTTCTCATTTGTTTCAATTAGCGGCTTCCCGATAGTTTCTTGGAACCGATTCTTGCGTCAAATTTGCTCTCGCACTGTACCTCACTACATGATACCTTATTCTTAATTATCATGAATATCTTGTTTTTGAGCAGATTTTCGAAAACATCATATTTTATGACATTATTTTCTTGTTCATTCATTTCATTTCGTTGACTTACTTGACCATCATTAGGAGAGTATTGTTTCTCTCATAACCCCAATCCGTTACATTATTTATACCTATTAAGATTTCTTCTTAGATTTGTCAATATCTGTTTCTTTCGAGATTTTATCAGCCACTTCGATGAAAACAAGAGTATTAATGTTATTTAGATCATTGTATTACAAATTTCGCCATCTAGGCATCCCTAAATATCTTCAAGATATAATTGGAAGATTCTTGCTAAACATGTCATTTAATATTAAAATACATGACACCACATCAGATAAATACAGAATCTTAGCTGGAGTTCCACAAGGTTCCCCACTCTCACCGACTTTAGTCAAAATTTACCTTACCGATTTTCCGGAATTAATGGATTCCGAAATAGCCTTGTTCGCAGATGACACAGCCATCCTCTCACAAAATGAACTGGTTATTGCCCTGGAAAAGCTACATAATGATTTAAATACCTTAATTAAATGGACTGATAAATGGAGAATCCAGATAAACCCAAACAAATCACAAGCTAAAATTTTCTGGCTTATAAAATTCATAATCCCTCCAGTGTTAATAATTAGTAACAATCCTGTTCTCTGGCTAAACAATAACCCATGAAATACTTAGGAGTTAAATTAGATAGAAGATTAACATGAAAGAACCACATAACTGATATTGCTAGCAAAACGTATGCAAAAATGGTCAAACTTTGCCGTCTAATAAATAAAAACTCTGCATTAAGAATAGAAAACGGAGTAACAATCATTAAATCTATAATTCGTCCGTCGCTCACCTATGCGTGCTCAGTGTGGGGAGACACCGCAAACACGCAAATTAATAAATTGGAAATAATTCAAAACACTTTTCTAAGACTGGTCACCAAAGCTCCCTGGTTTATTCCTAATGCACAAATCCAAAGAGAATTAAACATTAGCTGCATTAAAGAGTACATAAAAACTATCAAAAATTTTTTATGTAAGGCTTGAATATTGTCCTAACAAAAGAACTTTCAACCCAGGCCGTACAGCTTATGCACCATCCAGGATATTGTCACATATTTCCAAAAGATCGCTTAAAGCCATCATAAATTGCTAGTACAAATGTTACAAACAATATATGGGATTGTAATAACGGTATATATGTGTTATTCACAAGTGTGGTATTTTTACTCAATGCAAATTTTTGTATTAAAGGTAAACAGAAACTATATCGATTGAAAAATAAGCTCAAGTAAGTATACTTGTGTCCTGATGTAAATGGAAGAGACTGTTAAGTCTTCGTGTAATGTACGTATCGTAAATAATAACTCATGAAAGGCCGAAGGGGCAAGAAATTTAAAAAAAATTAAAAAAAGATTATTGTATTATAGATGTTGAAGGATTCGCTCCCCTTGTTCGATTCGACTATCACATTCCGGGATTCTACTATCTCGTTGATCTCAAGATCATACATCCTGCAGGCTTTCCTACATCTGAAATATCGTACAAAGGTTCCATAATTTATTTCTGCAAATTTTCTAATTTCCGAATAAACTATTTGATCCAAATACTCTTCAATGTAGAATTTTTGGCTTTGTTACCAAACATAGTTCCATGGGGACTTGGTTTCCTTTCTTGATAGTTGGTGTCACGTTGTGAGAAAATACAGCAATCTGTACAGCTTTTCTCCAGAAATTTAGCTGCAATCCTGAATCCATTAATAGTGCCCTGGTTGCATTTAGGATGGTCTTATTACTGTTTTCAGCTACTCCTTCGCTTTGAGTAGAGTAAACTGTTCTTATTCATTTAATCCTCCTATCTTCATAAAAACGTAGCAAAGGCAAATTGTTAAACTCTACATCGTTGTCCGATCTTACATATTTTACTCTACAGTAGGTTTCGTATTCTCTATTTATTTAATATATCAATCTAGTTGAAAAATCAACTTTATCTCACAAGATCTATGACATACCGAAAACGAATATAGTCTACGATCAACACAATGTATCTATTAACAACTACAAATATTGGTCCGCAAAGATTTACGTGTGCATTCATCTTTCCCTAACATGCATTCTTGACTTATCGTCTACAATCTCCAACGGAATACTCGTAAATTTTCACAATAAACAGCTTTCACAGAGCTCGTTCTCGTGGATGAAATCTTTCAATTCTCTTACTATTTATTTTTCATTCATATACCCACAGTTAATATGACCCAGTCTGCTGTGCCACAGGTTGTAAATGACTTGAAACTCCATTACTGACAATCGTTTCGTCGCGTATATCATCCGTATTATATCTCAAGGGAGAGTAATTATTCTTTCTTTTTCTTTTCGTTTACTTTGAATATAAAATTGCCCCCGATAAACAATCTTTTGGCTAAAACAACATTGTCGACAGTGTCCTAAATTCTCGCGCCCAGTATAATTTTCTTATCCTTTTTCACAATGTTTACAACCGATAATAGGTTAGAATTGAAGCTAAGAACAAACAAAACTTTTTATTAATCTTAATTTTATAGTTGACATTAATATCACAATGATACGCAATTTGTCCGACGCACTATGATTAAATGCTTCCCGATTTAGCTGCCGTGATCTCCGTTATACTCTCTCTCTCTCTCTCTCTCTCTCTCACTCTCACTCTCACTCTCACTCTCACTCTCACTCTCTCACTCTCTCACCCTCACTCTCTCACTCTCACTCACTCTCTCACTCTCACTCTCACACACACACACACACCCTCGCTCTCACTCTCGCTCTCTCTTTCACTCTCTCTCTGTCTCTCACTCTCACTCTCTCCTCTTTTCTTTGTCTCGTAATAAGTTTTCTTTTGATATCAAATGAGGCACGGAGACGAAAACTAATCACCAATTTATTGTTTCTTCGTATCTAAAATTGGCATCATTCTCATTGGCCATCATACCTCACTCTTGTCTTTAGTTGCTCTCGGATTTCTCTTTTCCTTATTTTCGTAGACTGTACTATTGAAGTTCCAAGGTTCATTACGTTTGTATTAACGCCGGTAATCCTGTCCTTCCCGTGTCAACATTCTTTCGCATAAATGCCAACATTTCAACATACGAAACAATTTGCATTTCTCATTTTGACTTTTTTCACCTTGTATGCTATTGCGACAACACGTGGATGTAATCAACATCAATTTCTCTCGTTATTCTCGTTATAAAATTATCTAACATTAATTAAAAGTTTTTATTTGGATTTGCATAGCAATTTGGACGCAGAGCAATAGATACCTAATGGTTGCTATAACATCTATGGAGTCCGCCTATTATATATTGAACAAGTTCCCCCCTTGTCTCTTCGGCCCCAGTTGCTCTGTTTCGAATGATGTCCCTCCCGCTCTAATAAGGACGTCATTTACGCTTTCTCTTTCGGCTTTTACATTGGCGCGAGATGTTTTATTTTTTTATTTATTCACGAGCTTGCTCTTTTTTTGGAGCTTCTTGTGGCCCTTGTTTTCTTGGAGCACCCCTGGGTATCAATATCACAGAAATATGCATATGAAGTTCAATTTTATTTGTAATAGAATAATTCTTGACAATATGCCAAAAAATACTTTATGAATACAATGTAAGGCTAAAATTTAGTATACGGTACAACCTAAGCAAGTCGTTTAAACCGGCACTTCGCGCCGCTCCGGCGAAGGGGAAATCCACGGTGGAGGGGACGAGGGGTGTTTAGGGGATTATGAGGGGAATCTTTCGGTGGGGAGGTGTGGTGAGCAATATGCGTAACTTAGCACATATATATAAAAAGCAAAGCGTGGGCGATTTAATTAAATAGTAAAAATACACTTCTGAAATAATTTTAATGGTTCGTAATTGGTCACGAACGTGACGTCAAAAGTTAGGAGGGGAGGTCAATTTCACAGTAGTATCTCGTCGGAACTTCATTCCATGGTGGTGCCTAGTAGCTTAAGTGAAGTTTTTCTGTGTCGGGGTAGCTGTCGAAGTGGTTAGCTACGTTGCTGTCGTACAGTTACGTTTCTTGCGTTCTTCAGACTCTTTGTGATTTGTGTTTTTGAGTGTCGTGTGTCTGTGCGGATGGTGAGAATAAATGTGGCTTTTTTACGCGTTTCGCCGAAGGGGGTATTTAGCCGTTATTGAATGGGCGCAAGAACGTGGTTTGATTGCTACAGGATTTAGGTGTCCTGTGTGTAAGTGTCCAATGAGGTTGCCCAAACGAAAGGAGTTATGTGATGGTTTCGAGTGGAAGTGTAGCATGAAAGGGACCACTCCTCATGTGCGAGTGGTCAGTGCGGAAGGGGTCATGGTTCGCGCAGCTGGCCAGTTCGACAGCTACCTGGCAGAATACGTTTGGAGACGCCTTCAAGGGGGGCAAAAACCCAACTGAGAGGTTTTTGTCGTTCCTTGAGGGCGCCCCCAAACTCTACGAGCAGTAACAATCGCCAATCGGTAAGTTTTATTCATTTCTATCAGAGCGCTTAGCGTAATTTGAGGGACGGCTTAAGGAGACTCCCCTTCTCCCCCTCCCCCTCCCTTCCCTCCACCCCCTTCCCCCTCCAACCCCTCCCCTCCCCCCATCGCCGCCACGCTTCTCTAAGGTGTACCGTATACTAAATTTTAACCCAATGTAATTTCAATCTTCTATTCATGACAATTCATTTCTTGTGTGAATGACAAAAATTAAACTTATAGTCTTGCATTGTTCACTGTGAATATAATATTGTTTCAGGAATAACAACTGTATTAACAATGACCACAATTAGTACTGGAGTGAGAAGTTCTTTGCCACGCATATCATATGTAAAGGCCATTGACATCTATTTGGTGATGTGTTTCGTGTTCGTATTTGCTGCATTGTTAGAATATGCAGCTGTAAATTATACTTACTGGGGTGCACGTGCTAAAAAGAAGAGCAAGAAAACAAAGGAAGCTGAAGAAAAGAAAGTCCAAGGTAATCATGATTTTCTAACATGAACATTTCATAGGGAAAAGTTATAATTTTAAGTTTTGTCATGAGTGTTTTATTTTCTTGTGTGTCTCGAATTAATTTTAGAGATGTTTCATGGGTTTTACCAGTGTGTTTTACCAGAAACACCTCCTCAAATCAAATATTTATAATTTCTGTCATTTAATTTTAATTTTATAATTGATTTTGCTAATAGATAAAGATTAACTTCTAGCAATTAATCAGGTTTAGTATTGAAATATTATTGTGTTGTGTTTACGTGTTTTACAATTGCTCACTAAATGAGTTGTTTCATATGTTCCCCCTCAAATTTCACTTTCCAGAGGTGCTCATGATGCCCACGATTATGTCTTATGATATCATCTGTTGAATGAAATAAATAACTAATTTTTCCTAATATATTACACACTTCAAGATTTCAAAGTGTCTCCAAATAAATGTTACAAATGTGTAGGGCATGTAGGGTGGGACAATGTCAATCTCATTTGGTGAGAAATCTCATATAACAAAGTAAACAATGTTGACATAATGCCTGTGATTGGTAGATGTGTTCTACACTGGTGTTTTCAAAGTAAAATGAATTCTCAGGGTTTGACCTAGTCACCTGCAATAGACATCGAGTTATTGTTGTTATTATTCAACATTGAATACAGAAATTTCTCAATTTGACAGCCTTGACGATTGATACATGCATGGTAATGGCAATGCAGATTCAAATGCACTCAAAGCTGAACAATAAAGATTAAAAAGCAGATATTTTCATTGCCATATTGCCTGAGTGTTTGTTTACCTGCCAAACACCAGAGCAGGATAAGTTGCCTTCCAATCGGGGGAAGCAATGTCAAAACTGAGTCATATGTAACTTTGTTATATGACATCATATATTCAAAATTACAAAAAATATATAATTTTGGAAATTTATGTCCCATAAATTACTTTACAATACTCTTTCTTCTTAAATCTGAGCATTAAATTGAATTCAGAACAACTCCTCTGGTAATTTTTCTCTAGGTCCAAAATCAACAGTGCCAAGTGGAGCTGCTGTTTCTACTGCGACTGATGGATTTGCATCATCATCACATCAAGAAATCATTGAACTTCAAGATCTAAGAATGTCACCAATTCCTTCCATACGAAACCGACACAATAGTCGTTATTCTGCATCATCAACAGAGGGAATGGATCCCTCAAAATTTCCCCCAAGTTTTCGTCCAAGATCTCCAAGTTACACAATTCCAGTAAGAACTGCAGGAGGCTTACGTTTTCGTCGACGAGGTCAACCCTCAGAACGAGAACATCGGCCAAAAGTAATTCATGCTCTCAAGAAAGGTGCATCTGCTCTAAAGTCATCCATTCCTAAAATAAAGGATGTGAATGTGATAGATAAATATTCACGTATAATATTTCCTGTTTCATTTATTCTTTTTAATGCGGTTTATTGGATCTTCTATATCTTACCCAGTGAAGCAGCACAGAAGTGACTGAATGCATGAATAGTTGAGAATTTTATTACAAATCCTTGTGGGGTAAACTGAATTGAAAATTGACCTCAGTGATGTATGTTTATTAATATTTTAAAATAGGCCAGTACATAAACACATTAATGACTCGTATTAATTCAGAATGAGCAAAACTGCAAACCAGAAAATTAGCATGTTATATCAAATCAATATTTTCAAATACTTCAGTAACATACATCCCTTAACTGTGTAGTCCAATACATCCATACTTGATATTGATGAATAGCGAATTTGATCATAAATTTGAAAAAAATACACTGAAGTTGCAAAATTGGTGAATTACTCACAAATAACTGTAACTAAAACTGTCTCCGCAATGTAAATCGAGCTAATAAAATTAAATATACATAATTCTCATTTTAAAATTTATCTTGTTGTTTCTAATGCAATTATTTTGAGAGAGGAAAATAATTGAATTCCACAAATTATAAAAACAAAACAATTTTCCTTGCAAATTTTGCTCATTTAATTTCAAAGTGACTTAATTGTCCAGTGAAAAATGTATAACAGCAAATTAGATCTCAGTATGGACATAAATATTGAAATTTCAAAAAACTAAATAAAAAGAAGGTGACAGGAAAACTGTAGGGCATGTTATATCTTATATTGAATAGTAAAGAAGATAATGGATCCTTACATTGCCATAAGCCATTTGCGTTTAAATACATTTTAAAACGATTAAGTTTTAATATCACCCCTTTGCAGGATACAGGTTAACATCAATTATTAAGGAGTATTGGAAATGTTAATACAACACTACAAAGTAGTATGATTTTTTAATAAAACTGAAAAGATTTATGAATGTACACTTTATGTTCGTGCTGATAAATGAAAGATAATTTTGGACTTAAACATTGCAAAAGAATTATGTAAATTCTAGAAAATTATACAGTATTGCTTATCAGGAGACATATTGGACTGAGTCTTTATAATGAAAATGTATGGTGTACAAACATTCATAAAAGTTCGCTGCCTCACCTACAACTATGCCATCAATTTAAATAAACTTTGTATATGTAAATAAATGTAATTTTTTCATTTCTATACAACAACCATATTTTTAACCAAAGATTGCAAAAATTAAACTGAATTATGTTTTTTGATAATAAAATGATTGTTTGTCAAGTAATCTATTATTTAACTCAAACATAATATAAAAAGAAAATTTTGAAGATTTGAGAAGCTTCATGACAAACAGAAATCCAATATTCGTATGAGTCAAAAATTGTCAAAGTTGTCACATTCATATAAGCTAAAAATTCTTGCAATTTGGGTCATGAAATTTGAAATTGCTGCTCAAATATTTGCTCAAACTCAAGATATATAATACAGAACATTTGAAGGTAACATGAGATGAACCACAGATGGAATATTAACTCCTGTGTAAATTGCAAGTCTTACTATCAAGAAAATTAATATTAAAAGGATATGATATACCAATTATGAATGTTTCACAATTTATCTAGTAGAATTTAATTAAAAAGACAATGAAGAATCTTCTTAGTGAACTGCAGGGACATACGAGTTCTAAAACTTCTATGGAACATCTTTCTCAACTAACACAAAGACAAACTTCAAATAGTAACTTGAGAAAGAAGTGTCCAAACCAAACTTTTGATGTTTTCCATATTCTTATACATAGAACTTATCTATTTCAAACAAATTTGTTTTTGTTTTGTTTTTTACTATTTCTGCTTTGAGACAAACATGTTCTATGGTTTTTCGTGTGAAAACCAATTTTTCAAAGCATTATTTCTACTGGACACTTACATTCCAAGCTCCTCTGTTTTATCAAACCTGTAGAAAAAAAATTTCTCAATGCAGTTTTAGATTTTTTGTTGTAGTTGTTTCATTTATTTTGAGATCTAATGTGCAAACTTTCATGAAAACTATATTTTGTAACTGGCATCAATATCTACAAATAATTGACACACTATACCAAAATAACATAACAATTACAAAATTTAGAAGGAAGTTCATAGCTTAGAAGAAACAAAATATACCAAATTAACATTTACTCAATAACAACTTAAGAGGAATATATTTGCCTAATGGAGTTGCAGTGTTCATACATCTAATAAGGACTAGAAATAATTTGTATTTTCAAGAAATATTCCTTCTATTTTTGAATGGGAGTTGTAATTTGATACAAACTTGCATATCTCTGTTTGACAAATATAAATATTCTGTTAGTTAATGGAGATTAAAAATTTTATGTGAATATACATTTAAGAGCTGTTGATCAGCTAATGTTTAATGCTGAAATGAATGTCTAAAATATCTGTTATTGTTAAGTTATGGATAAACTACATAGTGTACAGTGTTTAGATACCGTTGGAATGGCAGTTTCAAATGTGACAAATAAAGGTAAACCAAACCAGTTTATTATTCTCACATGATATTACACACTGCTAATTACTGTACATCAATTTTGTTTGTAACAAGATATTCTGAAATTGAACTGTTTTTTTTTTTAACATATTATATTATTTTTAGCTATTTTAAAAGCACTTGCTACAGCATTTATTTTTGTGATTTTAAAAAAATTTCAATTTGAAGGAAATAAAACTTCATATTATATCTCAGCTCTCATTATATTTTGAAATCAAAATCTAAGAACTTGCACTTCCTGCTGTTCATGTCTTTATTTTAGTGCACTTATAGATAGTGGAATCATACAAAATCTCCTCCTCTGTAATAATTGTCTTCTTGTACATTGTACTAACAATGAGAAGCAGAATTAGTGTTTTCTGATTAAAATGAGTTTTAATTTATATAGTTTCTTTATATCAAATTGCCTGAATTTAATAAGATAATTCTCAATAGTAGAATGACAATTTATCTTATTTTTCTAACATTAAATTGATTATTTCTAGTCATTTTAGTTTCATTCATTTCAAGCAAGCACTGCTCAAAATACAATGTAAATTTTGAAGGTAATATTGACATTAATCAGAAAATAACACAAACTAACTTATTAATTTTTTGTTTACTTTCATTTGTCTCATTTGACAATGTGCACAAATATGTCAACATTTTTGTGAATGAAAATATTATGTATATTTTTAATAATTCTTCTTCTTTAGATGAAAACAGTTATGAAATATAATGGATGTGAAGTAACTGTACAAAATATAGAATGAATGAATAATTACATAAAACAATATATGGTTTTGTTAGACAAAATGTGTCAATAAAAATGATAGTATGTAGAATGAGATACATGTAATTTTCTTTTCACTCATAATCATAATTAAATACAAAAGAGTAGTGTGTTAAGGAATGCTAATACAGTATAACTTATGGCTTGTTCTCAAAGAATTTCTATTGTTTCTTCTTAGGTCCTTCTGCATTCTGGTCGGTGTCTCAAAACTTACTTGGATAACCCTTACTGCACTAATCTCACACATCTACAATATTATTGGTTTTTCTTTTGTATCTTTTTTCAAGTGACCTTGTTTAGCTTTCCTCATTTCATTTGTCTGTCTAATTTTGCCATTTCAACTAAGAACCTACGAATATTTTTGTGACCTCCAATCCTACCCATCTTCAAATCTATTTTCAGATCAAAAGTACATTACCCAAAAATGAAAGGTTCAATGATCACCACAAACATGTGCATGAATATTATGGAAAATAATGAGTAGGGAATGTATGATTTTAATAAAAGACAATCAGTATTTAATTGTCGCCTTTTCCGTCATCTTATTGGATGCAATTACGCTCAGAGAGACATGGTTCGTAATCGTAAAGAAATCCAAATCGTGACTGTTACTCAGTAACAACACATTTTAATCATTAAATTTATTCAAAGAATTGGTTTCCCTGACCAGAATTCGAACAATCAGTATTATTTTATTTTACCAAATGGAAATTAATAATCTTATTTCATAGCAAAGTTATACAAGTAACATTTCAAGATCTTTGATCACTTCTTCAGATTGAACATAAAATAATAACACATTTCTTAATGAGTATAAAAGTAAAGCGTAGTGGAATTTCCTGCACAAAGAGAGCCGTTGAGAAACACCAAATCGCAAGACATTGAGTCTTTGAATTTACTTTCCTAATAGTTCACCTACCAAGCAGTCACGGACTGACATGGCTCTGTTATTAATATTTCTTCTTGAATGATTATGGTCTAATGTTTTCCATCAGCTCTTTGTTTCTTAAATCTCAGATACCTACTCTCAAGAAATTCAAGATTTGATTTATGGACTCAGGTTCTGTGAGAATCTCAATTTATTTTGAAAACAGAAGAATACTGACCTGTTATCTGCCTTCTGTTTATTTCTTTTATAACCGTATTCTGTACTGGATTATTGAGCTAAAAATCCATTACTACATTTCTATGAGCACGAAGGAGAAAAATAGAAAATAATAGACATTCTTACTTCCTTCCCTTTTTCTGTACTTTTATATTTTTGATCCAATTAATAGAACTATCTGTTTGTGTCTTAGTGCTTATTATAGTACTAAAATTCTTACCAAAAATTGTGCAATTGGAATTGTTTGTCAGCTTTTGTGTAACATTAAAATTGGTAGGTCAGAAATGCAATCAACTAAATCTTAAAACACTTCAAAAATAACAAACTCTACTTTTGTTTCTCTCTACTTTTAATCTCATAAACATCACACCTGGCAAAGTGCACCTTGCACTCACACAATCATTTTAAAGACTCATTTTATGTTTGGAATCAGTAATGTAAAGATAGGAATAAAAATAATTACCCTCAATAATGATATAAACAATTTTATTTATACACTGACACCAACAAAATCCATACAGTATAATTTCAATGTCTACTTATTTCTGTTTTTGAATTTTCTTTTCTATTTATTTTTATTGATACACACTGATATAAACAACCTTTCTGAATGAAAGGAAGTTCATGTGTTTATTAAAATCACTCATATATGGTGACAATTACATGCTTCTATCTCATCACTAAAACTTTGTGAAGAAAACACATTAACATACAACATTAGTATCAGAAAAGTACAAAAATCACATTTTATCTCATAACTTGTTTTAACGATTGTTAAAAAAGTACACTATAGGAAGCAATTAGTGTGACATTAGGCAATTTCAGAACTTTATTTCTCTTAACTGAACATAGAACCAGAAATGTTAAAGAATGAAAATTAAATTAATTCTCTTAAGGGTAAAGAACATAATTTTAATCTCTCCCTTAAAAGTAAAAGTGCCCAACATTAAGTCAGAGAGTGCCGAAGCACTCTGCCTCTTCAAATAACACTTTCAGAGCACAAATGTCATTACTCAACATCACCCACACTAGCTTGCTAGCTTGCTATATCAAAAAATACACAGTTGTAAGAAAATTCAGTCTAATTAAACAAATAATGTAATCCATTTTATACCTATTTTTATTATTGCTCTTATATTAAATGATTTCATTCCCCTTGTACCAGTGTTTTGTACATCTCACTGACTTTGAAGCACTAACAATACCAACTCTTTACTTAATGTTAATGTGTGAAACTTCCATATGTAATATTCAGGCTACGATTAGATGATCAATGAAATCAAAATTACAAATTCAGTTGTCACAAAAGGAATGTTTACTATAATTCCAAAAATAAACAAAAATTTCAATGAGTTAATTTCATAGTTCACTTTATTTCTAATAAACCACACTGTCTGAAGATCAAAAAAGTCTCAAATGTGATTAAAAAGTGGCATCTTTTCAACAATGGAAGCATTTAATTAATAAAAAATAAATTTCCACTTAAAAAACTAGGTTTGCATTTTCCCATATCCATATTTTTAAGTCCTAATGCCCCTTATGTAATCATTCATGAATTTAACCATCTTGCTGAGCACAGTCTTTGTTTCAGTGATGTGAATTGCAAGTTTTCTGGTGTAGAAGAATCTTCAATGTGCATTGATTTCAGCATATTGTGGATTATTTACCAATTATACCAAATACTACTTGGCCTGAAAACATGACGAAACATAAAGGATTAAATTTGGTACTTCAAATTTGAAAGATTCAGGATGCTAATTTGTTGTTTTTAATTGGGATAATATTAATAGTTTTGTGTTTGTGAATTATTTGCGTGAAATTTAATTTTAATCAGTATATTAGTTGCAATTAAATTATCACGAGTGCAAATGTGTGTTATTAACACTTACATTAATTTATCTTCAGAGTTACAGCGATCAGAAGTAGGAAATGAGAAAAGTATTAATTGAGCATTTTTACATAACATGTTTTCCTGCTTATGACATTCAACATTTTTGGTCCCTTGAAAAGCCTGCTAATCAGATTCCACTAAATATGTTTTATTTCACATTTAGCTTTTATTAAAATAGAATTGATAAACAAACCACACTTAAGAAAGTATCACTAAGTATTAAAACTCTGAGACAATAATAACTTCCCAAAACATTTCCTTTTAAATGATAAATGTAATGCAATAATACACCTCAGATTACCTTCTGTAAAGAATACTTTATTTCTCTACATTTCTCTTCTACTTTAAAGAAACACATTTCAAGGACTACAGGAGTATAGTAATCTTTTGTAATTACATTGGAGATATTTGCACAGTGGTGAAAATGATATGAGATATTTTCTCTTCTTACTAATGAGGTCACAAAAAACCTTGCATTAAACAGACACTACGAACTTAATTTTCCATGTATGCTATTTTCTCTTCAAATAATCAAGAGAAAAGTATTATCACCATCATTATTATTCATATTATTACGACATTCAGAACATTTCACTTCCAAGAATCCTTTCCTTCACTTCCACATGTTTTGGTAAAAGGAATACTTACACATTTATGCAAAAACAAACTAACAAAATGCAATATATTTAAAAACTGCAGTTCAATACACAACATTCTCCAAGAGCTTTCACACTGAATTCTCTGAAACAAATTCCAATCATTTTTGAGATTATTTAATCCTAACATAATTGAAAAGATTTCAGAATTTGATTTTTTTTTTAAGGATAATTCTTCAATGAAAATCTGTATCAAGGTTTTCTTGTTTGATATCTTCAGGAAAATTCAGGGTTATAAAAGTATAATACTTTAATTCAGGTTCAGGCACACATACTGTAATAGTGATATACTATTTTGAACCAAAAATGGAGCCAGCTTTTCCAGTACATCTTTATACCCATAACTAGCTACATAGGGATGAACGCCAATGGCGAGCAAAAGGAAAAACGAACATAATGTTTAATATGAAAATCCTGATTTGAGTACCAAATGGCAGAAACATCACCAGAGATGTCCTTGTAATATTATCTGATAACATCCTTCTTATTCAAGTTTTTTTTATTTACACTGACAAACACTCATTTATTCCCTACCATGTATGAAAACAACAATTTTCATAACATGTACAATTGTGTACCACTTTCTCACACACAAAGTAAAAAATTGTATGGTCTTTAAGGTACAGTTATCTAGGCTCAATAATACATTTTTCAAAACGCAAATATAAAAATTCCCATGCACTTGAACCTCCATGATACAATTTCAAAATTATAATTGGATCATTTCTCAATTTACAAACATTTTAAATGGTGATTATGCTATTTATTTCTGCACTGGTGAAATCCCCACAGTCCACCTTCCCTCCAAAGTGCATTCTTTCATATTTTATAAAATTGTTTTGAGATAACTTTTCAACTCAAATCCAGAGTACAACACTTTTAAAAAAATGTAATTTTTATCTTGAAGTTAGTGCATCTATTAATAATATGATCATATTAAAAACCACTGCTTAACATCATGGGTTTGCAAAAGCCTGCGGATGAGTGCTTTTGTGTGCACTGAAATGACAAGGAAAATAAAGATGGTTGTTTCTTTTTATGTAAATCTTTCAGAATTTGAAGTTTTTTATCCCAAATGTTTGATAAACTCGATTTCATTAATCACAGGATTTTTCTATGCCTAATGTCTCTTTTACTTGATTTCCGAGTGTTATCCAATCTGAATGTCTATATATTTGAACCCTCCTTATCCCTCTTTACTTTTGTTAATTGGAATCCCTCTTCTATTACATACAATAGGATAGATAGATTATTTAGCTTCATTTTCTAATGAATATTTCATATTAATAAAAATGTCATCTACATGATGCCTACGGCTACTAAGAAAAAAAATTATACACTAGTTTCATTTCTTTCACTTAGATGTAGCTGATGTACATGTTTGTTCATTGAAATACAATTGTGTAACTGCACAAACACAGACAATTGCACAGACAAATGCAATCCTTTCCATTTGTAAAGTATCAATGCCTCTTCTGAAATTCCGTAGAGCTCAGGGCTGCCATCAGCAACTGTATTTAAATATTGTACATAATAATTAAACTAGTGCCATCTTCATTGCAACTCCAAATCAGAGTTTTGCAACACATCTTCCACCAAGTCGTATGACTAAAGCACTAATTTTATCTATGAAATGTGAAGACTAAGATCAGACCTACACTATCATACACTTAAATTTAATTTACTGCTGTTTCTCAATGAGAAATGAGAAAAAAAGGTTGTAATTTACCACCATAAATACCCTTATAAATCTTGTACCCAAAGTTTGTTCTTATTCTTACATTGTTCAATTAAGAAAAATTAAAAGTAGTCTTTCTAGGGAAACAGTAAATGGCAACATTTTTGTAAGAGTACGGTTCAAATTAAAAATATGATACTTGCTCTTGTTTTTTTATTCAAACATCCTTTTCTTCTAATGTGAAGACTGCTAAAAAACACTCCTAACTTTGAGTATAAAATGCTACATTAATACATAAATGATATTCTAAAAATCATCAAAATTCCCTTCGCAATAATTGAACCTATCCCCTTAAGTGATGAAAAATGCACTCAATACCCTTCCTTTACAAAAGTCACTATATTATACTTTTTCAAACAATGAGAATCAATAAACCTCAACTGCTCAAACATAGACATTATTAACCTATTTAGTGAATTCACATTTTTTTAATATGTAATTGAATGGCATTAAATATCAGTAAACTCTGTGCCAATTTTAAACATCAATAATCTTATTGTCCCTGATGTGTTTGAGGATGAACTAATCCTATGCAAAATATCAGCACTTTTTCTTTATAAATAAAATCTTGATAATTTCTAGATCGATAAGAAATAGTGAACAGAATTCCATCAAAATTAACCATTCCACCAAATTCAATAGTGAACAGAATTCCATCAACAGGATTTTTAAACATTCTATTTTTTATTCTGCACAAGGTAGGAAATGTTCCTTGGCTGCTTGATGCATAAAGCCATTCAATTTTATACACTAGCAGTGCAAAACAAAAGATAATCATATTACAGTGTTATGTATATGTATTGCACATATTAATATAATCTAGCAATACTCACATGAAAAATACTACTAAATCATCCTTTGGATATTGTACATTTTTAGTTGAAATTATTCTCATATTATGAAGTATGTACATAATTTTTAAAGAAGGAAGTCGTCTCAAAGAGATATTGATAACAATCTAAGATAAGCATATTGTAAATTATGGCATGGAAGAATATTTCTTAAAGATACTTCACAGTTCTCAGCAACAAAGTATTCAAAATGTGCCTCTCATATTTCATTAGCAAATGTTTAAAAAGAGTACAAAACTTTCACTCAAGTATAAACTTTTATGAAAACATTTATTAGCTTAATTTATCACCTTAAAAAGTTTTAATTTTGACTAAAATTGGTATATACAATATATTCCTACACCATTTCATACATATCTCTTTTTTTTCTAAGAGGATATTGGATGTTTTATGAGTATTTCAGAAATCTGTAGACACAACAGAGAAACATTCTCTCAATATAAACCAAGACTTAATGAGTATTGTAGCTTTTCAATTTCAAACTTGTACTCTTCATTCAAATTTTTTAAGCTTTTCATATCAAATTTTGATAAAAAATTTAAAAATTAATTATTTACTCAAGGTCTTGTCATAAAATCCTCATATGATTCAATAAAAATCATGAATGAGGAAAAAAAGTAAAATTCTGTTGGATCTACTTATCTCAAATAAACTACAATACTAGAAAAATGTTGAGGGGGAAGATAGTCAAGGAAATTTTCACATTTGAAGACAGAGCTAATATCAAATTACCAAGCACTACTGCATTTTGACTTTTAAAATTGTATAAAATATTTCCAGTCTTATATTATCAGAAGTGCTTTCTTTATATAAGAACAAAAAAGAACTTTTGGAGAGAGATAATAAAGAACAACCAGCAATGCCAGCAGATTTCAAAGTTGAAAAAATTCTAGTAGTAACTATCTATATTAAATATATCAAAACACAACCATGAGAAACTATTGCAGTTTCAGTGAATTTAAATTATTTGGTCCTCTTAACAAAGGTAGGATTTTATGTACATAATTTGATTCTGTATAATGGAAATATTGGTTCTGTCCATAAATAATAACTAGTGTGTCTTTCTTCTTCAGAAAGAGAATTTGTAAACGTTACAGATATTTAAGCCCTAGTATTTGTTTTTAACCAACACAATATTGCAATATTTTCCCAATAAAAGACCTCAAAAAGGGTAATAATTTTGACTGAAGAAACTTGTAAAATGGGCATGAATACTTTTGAAATACTATCACCCACATGCAAAAATTTTAAATTTGTTTCTCATTATTCTGAATAATTACTTTCATGCAATACAACACAATTTGATCAATGTGACTTGTCTGTACATCAAGTTATGTAGGGAAAAGTTCATTGCGTATCAAGCCAGCCATCATAACAGTGCTTCAATTTTTAAATCAACTGATCAACTTATCTGACATCACTCTCTCGTGGAATCTGACAAAATGAAGGCATTCAATAGGATTGAATAGATAAAGAATATATTATTATGTTTCCCTGAGTAACATAGATGGGATGGGTTAAATGGCTCTAGTTGTTGGAGCTATTCTACTAAATAAAATATTTAGAACACTCAATATTTCACTTTCGTTTTTGAAAAAACATAATCCTGCATTTGAGAAAAAAATACATTTGTATCTTTGAAATTTCATGTCAGTTGCCTCAAAGTATTATTTGGTGAAAGTCTTACAAAGAATGGAAAAAAGGCAAATGAATCTACACTCTAATGAATTAATATATGAAAACTAAAATAAAACCAAATCAAATAATAACTAAGTAAAAACCACAATAAAACAAAAACTAGAATATGTAAACAAAATCCATTTTTACAAAATTAGTAAACACTTCATGGAACAAATAACAAAACAAACTACATAAACTTTGCTTTAACAATAAAAATTTTCAAGGAGTAATGAAGAATCTTTACACAGATTTCTATTCAAATTTCTACCACCTTCATTCTAATTGTTTATGGACAGCACCATATCCAACCCATAACATTTGTCAATTGTCAAACTATGAAAATATGCCAAAAATATCAAAATATGGCTATTTTCTGACTTATTTCAGAAGCTGAAGAAAATTATGCAACAATTTATGGAAGACAGCAGGTTGATTCAGATAAGCAGGATGTCCTGCTCCTTCAATTTTGATTTCACGGCTGTTTGGTAATACTTGTAGATTTTGCAAAGATGCTTCAGCAAGACCAGTGTTGTCTTCACTGCCATACACAATCAGTGTTGGAACCTGAAAACAAGAATGGCAAAGAATGAATCTTATTCTAAATTTTATAACTAAGAAATGAGGAAAGTAAATTAGTTTCAAAAGTTGACCAAATATTCACAAGATAAACTTTCATTAGAATAAAACATTTCTGATACTTCCAGAAGTCACCAGAAACAAGAATTGCAGATGGAAGTTTCTATCACATTCATCTTTGACCTACACTGAGATCAATACTAACAGGTTTATCACAAGAGATTATATCTAAAATATCACAATAATGAACATATTCAGAATGCAATAAGAAATAGTTCTAAGAATGAAAACTGAAACAAATAAATTTGCACAACATCATCCCGTGAAGTGGTATTTGAATCACATTCTTTGTTTGCTTAAAATGATTGCATGCAAAAACACATTACTAAATTTTAAGCATAAATTCTTAAATTAACATTTACATGAATTAATATTTATGAACTACTTTTATGTAGAGAATGAGAGTATACAAAAGACTGTAGGAAAGTGGGGAGAAAGTGTAAAAAATTACAATGGAGAAAAATTGAGGGAATTCGCAGCCTTCAATGAACTGTATATTGCAAATACATTTAAAAAGAAAAAAGACATTCATAAATATACATGGTCAGCATGAGGTAGTAGATCCATCATTGATTATAAAATTGGAAATTGAAGAATATCAAAACTAATAGAAGATACAACAGTAAAAGAAGCACAATCTTATAAACTCTGATCGCTTTCTAGAAATATCCTGTACAAAATTATTAAAAAGACAGGTGAAAAATAATTCAAGATTCATAATGAATGATAAAGAAGAAGTATATAAAGTATACCTCTTAGTAGACGAAAGCGTGAGAAACCTATATCAAAATAGAATAAATAAAAATCTTCAAAACCTTATCACAGAGGAGGAAATAGAAAAAGAATGGCAAAACATACAGCAAATAATAAAGGAATCCACAGATGAAGCAGTAGGATGGAAAAAGAAATTTCAAAAAAGAAAAGGTTTGAAAATTTGGAATGATGATATCGAAAAAAGTGTTAAGCTTAAACAGGGGAGATACAAAATATACCTTGACAACCCTACTGAAAATCACAAGGAAGAATACAAAAAAGCTAGAAATAAAGTAAAAACAATTATTAGAAAAGCTCACGTCGATTCATGGGAAAGATTTATTGGAAGAATAGAACATGATATATACAGAAGACAAACATTAGCCTACAAAGTAATGAAAATATTGAATAGTAACGAAAGAGAGAATGTACATATTAATGCAATTGAAAAGGAAAGATGGGTAAAACATTATAAAGCATTATGGTATGATGAAAAGTGTGAAATAATAAAAACATACACAACTACATATGCAGATGACCTAACAATAGATGAACTACATGAAGCACTTAATTAATGTATAAATGTAAAAATCGAAAAGCACCTGGTATGAATGGCATGAACACAGAACTACTAAAATACTCTGGAATGTTATTTCATCTATGCCTGCTTCATTTCTTTAATATGTGCTGGAGAAATAAACAAACTCCTAAAGAATGGCAAAAAGCAAAAGTAATCTCACTTTATAAGAAAGGTAACCGAGGAGACCCACACAATTACAGAGGAATAAGTATATTGGATACAACATATAAGATCTATGCGAGAATAATAAATGAAAGATTAAAAATAATAACAGACCACCTTATATCAGAAGAACAAATGGAATTTCGAAAAGGCAGATCGACTGCTGATGCCATTTTCACATTAAAAAGAATAATAGAAGAAAGACGTGAATACAACTGTGAAACACACCTAACATTTGTGGATATAGTAAAAGCTTTTGATAATGTCAATAGAAGCCTTCTGTGGAACATGGAAAGAAGGGGGTACCCAAAACACTTGATAGAAGAGAATGATAAAAGAAGTATATGAAACAATGAGTATCAAGTTGGTTATAAAAGGAAAATTGACAGAAGAGATTCCCACCAACAAAGGTGTAAGACAGGGCTGTTGCATATCACCGACACTTTTCAATATATAGATGGAAGACATGTTTAGAACATGGAAATTGAATATAGATCGAGGGATCTATTTTAGAAAAATATTTTAAATTCTATTTTATATGGTTTTAAAACATCCAAAGAAAACACTAAAACTATGGCATATAAAGGAAAATACCCAGTGAGAACAAAGATTGTGATAGAAGGAAAGAGTGTAGAACAGGTAAAATACTTCAAATATCTAGGTTGCCACATCTCGTTTGAAAGAGATATAGATTAAGATAAAAAATTAAATAAACTTAGAAATATATGCAGCACAATACACAGACATCTAAAAAATAAAACTAGGATAGATACAAAAATAAAATTTTTCAACACAGTAGCTGTGCCAGTATTAATGTATGGAGTTGAAGCAAGAGTAACATCAAACAAAAGATAACTCTAAAATCCAGGCAGCTGAAATGAAATTTCCAAGAAGCACTCTAGGTTATAATATCCAAGATAAAAAGAAAAGCACAGATATAAGAAATAAACTGGGGGTCAAACCACTGCTGGAGAAACTGGAAAGAAATCAGAAAAGATGGTATGAACATCTCATACGAATGCCCGACAGCAGACTACCAGCACTCTCAGTGGACTACAGATGCAGAGGGAGAAGAGATGTAGGAAGGCCCAGAAGGAAGTGGACACCGGAACAGGTTCTTTAACCTAACCCTTGAAGTGCAGAAGAAGAAGAACTACTTTTATATAATAAGAAAGACAATATAATGATTTTATTCATGAAGTGTCTGATGAATTTTATAAATTTAAACTAATAATTTAAAATAAAAAAGTAGTTGTTAAATGAAGTTAAAGATGTAACAGTCATTTAAACACCAAATTATATTAATTCTTGATACCAGAAGATCTCTATGCATTGAAACTTTTTTCTGAGGTCCGTTTTCCCAGGAGACCAATTATGTTCTGCAAGATGTGACTTCTCCCACGTTAATATAATTCATATAAAGTTAAATCTTTTTAATTAAAACTAAAACATCATATAAATATGATTCTCACCACCACTTTTTGAAGCTCTGAATGAGATAAAGAATTGGTTGCAACAGGAGCAACAGGCACATATCCAGATATCATATTTGAATGGTCTTTCAAAAACACAACAGAATACTCTCCACTCATTGATGGTGACACTAGTACAGGATGAGCATCCTTCAAAGATAAAGCATCAAAAAGAGAAACCATAAAATCTGCACGATTTCCAATGAATTTTTCCTTGGTGTTTCCATAACCTGTAAAAAATCCTCTCTTATATTATGAATTTTTCAGATGGTGGAGGGCATCAGTAAATATACTCACGCTAATATACTAACCTGGCAAATCCACAGCGACTACACGATGCCCTAAGGCAGCCAATACGTTAAGTGTTTCCAATTTTTCCCATGTTTCTGAAGAAAAGGCTCGACCATGAAGAAGGAGTACTGACTGTCCTGATACTGAGACACCTTCAGGTGGAATGGCTTCACGATAAAATACTTTGATATTCTGAAAAGTAAGTAGTAGTAAGTTAGGTGTAGCTAAAAACCTTCACTAAAATGTAACATTTCCTATTAATTTAATGTGATATTTCCATTGTTCTGATTATTGTTCTAAAATTGTCAAGAAAAATTGAGTTTCATAAACAGGACCTCCAATTTCAGAATTTGCTTTTAGAATTTTAATGATCTTTTAAATTTCATTTCTCATACTTACTTCAACTATTATAGTTTTTGTTGCAACTGCAACATTGCCCTTTGAACTTTTGATGGTTTCTGGAAGTGGTTTGTTGTATAAATCAACTGTTTTCCAGTTAATTTCCTTAGTTTGACCTGCCATCTCCTGGAAGCAATGTAACTGGTAACACAGTATACAAACACTATCATATACCTTCAAGGTCAACTAATCAAAACTCTGATAAACGCTACTGACTGCTATCATGGATTCAATCTGTTCAACTACCCTTGCAAGTGCACGTTAAAATAATTTAGGACATATTAGTACCTTAAAGATTTCGGGGTACTCCACGACTCCCGTTAGAGTCAACACAATCCATAAACACGCAAGGCCACACACAACAAACAACTTAAATGTGGTCCTCATGATAAAGAGATCACAATTCCTCTTTAAACAATGACATTGTCCTATGTACAATTTTCCCCAAGGCCGTAGAATCAAATACTCAGGCCACTTCAACCTGACATGCAACCCAACACTTCAGGGTGAACCCTTCTCAAACACATAATTGTTAATAATAAAAACGTTAAGAGGAAATATCAATATATTTACATTTGCACAGACCGCGATATCACAAAACGAAAAATTACGAAATAATTGTTACTTAATTAAATTACGTATGTCAAGTTTATACACTGGTTTGACTTCTCCGTCACTTTCGATTCGAGTTTGACACGTGAATAACAATGCAAGAATGAATTGTTGTCCTTAGGCGCTGTTTTTAAATGATGTTTACAAATACCTCTGAAATATATTTTATGTATGCTGTTATAAATCGTCTGATCAAGAACATTTACAATTATAAACATTAATGTTTCTACGCAGTACGCCTGCGTAATTGTGTTTTCCACATGATTCATGCCGGCCTACCGGTTCGAGTTGCTGAGCAAGCTCGCCCGGCTCGGCCCGCCGAACGAGGTGGATGCCGAAGCGCCCAGGACGAACACAGCGCTCTCGACGCTACAGCTTCACTCGCTGTATCAACCTGACCTCCAGTGAGCACCCCTGGAACTACAAAGCGGATTCTGTGGTCCCGCCATGAACGTGGGTGTTGGGGATGAAAACAGACAAAGCGGAGCGGAGAAGGGATGGAGGGAGGGCGAAGAGCGCGCAGAGGAAGAGAGAAGGAGAAGAGTGCAGGTTGAATTTCTGGCATTAGTTCGTTCTTCGATCTGTCAGGCGAAGCTCTGCTGTGAACCGCGCGGCGTACAGAAGTGTATTTTTGTATACGTATGTGACGGAGTGCCAAAGTATATCGTTTTGTTGAAAAGTGAACACTTGTGAAATGAATAATGTATTTTCAAAAGTTAATACCGAGATATAAAGGGGCGCTGATGTGAATTATCCCGTCGGGTGATTCTCAGAGACCGGTACTGCTATGTGATACTTCGGACAGATCCAAGAATATTTTCACTGACATCCCAATCAAAGGGAAAATTGCTATTCCCTGAAGGGTGCATCAACAATTTAACATGTCTTGTAACACACCGTTTGTCGCGATCGACGGCAAAATGAGCGGAGAAGCAAGATGGGTGGTCCAGAGGCTGATTCTGCAGCATTCCTTACATCTCATTATTTTATTGACTATCATCATTTCAGGTATATTTCATCAATACGTGTTTATTAGCATATCAAAATATATGCGTATTAGTTTGTTATTCCATTACATTTTGTAATTCAAATCAAGGAGTTTCTAATAGTGTGGGGTTGCACGAACGACAATTTATTATTTTCAACTCGATCAGTATTTATAAGCATGTGTTAATCGTCTATGCATGCATGATAAGAGCAATCGGCAGAATTCCGGATAAAGTTCAAATTAACCGACATTCACTTGAGTAATATGATTTTTTTTTTTTTTTCAGAAATGTAAAGGTGTGGTGTAGGGTAAGGGCATGTACTGATCCAGATGTTTGTGATATGTTCCTTCATGTCATTTATGTGTTAAAGTTTACCTGCTTCTTTTAATAATATGCGTGAAAATTGTGAGAACGTTCTTGACAGTCACCATCAGAAAAAGATGGCATTATGTAATTGATTTACTTTTATTACAACTTGAAAACCAACATTAGCGCCTGAGTCAGTGATCAAGACAGAGCCGAGATAAATTCGAAATGGTCACAGAAATAATCCAAATGAAGCATTTCTCAAGCAAGATGCCTTTTGCGGCACCGAACCGCGGGAGCGTCCTCGGCCTTGCGTTCAAATTCGCAGAGGATTTCGTCAAACGTTGCGTCAACGGGTGTTCGTATGTTAGTCGATAAAAGGCGGTGTGCGGGCGTCCGTGGGCGGTGGGCCCGGCCGCCGTGCAGCGCCGTGCAGCGCCGTGCTGCGCCGGGTGGGCGGGAGGGGGCGTCGGGAAGGGCTGAAGATGGGGCGAGGGTGGCGGGTAGCCTCGCCCCCACCGGCCCTTAATTGCTGCCTTCCCAAGGCCCAGGCCGACCCGCCCACGGCCCAGAGTGCGCCGCTTTTACCCAGTGACTCCCAACCTTTCCCACCTGACGACTGTCTCGCGGTATCGCGGGACAGAGTGTCTGGTTCTATTTGACGTTTCTGGCGAAAACGATCGTTTGACATGTTCGAATTCACCAATGTTAATCTACAACGTTTTGAAACGGATTTCAAATAGAGAAAGAAAACAAAACTAAGAAAAAACAATTTTGGATTGATAAGATTTGCGATTCGTTATCATTCACTGCTTAACTTTCAAAATGCTTTCTGTGAAATTTCCTCGAAATCGGGTAGAACCTCGTAGTTCTGAAAACGCGATATTGTGGCAGGCAGAGTTTTTGACATCTGCCGTTGTTTGATGCTCAAAATAAATCCAATTTCGTTGTTAATATTGTTTAAATCAATTATTGATAGCTAAAGCATATTAATGCAGTAAATAATCATCTAAAGTTTCACGAACAGATCCAGTTAGTAAAAATTAAAGGTATTAAAGGTGTAGTGAGTATAAAGTGAGTTATTTAGTTTTCTCTAGTGCAAAAATTAATATAAAAATAATATGAGGCATTTAGAACTTTTTGATACATTAATAAGTCGAGACATACTAGTGGAGAATTATTGTTTTGACCCATCGTCGCTCTGGACATGTCCCCAGTTGTCACTGACAGAAAGACTCGTATTTAACTAGTGTCTCTGAGCAGGCGTACTATGTTAATGCTTTTATTTATCAAGTTTTTAACGTATATTATTGAGTTAATGAATATATTTTAATTATGTAAGGGAACAAAACTTATACCTCACTCTTTTCGCTCACCTCATTTATATTTACTCTTAAAATTCTTCAAAAGTATCTCAAAGCAATGTTAATAAACATCTCAGACATTTTTTTGCGCAAAGAAAGAAAGCTTTACCTACAATGAGTCGATCATCACGTTCATTTTTCTTCAGTAGACACTCTTGTTGTCACCTGATTTTTACTGATATTTTTTCAATAATTACTCTTCGATATGGAAAAATGGAAATCTTTTTTTTCTTCTGGAAATAGTAAAATGAAATCCAAAAATTCAGATTCTCTACTAAAATAAACATTTGTAGATTACTTGTTTCTGTGACGTAAAATCCAGGACTTCTAAAAACAAAATATTTAAGAAAACATTTTAAATGGTTCAAAGCTGTTGAAGAAGGTGAAGGGGTAGTGACAACGAACATAAATTTTACACTTTTAATTTCGTTCTTCCTCTTCTCTGTCTTTACTCCAATAATTGGCGAAGCGTCCTATGCAAAATGTTCAAATAAACATTGGCTTAGCATAATAAATGTAGCAAGGGATTGTAATGCCTACTCTTATTGCTGAATAGGGACTTACCCCCAGGTGTGCATAAAATAGATTACTAACCAAAAATGTAGAATTTTGTAGATTATGCAATAAATAAATCAGCAGGCGTCCCAAACACACGTTACGCTGCAAGAGTATTGCGATCGAGTATGACACTGAGTGCGTGCGTCCTCGGCCATTAAAACCCAGTCCTCCGGATTCCGAGCACTTACGCAAGAGCGCTTTTCAACTACTAAGGTCATACAGCGACCACTGCAAGTGGCATTGGGGGTAACGGTGAACAGACACCCATGCCCCGGGCGGCATTCGAACCCGCGAACTCTCAGGCAGGAGGCCGCTACGGCTCTTATTTCTCGCGACCTATCCTGTACAGGCCGGCCTTATTTATTTTTTTTACGCAGATCTACAAAATGAGATCTTGGGGCCTTCTATAACACTTTTACGGTTCGCCCTTCAGCGTATTCCTCTCCGTAGCACGAGTGATCAGAAACGGGCAGATTTTCGAGATCTGTCTTAAATTCTAAACTTACATGGACTTTTTCTTTGTATTTGCAATTCAATCGCAGTGGATCAATTATAAGGCTTTCTGTTAATAGTATCTCATCAATATTAGAATATTGTCGAATATGCAGTTTATTTCCCAAACCTATTTACGTACGGAGAAAACAGTGCAGGAGCTGACCGTTCGAAGTGTAGTTCCAGTAGCAAGCTTGTTTTTGTTGTTGTTTTTTAAATCAATGATTTACAAAGTGCGGAATGTTCGCACCAATTGGGTCCAATTGGTGTAAATCAAAGCGTTTCCTCCGATTTGTCAAATTATTGGTTCAAGGAGAAACATTAAAAGAATTATGTGCTCGAATGTGGAATACTTTTTACATTTTTGTCTTCAACTTCATAAATAAGAGCAAATTTGCAGTCTAGTGGAGACATAAACTAGTCATTTATAAACACGCCTGGTTCATATTATTCACTTAAAGTATTAGAAATTCACGATATTTCGTGATTAAAAAAGGTTATATATATATATATATATATATATATATATATATATATATATATATATATATATATACCATACTATGCGTACCCTGTTCTTGAAGTGGAATAGTGAATGTCTTGTCTTTTTAGCAAATAACAAATGCATAAACGTCTAGAACAACATTTATTTAAGCAAAACACATCTTCTAGGACTCTACGTCTTTTAAATGCATGTCTTGGCCTGCTCAACTGTCCTTTTCCATTTTCCCTATACAATGGTCCCGACACAATTTTCATTTCCTGCTGTCGTTGACACCGTTTTCCATCTATCCTCTTCTCCTGGTGCTCACTGGATTCCAACAAAATATCTTGTTCACTATTCTGTCATGCCACATCCTATTAAGATGACCAAGCCAACTTAATCTCATGGCTTTTGATAAAATTTAATATATTTGTATGTGTTTGTGTTCTGTTCAGTTCAGAATTGTTCTTAATCCACCAATCTCCTTTGGGCATTTTAACTGGCCCAAATACCCTTCTCATCATCCTCTTTCAAAAACTGCAAGACACTGCGCATCCTCTTCTTTTATAGTTCACGTTTCTGCAGCAAAGATACATATTTTGTTTACTATTACAGACCAATCCTATAGACGAAATTATTTTTCCGACTACCTGCACATGGGTCATGAGCCCGGTTCTGAACCTGAGTCTGATCTGTTGAGCTGATGTACCATACACCTTCACGGTATATAATATTAACATTAATATGTTAGAAAATGCAATGTAATATATACAGCCAAAATAAACATGTACATTTTACATTCAGCAGCAATGCGAAATATTCTACATTAGGACAATGCTCGTATTCCACATTAGGGACATAGCGGCCATATTGCTTTCATGCTATTTCGTGGTCAAAATCTGCGTCAATGCTCTACATATTCTGTGATATTTCCTTAGATATACAACTAACACATACTCTATAGATAATTATTCTAATATTTACGGCTCACGAGTAAAAACAATTCTTTTGTTTACTGCTCCAATATTTTTTGTGACGCTCTGAAGATAACACGCTTTGCCACTTCACTCGAGAGCTTCAACTCAAAAAACATAATCTACGCTCGATCAGGGGCCTTGTCGATGTAATTCCGAAATTTTGCCTCGAGATGTCAGCTCAATACATGTTTGATACTTCGGTATTTCACTTTAGGAGAGTATTACACATTAGGGGAATTTACGCTGTTTGTTTACGCCGTCGTTAATCGTTAAAAATGTAAACTTATGTGAATTTAGGAGCTTTCCAAGTACTTAAAAGTAGCTGTTATTAGATCCAAGTTCTCATAAGAAGTGAAGTGTAATAATTATACAAGAAGTAAATAGTAATATTATTGTAAATCCCGCTTCATCATATGGAAATCTAAGGATATAATAGTACCAAGTTAAGAGGGTTTGACCAATAGCAGTTGCTGTAGTTGATTTGTTCTTAAAACCCTATGGTTACCATTTAAGCTCGTATATGCATCTTGAGGTATCCAAGTTATACCGTATATTTCTCTGTAATCACTTTGTTTTTACTAAAAAATAATGTATACGTACTTGCATTTCATTAGTTTCGGAATTTCCATTCCTGAAAACGTACACAGAATAATAATTCATTTCGGCTACGCAAGCAGAGAAAACACCTGTGGTGATCTTGCTGTTTCAACCCATCACCCATTACCCTATACGTCACCTCCTATTCATTACCGTCACCGACTTTATTAAGGCGTACGTAACACGCCTACCTGCAATTAGACCATTCCTATTGTCTATTGCAAGAGGTAGTTGATGTTTGAGAAAATATTCCGCAAAAGGATTGTAAGCAGGGTGTTTTAGAGCTTAAAAAACTTCAAGATCAGGATTAAGTTAATAAGAAACAAAAGAGGATATCTCCTTAAAACATGGTGAAATCTCTTTATTTGTATTTTCAGTTGTTTGCATACGTAGGGATAAGACTAATTTCCACCGGGAGAGAGGACTCTGCAGTGCTTCTGCCCGGGAGGTCGTAAGACGGAATGCCGGGACAGTACCCTAGCAAACCGACAACGGAGTTATCTAGGCTATCCGGGACGGGCCGCGTCACAGACATGGTGGCTAACGTTTCGGCCAGTGTACTGTGCCCTTCTTCACAGCGTACTGCATAAGTACTTGCATCGTATTGTGGCTTCTTCACAGCGTACTGCATAAGTACTTGCATCGTATTGTGGCCTTCTTCACAGCGTACTGCATAAGTACTTGCATCGTATTGTGGCTTCTTCACAGCGTACTGCATAAGTACTTGCATCGTATTGTGGCTTCTTCACAGCGTACTGCATAAGTACTTGCATCGTATTGTGGCCTTCTTCACAGCGTACTGCATAAGTACTTGCATCGTATTGTGGCTTCTTCACAGCGTACTGCATAAGTACTTGCATCGTATTGTGGCCTTCTTCACAGCGTACTGCATAAGTACTTGCATCGTATTGTGGCTTCTTCACAGCGTACTGCATAAGTACTTGCATCGTATTGTGGCTTCTTCACAGCGTACTGCATAAGTACTTGCATCGTATTGTGGCTTCTTCACAGCGTACTGCATAAGTACTTGCATCGTATTGTGGCCTTCTTCACAGCGTACTGCATAAGTACTTGCATCGTATTGTGGCTTCTTCACAGCGTACTGCATAAGTACTTGCATCGTATTGTGGCCTTCTTCACAGCGTACTGCATAAGTACTTGCATCGTATTGTGGCTTCTTCACAGCGTACTGCATAAGTACTTGCATCGTATTGTGGCTTCTTCACAGCGTACTGCATAAGTACTTGCATCGTATTGTGGCTTCTTCACAGCGTACTGCATAAGTACTTGCATCGTATTGTGGCTTCTTCACAGCGTACTGCATAAGTACTTGCATCGTATTGTGGCTTCTTCACAGCGTACTGCATAAGTACTTGCATCGTATTGTGGCTTCTTCACAGCGTACTGCATAAGTACTTGCATCGTATTGTGGCTTCTTCACAGCGTACTGCATAAGTACTTGCATCGTATTGTGGCTTCTTCACAGCGTACTGCATAAGTACTTGCATCGTATTGTGGCTTCTTCACAGCGTACTGCTTAAGTACTTGCATCGTATTGTGGCTTCTTCACAGCGTACTGCATAAGTACTTGCATCGTATTGTGGCTTCTTCACAGCGTATTGCATAAGTACTTGCATCGTGTTGTGGCTTCTTCACAGCGTACTGCATAAGTACTTGCATCGTATTGTGGCTTCTTCACAGCGTACTGTATAAGTACTTGCATCGTGTTGTGGCTTCTTCACAGCGTACTGCATAAGTACTTGCATCATATTGTGGCTTCTTCACAGCGTACTGCTTAAGTACTTGCATCGTATTGTGGCTTCTTCACAGCGTACTGCTTAAGTACTTGCATCGTATTGTGGCTTCTTCACAGCGCACTGCATAAGTACTTGCAGTACGCTGTGAAGAAGGCCACAATACCATCACCGCCTCCTCCACGTGGAAAGCATCCACTGCACTTTCGGGACTATGACCTTGGCTGTTGATGCGCCCGGAATCACTAACCAATCCAAAAACAAATTTATAATTACGGTAGTTCATACAAACGCTTTTATAAATATGATATAGCTCTGATCGAAAAATATCTACTTTTGGGAAAAAGCCTACGATTGGTGTAGGCGCTAATGTTGTCTACTGTCCGAAAGACGCGTTTGAAATAAAAAAAAATACACTTTTCAGCAATGTGGCCTCCAAACCGTATATTTCCTTGAAAATCTCGATTTTTTAGCTTTACAATTCCTCTATAAACGCGCATTTTAAAATCTAGGCATGGAGTTTTTTGTAGTATTGCAATACTTTCTCTACACTACGATAACAGTGAATTGTAACCGAATGCCATTCACAATTGGGAAACAGTAGGTCTTTTGCTAACAAGTAAATAAATGATTTTCATACATACATGAATGCCATACTCTGAAATTTCTTCAGAATGTGATTTGTATCTTCACGTCTGGTGGGAAGAA
Organism: Gryllus longicercus; assembly: GCA_038098605.1. Taxonomy (NCBI): domain Eukaryota; kingdom Metazoa; phylum Arthropoda; class Insecta; order Orthoptera; family Gryllidae; genus Gryllus; species Gryllus longicercus. The sequence continues at coordinate 5,519,855 of JAZDUA010000034.1, read as the reverse complement.
ACAAAAGAATAAACGAAAGAAAACGAACGACTTCATAGAATTCACCGCCAGATATTTTCTGAGTCTTATTACAAATTTTTGAAGAAGCCTTATTATTTATTAAATGGTTATCATGATTTAAAATAAGGAAACTAGGATATTTCTTTTTCTATCATGCGTGTTACCATTTATATTCAATACGCTTTTTGTCACTTTCCATTTAAGTCCAATACGCCTTTTTTACCAGTGGTAAGATACGGCTTTTTTTATTCCTTTGCCTGACACTAGATTTATTTATGGATCCGTTATGCTAGGTTCTGCCTGATAAGCTAAAAATAATCATTTCAGTTTTATTAGCTCCTTCTACACCCAACTGGACGTACGTAGAATGTTTGTGGAAAATACGAGGTAATTTCCCGTACAAACAGATACGATGTTTTCATACGGGTTGTTTAGAACGTCCAATGAGACAATGAACAATGCCTTATTTGGAGAAACTACAGCGTCCGAAAATAAGTACTCGTACGTTGTAGTCTTGAACAAGGAAGAAAACTCTCAACTCAAATTCTTCGGGAGATGAAATTATTGATTAAAAGATTACACTGTGATTGATTAATGATGTGAATTTCTATTGAAATTAATGGAAATTCGGCTAGTTGATTTAAAGGCACCAAATATTTAGTGTACAAACCATTAATATAATGTATCACATTCATTAGATCTCGGTACTTTGTCCAGTAAGTAACTATCTAGCATTTTTCAGACTGGATAAAATGTACGATGGTAACTCATTCATACCCCCGATGACATTTTGGCTGTTTCTTGTTTGAGTGTACATCATAGTTCGTTGTGTAGTACGAGGATTCTGTGAACTTAATTCTCACCAATATTCGATAGAAATAATTCAGATGCGCATGCATGCATCCAAAAACATAAATGTCGCATACACATGGCTTGTACATATTAGCTGACAGTTCAAATTTGTTATCCTTTCTTTCATCTTTTCAATAGTTGTGCTTAGTTTCTGCAGTTGATTACTTCGTAGATGGATCGTTTTGTACAATGAACTTTTGCGAAACTGTTATAAATGATTTGTTTTACTTTGATTTCATTGCCCTTTTCATTTTTCCTAATTTCTTTGTAAAAGATACTTATCGAAAAATTACACACACACACACACATATGTGTGTGTGTGTATGTGTGTGTGTGTTTCGCTGATTCTTGGTTCTAAAGCCGATATTTATTCTAATCTGAAATAACTAGATGAATTAACACTTTATAATGCATAATAAAAACAATACTATTTATCCAAGGGCTTTGAATTTTCCAACTTTTAAATACAAATTTTATTACATTGAAAATATAAACATTTTTTGTGATAATACAAATTACATATAATGTATACATAAATATATAAAGGACGTTTAAAGAAATATAATACAACTTCGTATTCATACCAAAGTACTGCAGGTTTGTGAGTAAAAGTGTAATAATATAAGCAAGGTGTTGCTCATTGGAATCAAAAGCATGCCACTTACATTCTGAATTGGCTATTAAAACGTGGAGTTCTAGAACACAATTCCACTTAAACACACTTTAAATACTTTATTTTACACATTCTGTGATAAAGTGTTCGATCCAAAAGAGGAGTTGCATGTATCGCTTGATTGGAATAGAGGCATGAAGTCTTCCTGGTGATCCCATGTAAATTCCAGTGAACTCATTCTAGGAAGTAAAGTGTTTTATTCTATCATTGTTTTCACTGTAGATCGACTACAGCAACATCCTTTACAGCGCAGGAGGTGCCAGAAGCCTATTTGAGGAAGCCCTGCCTGCTATTCTCCTAAACCAACAGCGGGGGCGGAGATGTGTGCTTTACGAGTCCAAGTGTTTACATGTCCTGGTTCCGTAAACTCATCAAAAGTCCTCTGTTCTGAGGGGGAACACGGAGATTCTATTTGGTTTGCTTCTCTCATTAGTTTAGGGGAGAAACGGTCGTCAGGCATGCGAATTTGGAGCAGGGGAGTCGGATCTTGAAGAATTAGTGAATTCGTCACACGTGATTGTCTTCTCCACGACAAATCAATTCCCATAGCGTCCACGCAAGACATTACTAGAGGGATCGTCGTCCACGAGGACTGCCGTTGGAAGCGCTTTCTTTACTCTAATTTTTCTGCATTAGAAACTGGCACGCCATTTTATAATGTCCTCGAATGAGAGTAGGAAAATATATGCGTACAAAGTTCGAAATTTTAGTTTTCGTCGGCTAGACTTAGGAAAATAGTGGATCTCATCCAAACATTATTGGTCGATATTTTGGGGTTAAAATCATTTTGTTTCTTTTCCTCAGCTATTCGTAGAATAGAGTACACATATGGAGTGAGACTACACATTTAGATGGGGTGTTTTGTGATGAAATCCATTTTGAGGTGCCCTGAAACTAAAAAAATACCTTGCACACGTAGGCTTCCGCGGCTCGAATCCATAAATTCTTGGCTATCTGGGTGACGCCGCGTCGTTGGCTGGGAGGCCGACGTTTCGCCTGACATGTCGCAGGCTTGCTCAGGACAGTGACGCCAGCGTTTCTCCAACATCACGTTGTACTAGATCGTCTACTGATTATATTCACTGCTAGTGATCATTGGCGGACCCAGAGACAAATTATGGAAAGGGAGAGTCAAAATGTTTTGGTCGACTGTGTCATATTACAGATTTTGTAAAATGCCGCAGCCTACACTCGGCTCATGCTGCGATACAATTTTATTCGTTTTAATGATTATCCGAATTCGAATTAATGATTATTGCTTGAAAGTTTCGCGACATGTTAAAATTAATAGTTACTGGAAAAGGTTAGGGGGGGTCCCTCATTTCCCGCCCCGTGGATCCGCGCCTGTAGTATTTCAAAATCTCCGTTCAGAACAAATAAAAACAACCATACAGATTTTAATAGTGGCAGCACAAAAATACTGTTTGTAATCCAAGGCCATTAATATATAATAACGCCCATGGCTTGCATACAGTTTTCATTTTTATTGAACTTTCATCACATGTGAATTTAAATCTCAATTTAATATAATTTCAAATCGATTTCAAAATGCAGTATTGCAACTGTATAACAATATTCTTTTGTTTTCGTAATGTCCTTTCTATTGAAGCAGTACAATCCATTGAATTATATTCGTGTAGAAGGCATAAAAAGAGTTGGCGAATGGCAAATGATTAAAACTGCTAAAGACATTTAAGAAAAAAGTGAAAAATGAAACAAAACCATGTTTTCTTTATTTATTTCTCACTTTGTTATTTTTTGTGAGAATTATTCTCTATAGAAGTTACTACGTGTGAAGTTAATAGCCATTCTCTGAGGAGCACAGTTCGTTGGACATTTTACAGGCTTTTATCATTCCGGTTGAAAATGGACGCTCTCGGAGTTGTTCTGAATAAAACTCAGGGAGAAGAGGTATATGTGTCAAATCCATATGGAGTGCATGTGGACCAAGGAAATAAATTGGTTCCAATACAATAGAGGATTGAACTACAGAATGTATATTATCCACCCGTTGCATGACAGATCATGATTCTCCTACCGAAAGGTACCTATATTTGGATAATGGCATCACCAGCTCGTGGTGAATAGTAAACAGTATCTGTCAGAGTGAAACTTTATCATAATGTTGGTTCTGCTCCTCCCCCTAATGTGCACTGCTATGATTTTTTTCTCGTGTACAAGCATAGTGGAAAGATCACTGGAGATGAACCACGCCTGGAGACAATCGTCTTCGGTGAGATAATTACGTGTCAAAACTGTAGGGACAATTGAGTGAAAAGTAATTTTATGTATTGTCTTGTCTACTCTGGAATACACAATTACTTTTCCCTCTTATCTACTGGACATTTGTATGGATATCTATTAACTTGATTCCTTATATTTTTAAAAATACTGTAATGTAGCATTATTGACTAGTAGTGAGTTAGTGGCATTGTTCATATGCCACAAACTTTCTCGTACTGGATAGTTTTCTGGAGTATGGGTAGTTGATCGGTTTTGACTCACCTTCTTCCATCGCTTACGACCTCTAGCTAGCTTCGTTCAATGTACTTGCCTCCGTAGCAACCCATCACATTACTCCGCTGTTCGTTCTCTTACGACTTGATCTACTCCCACCAAGTTCTATACGTTTATTTCATAACAATATATTTGTCCAAGAAGTCTCTTGGCCCCATCTCGGTGCTTGGACAATACGTCAGTTCCTCGATTACACCCATAAATCATTCACAGTTCCCAGCCCGGCCAAGACATTACGGAAGAGTAAGATAAAAGGCTCTCGGAATGTCCACCTCGCCATGTACGCATTTTGAAACATTCATGCTCTACGCGGGTTGCGAGCCCACGGCCTTATGTCCGTGCACTTGAGCCTACATGCCGGAACCCCTGTCTGAAGAAGCGTAATGTCTTGTCCGCACTAATCGTAAACGTATCACGGTTGCGCATGATAATAAATTTTAAAAAAAGCTAATAGTATAGCCAAAACTTAACCTTTTTATACATATGCAGCGTTTAATGTGCTCTATCGTTTTGAACTGATCTATGTATCTGAATGTATTTTACACCATTCGTTTCCATTGAAAAAATGCAAACGAAGTTACCATATCAGTAAAATCTATCAACAACGCGCTCTTTATTGAACAATTTTCTAAAAATTAACACTACACAAAATGGTGTGTACTGTATGTATTAAATACAAGTACATATATGATTTTAATGTATTACAATTAGAAGAGTAAAACCTGGTTTTATACACAAATTTTCATTGAGAAATTTGAAGCCGTTTTTGAGAAAATGTTTGAACTTTTCTATACATTCTTAATTTTGAGCTCATTTTCACAGAAAACTTGTAATATTGTGCAATAACTGAAAAACTCAAAATAAAATATCAAAATTGCGTTTATGTCATGTTATTAGGTACGTTTAACACTATCTGTACAAACTGTTTAAAGAAAAATGTTGGAGCCGCTTTTGAGAAAATCGTGTCTTTTTAGTGCTCATGTTTCACTCAATATTAAACGAAAACTGTTCATATTTTCAAAATAATATACGTAACACAATTAAATAACTGATTGTGGAAAACAAATTTCATTTTAAAATAAAATATTGTAGTTGTATTCTTCAATCATGTAATTATACGAGGGGTTATGAAAAATTTCACTTTTGCAATTTACGACAATTTAGAGTAAGCCGTGAAAATAGTATCCTTGCTTTCTTTTTAACTGTATTTCACTTTATTCTTACAAGAAACCTAAAGAAAAAAGTTGAAGCCATTTTGCTAGAAAAAATTGAAAATGTCCCAAGGGCTTTAAATGAAGAATTCCCAATACTTAAAGAATTCGTTTCAAATTCGCCGGGTTCCGAGACAGGTCTGATCAATCAGGCAATTTTTATTTTGAAAAAAATACGAATAGTTAAGGCCTTATATTTTTCAGTCGACAGACAGACTGGCAGATAGACAGATGAACATTTTGAAAAAAACAACTTTTGGTAACAGGGAACTAAAAAAGTGTACTTCATTATTATCTTGAAATTGTTTCTCAGAAACAACCCTTCTGTATATACTGTGACATACCAGAAATCCCCCCAAGATATTTAATACAGGAAAATTGCATCAAACGTATGTTTACTTCAGAATTGGATGAATAACAATAGTGTTGACCAATACTCCGTCAGGACAACGTGGCATTGAACTGTATGTTCCGTGCTCGAAGGTCTGAACGTAATATTCATATACGAAGCATGGCCTCGGGACGTAAATTTGAATTCATGACAAGACTGCGTTGAAAATCGAGGTTGCGCGATTATGTAGAATGGGGCGGTTTCTGTCTTCGCAGCAATAGAGTGGACGGTAATAATTTTGCGGACTTAGGCTGGATAATATTTTCATGTTAGGAAACGGGAAACTTCTCTTAATTGTGTGATTTGTTCATGTGTAGTATATAATTTGTAATTTGAGGGTACTATTCTTAGCTTGTTTTGTAACTTGTGATTTTGGGGATTCATGTAAAATAGACTTCGTACGTGGGGAATTAATGTAGAATAGATTCGTAACTGGGCACTTCCAAGAATCGCGGCTGTGTGCAGAGCCGCACGTCCACATATAATAATAAAATAAGAAGGAAAAGTATTATATGTCGAACCCAGATTTATAAAATCAATGTAATGTTTGCAATAGTAATATTAATACATATTGTAATACATGTAACATTGACCTGGCATCATAAATATTTAGTGGAATTTAATTTAGGTAGTTAAATATAAAACTATCACAAATGGCTGCTCAACGTGGAGCATGATAAATTACTATAAAATCGAAAACTATCGCAATACTGTGATGATTCTAATATTTCCTTCAATCAATCTGATTCATGAATATACAAATAGATATATCCATTTTTTGTAGGGCCGATGTTTCTACGGCATACACTGTATTCATGAATAATGACAACTTCCTATTTATTTAAATTTAAAAACATTTCAAAATTTCAAAAGCATAAGAAACATTTTTACAATAAACAATAAAAATGAAAATAAGAGCAATAGACAACTGACAACTGAAAATAAAAACCAACACAATCCCAAAAGTTCCTTGAATATGTCCGCAGTTCGTTTATGGTTAAGAACAAATACCTTCCTGCTCAAATTCATAAGACGTCAAAACATTAACTATACTCCAGTATCTTCAAATTCTTTCAACACTCCCATACATATATTCTCTGTCAATACTTCAAGACATTTAACTCTTCTCCTGTTTCAACACACACTCCAACTTTTATTACGTAAAACTTTTCGTTCATCTACCAGGGTTATGGACCTCCGTCCATTCAGTAAGACCTCTACCTTTGTGCTAGATGTTGATTTTTCATATCGGTGTGTTGCCCGTCACCATAATTTCCGACCTTACCCACCTGTATTCCAGTCCAAGCAGACCGTACACACGAAAGTCGTCTTGTTGTTAAATGTCCAAGGCCTCTTCACTAGTTACAATGCGAACGTATAAGGGAAAGAAAAAAGTTAATAATAGATTTACGACAATTTTTGTTCTTACATTTGAACATCTCTTTTCGTTGTAATAGGTGTGTAGGTAAGCATGAGTATTGTATATTTATGAGATGATATATTTTAAGAGCATGGTCTGAATTTTTTCTCAGGGGGAGCTCAGGGGGACAATTCCGTGTGCGGTGGGTCCCAGCGTCGGTCGGCCGCCTAACCGTTCCGCTCACTTTCCCCGCAATTGGCCTTCCCCAGGCGGCTTATCCCACTCGAGGCTCCACTCTGACATTTCCAATTTTGTGGCAAGTTTACAATATACATCCACAATATTTTCGAAAGTTTCTCAAACATGACGCCCAATTTTGTGATTAAACTTTGTTCTCGAATAGCGTAAAGAAGAATAGCTTAAGAGAATGGCGCAGGTCTCATGTTCTCTGAAATCCCAGATATTCCGAAAATTGCACGAGTTCGAAATGGCAAAAATGGTGCTAGTCTTCACAACTCTTTTCGAAAATGTTAACAGTTAACGACAAAAGGTCTGAGGGTTGGTGCTCTCTTAATAGAGTAGATTCGGATATAGAATGGAGGCGAGGATATCACATCCTGCATAAACGGGAAGAAAACATTCAGAAGTTGTTTCCAAAGAACAACTCTTCGATTGACGCAGCTCGGCTACCGCGTCTGGCTACACGACTATTTCCTCGAAAATATTTACGGCTTTGACAGAGCTATCGTCTGTGAATGGGCTGCGTGCGGTGAACTTAAGTAACCTTACTCTCTTGATAGCCGAAGAGCACTGGCGTACAGTAGAAGAAACCATATGGGGCATTCATTCAACGCTTAAAATACAAATGCCCTCCAAAGGGGACAAGGTCGATGCCAAACACTGACCCGGGTCCAATCGATAACCAACTGTACTGGCTGCTGTTGTTTTTTTCATTTGTCTAGGTTTGCAACCTAACAAGACAATATAAATTTTTACTATCCATTCTATACATTTGTTTCATTAACTGAAGATAATTTAGGGAAATCTGACGCATTGTACAGGTGACTCACTTAAAATATTCCCTTCAAGTATTCTTTAGTCAGTGATAACGAGCATTGAGAGAGAAGTTCATACATATTCATACTACCCTACGTTACCTAACATTTTAGAGAAATTTAGAGATTGTATGAGTACGTGACTCTTAAAATTCTGCTATTACTGCACGGATTTCTTCAACGTCATTCTGTTCGGATGCGTTGGCCATTCAGGGTGGAACATTCACGATAAATAAACACTATTTTCGCTCAACGATACAAGAGACATGCAATGATTGTAAAAGTAATATTCCGTACAAGTGCGTAGTCTATTGCTAACACGTTTCGCTTTGGGCGGAGGGCTGGTGGGGTGGTGCATGTGGGTGAGGCAGGTGCACATTGGTCAATGGATGACTCATTAGCGATTCCGGGCGGGCCAACTACAACGTTCATTAGTCCCGTAAGTGCAGTGCAAGCTGTCAACGCGGCAGCTGTTCCTCTCCCGCTGACTGGCGACCCACGTCGCCTCGCGGGGACTTTCCTCTGCAGCGGGCGCCGCTCCGGCCGGGACAAGCGAGCTCTAAGCTCGCGACCCGTCTCTCGGGGGACATAAGGAATGGGAACGGAATGGGAACGGAAGATCGCGCATGGCCCGGGGCCCCGATCTCATGGTACTGATCCGGTATTCGCCTTGTGTTGATCGGAGAAAGCCCGGGAAACTACCGATCAGAGAAGCCGGCCACTAGAATTCTTCTCCAGACAACGTCAGAACTCGACCTGCCTATCTAGCTAGAGTCGAAAATCCTGCCACCCTCGAGACTCGAACCTAGGACCTCCCGGTCAGTGACATAAGTTGATGGCCTCAGCCACCTCTCCCGGTGCGGTAGTGACAAAATATGAAGAGTCGGCTGAGTGCTAAAAACTCTAAATTTCTCAAAATATCGTTATGTAAGTGAGGGTAACATGCTCGCAGTGCATGGTGTAGCTCATCTCTTCACGCTCGGTGTCACGGACGAAAGGAATCTTTAAAGTTCCACTTAAAAAATCTGTGTCGATTGAAAAGACATGAACTATGATGAAACTATGAATCATCACGTGTACCCTTCGGGTACGTTCGTTTGAGAGAAAGCCGCCTCTCGAAATTTGCAACGGTTGAGGATATGTTCGAAGAGAACAACACGAGCGAGGCACTTGCATGTATAGTTATAATTAAATCTACTAGTATTACGTACGTAATATTTCTGTACTTGAATGCATTAGCCGTAGCTTACTCAAAAGTTGTGCTTAAGAGTTTTACTGTTTATTGTGTATTGTGTTATGATGTGAAACTGTGACAACTAACAAAACGTATACTCCCATATTCTTATGTTTGCTTCCAAAAAATGAACGTAAAGAGATCGTTTCGAGATCAAACGACCATTCTGACAGATAGGAGGAATGAAAAACCGTTCTACTGGAACAACCATTACCTTCGTCCATGACTAATCGGATTTTTCTCCATTGTTGTCCAAGTCTACTTCCAATTCTTATCAAACTCTTCACAATAAGAATCTTGGGAGTTAAGTACACGGCAGAAACATTGCTGTAAGTTTATCTCTAGGACCAAGCCGAGTATTTGTAAATCCTTTTTTAGCATTCTTCCGGGTTTTTATAGTTTTAGGATTAATCGTTAACTTAATTTTCTTCGGTTTATATTATAAAGATTGTCGATAGGTTTTATCCTTTCCCCTGCGTCTTTGCAACGTAAGAACTAATATCTTCAAGCAAAGCAGCTCTGCTTGGGAACGGGACGGAAAACAGCGGAGGAGAGAGCGCGCGTGGCCTGTTGCTCTGGCATCCGCCTGAAATCAAGAATTGATGAACACACGTACACATACACGCGTGCACAAACAACAACAGAACCGACAGACCAGGGCGTCTGGCCCACAGAATGTGCCTCTAAACATTGCCTTCATTCATAACAGGGTTTTAGCATTCGATCCATCTGGGTCTCGAACTGCGCACTCCCGCGTCACGAAGCTTCTGCAAGAGAACGCGAGGCAGCAAATGCAACTCACGTCGTCCTGGTGGGCAGGCCTTCGCTGCGACAGCATTGCCTTGAACATTACTTATAACGAAAACAACGCCATTGACTTGAGACCATGAACAAATGATGACGCAAGTACGAGTCCGCCATTTATAATCAGCCCAAATATAAATGTGAAGATATTATTACATATCACCAAAAGCAAACTGTGGTACTTGCAATATACGTTTAAATTTGTGAGTATTTGTTTTGTGTGTTTTGTGTGCGAGTAAAGCCATTTCTTTACAATCGAGACTAAGAATTGTCCATCAAAACAATTAATTTTAACGCTTTTTGCTTCTTTTCTCTTTTTTCGGTTTCGGCTCAATAGGATAACGTGAACATGAAATTGTGGCGTTTGCTAACTTAGTGTCTAATGTTAGTATTTGCATTTATTTCCGCTGCCTCAAGTGAACGTGGTGGCCCACGCCGCCTACGAGCGTGAATCGTAAGGAGCGAAGCGCGTGCGCCACGCGGGTCGGCGGCCGCGGGGGCGGGGGCGGGGGCGTGGGGCGCCGGCGGCCGTAGAAACAAGTGCAGCGCCTAATTGAGGCGACGCAGCGCAATTGGCGGCGGCGGCGGCGGCGCGGCCGTGATGGGGCGCTTCCTGCTGCAATTGCGGCGCCGAGCGAGCGGCGTGGGTGGCGGGGGCGGATGGCAGTGGAGGTGGCGAGGCAGGCGGGGGCGGGGCGGTGTGGGGAGCGGCGCTACCTGCGGGAACGACGGGGTGTGATGGGGTGGGAGACGCGGAGGCTGTGCAGTGCGGACGGTTATTGCTGCTGTTGCTGCTGCGTCAGCACAGGCGATGCCGTGGGGAACGAAAGGAAAGAAGCTCAGATGAGAGGAGGAGGAGGAGACGACGTCGGATCTCCCAAGCCAAAGTTGATTCTAACATGTTAATGTGTAACTGATCTAACTAGAACGTTGTTCACGAGTTTGCTTTAAACTGAAATATGCTCAAATATATGAGTGGCTACCCGTAGATTTTGCGGAATACAATGTGTCATTGGGGATGGTGGAGATCTGAGTGGGAAAATGGCTAAATTAAAACTAGTGTTTTTATATTGTTGGTGATAAATCAATTGTCCGAGCAGCGAGTGCTGGTTGGGCGAATGACAGCCAGTCGCCGGTGACAGCGCCTGGCCCTTGAAGCGGGGGGGGGGGGCGCTCCGCGAGGCCGAGGCCGGTGCAGCTGCGAGGCAGAGGGCGCAACGGGCAACAGGAGGCGACTGCACGGACGGTCCGTTTATTTTTGTTTGTGCTCTCGCCATTCCGCGCATGCTGCTAGTATGAATTAGGAAGGCGGTGATGATACAATAATTCGGGGAAACGAGTGAGCGTGAACGAAAGAACCGCGATATCCAAATTCCACGCGAAAGTGAAGAGTTGGAAGCGCGGTCCGAGAGGCGGACAGCGAGTCGCTCTGCTGCAGTGTCCGGGTGGCGGCTGGAGGGGCGGAGGGGCGGGTGGTGATGGCGGGGGCGGGCCCCCAGCGGGCCAGCCTTCAAGTCCCGGCGCGGGCAGCGAGCGCCGCTGCGTTCCCAGGCCGCCGCCCCCGCTCCGCCCCCGCCCCCGCCCCCACCCCGCCTCGCCCCCGCCCCCGAGCACCGGCGACGCAGACGTCGCCAGATCACGTTCCCACGTTGGCGCCTCCGCTGGGAAGATACAGAGGCCGCAGCCACTGCCTTGCAGCGCACATACGGGGAAATATATCTTGGCTTGGTGCAAGATGGGCCAATGACAGTTTTTGGTGATTTTCTGTTGGTGCGGCCAATGTGTGCTTTAAAACCCATTCTTCCAATGCAAGAAAGTCAAAGGGCGAAAGTACGATGGTTTATCATTTCTACGATGGTTTATCATTTCCATGGTGTAAGAAAACCATCTATTCTGTAAAACTTTGAACTTACCCATTGCCCCTTTTTCACCAAGCCACAGATAGTGGGTGCCTCTGGGATGCACAATTTGGAGGGAGACTCCAAACAAGGTTATTCGTGAATTCAATGATACTGTAGCGTCGTGCCACGCTTAAAACACACAACCACGTGGAAATAGGCGAGCATCGCCGGATGTTAAACAAAGGGCGGAGTGATGACGCACTGGGACTTTCCGTGGACGTAGTGGGGCCAGAGCGGCTTTGGGGAGGAGGCAATGGGGGCGGCGGGTAGCGCCAAAAGAGCCTATATCAGGCCAGGAGAACAATGCCCCAGTCTTCTTGTTCTAGCGGCGTCGCGACAGGCGAAGCGCGTGTCTGTGCGTGTAGGTGCACTAGGGCGAGGGGCCGGCAATTCGTTGTCATGACTTGCGAGACGCGTAGATAGTCTCAAAGTAGTGCGGTGCTTCACGCAAGGAACATCGGTAGTATGTTGCGCTGTGGTAGCCGTTCTTAAATTATCTCTCCTTGTAGTGGGTCTATTTATTTAGTTTATTGTGAGTAGGGTAGTAGTTAAATTGAGACTACGGTCTAGATTGTTAATAAATCTACTGTTTTACAAACCACTCTCGTCTGTGTTCGATTGCACCCGAATGACGCCGCAATACATCGTAGCACTATATTTACAAAACTATTCAACCTAAAAAATGGACACATACAATGACCAAAAGACAATACTAAATTATCTTAATCTTAAAATTATATTACACACTACTGCTTTTGTAATGATGTTTGGACAAACATTTTCTTGCGACGGCTACAAACTGTACAAAAACTGTTTGAGCTTAAGAATATCTAGCGAATCTTGGTAAGTGTTGCAAAAGATAACATTTTCCAATTGTTTCTGTGACATTCTATTCCTTGGGTCTTCGAAGGGAGCTAAAGATCCTCTCATTTTTGGCACAGCTATCATACGTCTGCTTCAAAGCATTATGGGTAGATTTAGTCTAGCCCTTATTCTAGTCTACTTTAATCAAAAATAAAATTTAAAAAAAATTGGCACAGACCTTGTATGCGTATTTGAAACTTTTAGGGGAGGGGTGTTCCCTCCCGCCAGCGAGACTCGTGTGTCCGATTTGTCAACGTGGAGTTCAGATGCATTGTACTCGGATGAGGGTGAATGAGGTCAGTACTGAGGAAAAACTTGCATATTCTTGTTCTTGGTTGTTGAGATTAAGCTGCTACATCAATAATTATTAAGATATACGATTTGTCAAAATACGAACACTTTCATATCGAACTCTCCAGTTTCCCATGTTTTTGTGAGGTTGCATTTCACATTCTCAGTCCATCACCTCTCCCTGTTTTGTGGATTTCATCTCTTTACCAGGACTTTTGCAACTGTCTTAATAAATCATTATAACTACATATTGATGTGATTGATTAAAATGTAAACGATACATTTAGTCCACTCGTACACAAATCATTCCGAAATAGCAAAATTATTTGAAGATAATTAAAATAAATCAGATTAAATTGTACAGAATAGAGTTATACGAGTTTATATGAAGTTTTACTCGTAAGACTCTTCTTTTTAACGTTCTATAACACATTTTAACGTTACGTAAATTTTACATTCGCTTTAAGAAAAATAAGGAATAAAATATTCTGCCTTCCCAGACGTTTCCCTCATCGTTTTGAATTTCTTCCGTTGCCACCAACCCATTTTCTTGGAGAGCAACCGGAGTGCTCGCAGCAAACTTGCGTGTGCGTTCTGTTGCCTTCCATCATTCGATATTCGTCGTGGAGTAATAGGAGTTCGAAACTGCTCCCGGGTCTTTTTAGCATCCCGGGAGCCGGATCGCCGGCGCCCGAGTCGTGTGCAGCGGGTAAGAGGCGAGGCGAGGCGGGGCGAGGCGGGGCGAGGCGGGTCGAGGCGAGGCGGGGCGAGGCGGGGCGAGGCGGGGCGAGGCGGGGCGAGGCGGGGCGAGGCGGGGCGAGGCGGGGCGAGGCGGGGCGAGGCGGGGCGAGGCGGGGCGAGGCGGGGCGAGGCGGGGCGAGGCGGGGCGAGGCGGGGCGAGGCGGGGCGAGGCGGGGCGGGGCGGGGCGGGGCCACAGGTGCAGGGCGAAGACCATCAGCTTCGGAGTGGCAGAGCCCAAAGCCAAGAGCCACATCCTCCGCTGAGGGCAGCCCTCGGTTGTTGTGACAGGTCCCTCCGGCTGAGGTGGCTCCGGCGGCGTTGCTAATAATATTTTGTATTGCAAGAGCAGCTTCCGATGGCTTACCCATCATCATCCGTTTGCTCATAAAAGAAAGTAAATAAATTGAAACATTAGAATTAACAGATTAATAATTGTACATGGTTCTATAATACAATTTCACATCTCAACACATTTTACATTTCATCATCTGAAGAAATGGAAGAAATAATTTTAAAATAATTATATATTATAGAAGAATATACTATTAGTAATGTCTAATTCTTATGTTTTAATTTGTTTATATTTTTGTATCAGGAAACGGATGATGACGGCTAAGCCATCGAAAGCAGTTCTTTAATAAACAATACCGTTGGCATTAACAACGCCTTCAATTATTTCATTTGACATGCCAGCGACAACTCGCCGCTAAACCAATAATCGACTGATGCCACAGCTCTCGCGCGATCTATCCTTCCTCTTCCTCTTCCTCTTCCTCTTCCTCTTCCTCTTCCTCTTTATCTTTCTCTTTCTCTTCCTCTTCCTCTTCCTTGCCCTGTCCTCTCCCCGTACTGACTTATAATTACACTAACATGCACTAAACTATCATTATCACTATTATTTCAGGTCAAATTATTACATCATTTTCATTTTTCTTCTTTCTCCACTCTACTCACTATATCTCTGCTTCCTCCCTTCTTATTCTTTCCTCCCCGTCAATCTGCTCCTTCTGTTCCTCACCTTCGTCGTCTCGCTCACACTTCTCCTCTACGTTCGTTCTCTTCCTTTCCACTTCTGACTCTTTCTCCTTCTCCTCCTCCTCGGCGATCTTCTCCCCAGACACTTGTATTTCTATTTGTCTTCTTCTTCCTCCTTCCCATCCTCCTCCCCACCTCCTCTTCTTTCTCTCCTTCCTCCTTCTTCTCATGAGTTTCTATTTTTCTCCTCTTTGTTCTCCATGTTTTTTTCCAATCTTCAAAACGTCTCTTATTCCACATCACTCTCCATCTACTTGCTCTCTTCTTTCTCGTCTCGCCTCTTTGGCCTCCTCATTCTCTTCGTCTCGTAGACGTTTCCTGCACTTCTTCCTTCTCATTCTTTCCCTGCTTTTCCTCTTCCTTTTCCTACTATTACACTACAGCCTTTGTGATTCGCCGCCTATTTTCCATTTCCCCTTTCTTTTCCTGTACCGACTTTCCGTTCTTCTTTCGCCTTTTTCTTTTTATGTGCTTCTTTTCTTTTTTATCTTCAAGTTTGTGTCCAGTACACGGGTTTGACTATATGCGTAATGTAAGAAGACATTTATATAATAAAGATAAATAACTATGGTGATCGTAACCGTCACAAAGTTGATTATCACTTCAAACTGCTACCGATTCCTAAACCACCGAATTCCAGTCGGGAGACATTTTGTTCACTTGCAAATGCAACTAATTATCATATAAAACATACCTCACTAACAATACTAGAAGTGACTAAAGAAATAGGTTAATGAAGGGAGAAGTATTACATTGTTTTTGTGTGAGATTTCGATCCGACGGTAAGTCAGCCCGGTGGCGCATATCGACGTCGTCTGTGCCGATGAGACTGCAGCTTCGAGTCCTGCAAAGACATGGTCGTATTTGTGATTGACCCTTCACCCCTCATCATCATCCTATCATCTCATAATCCACACTTCAAGGAGTAACAGCAACTGAGGGATAGAGCTGAAAAACCGATCCTTGAAGAATTACGCACGTTAATCGTGTAGCGTGGTCAGTAATGGCGTATACGCCAATAATAATAATAATAATAATAATAATAATAATAATAATAATAATAATAATAGTAATTGTAATAGTAATAGTAATAATAATAATAATAGTAATAATAATAATAATTTACTTTGCAAAAGCCTGAAAGAATGGCGATTGCGAGAGCTGCAAGGGTAGCAAAACAAAGTAATACATTATTAATTGAGAGGAAGGCGAGATCCCTCTAGAGCACAGAAAACAGGTCGCAGCGCGAAGGCGTGACGGGCAAGTACCTAACACCCTCGAACCGAAGCAAAGCAGCAGGAGAGGCGTGCGAGTAGTTGGCAAGGCTGAGGAGGCGTCGCTGGTGGGGTGTCCCATAGGGCGGTCCCAGCGCTCGCCCCCCGCCCAACCCCCAAGAGGCTAGTCGAAAGCCTGCCTCTCACGGCCGCGAATCCAATATTGTCAAACTTTACGAGTTGCTTGTGCGGCGTAGGTATTGATTCCGGTCGCGTGACCTACTTGGGCCATTATTCCCGTGGGTGTAGTGCATGCTGCACCTGAGGAAGGTGTCGTGCACCTCGCCCGCTGAAACGCGGTTTCGTGCGCCATTTCGTTCGTCAACGCGCCGATGTCGGCGTATGGCTTTTCCCCGCCAGGTATCTTTCCCAGCGGGGCACCGCCCTCCTCGGGACGAGCTCTGAGCTCCAGAAGGATCTCCCGACAAGAGAGTATGTAGTGTACGTCGTGTACTCGAGAGAGGAGATGAGCTGACACGGATGAAGAAGGGAAGAAGGAAAGCGTGGTCCGTGTCCCTTTTTAGGGCATCGATTTGCCTTTCACTTAAATGAGCATACGGAGAAACCTTGAAAAAAATGTCAGAAGCGGGCCACTAGAATTATCGTCCAGACAGTGGTTGAATTCGAATCATCTATTACCGAAAGTCTGCCACTGACGGGACTCAAATCCTAGAACTCCACGGCCTCGAGGCTGCAGAGGCAGCAGTGTACTCGCTGAGCTATCGCAACAGGTGGAAATATGTTCGGTAATGCAGGGGCATGAGGTGGCATTTGCACTGATTTTCTCCTCGGCCGACGCACAGTGCAAATGGCCATCGCATGAGCTGCCAGATGGCCTCCAGCGCCGGCGGGCGGCCCCTCCCGGGCCGAACTTACCTCCCGCCAAAGCTGCAATGACGCCAACTCACTCGCAATAAAGTAAGCACAAGCACTGCATTCCAATACAAGTTAATGGAAACAAAACAATGCTTAATGCATGATTTTGCAATTGCTTTTCAAGAGCTTATTATATACAAAATATTTTATAACATTAATATTTTTACACTCTTAAAAAGCAAAGCGCTAAGTGATCATATCGTAAACCGCTTGAAAGACGTAAATGTTGACGAGGCAGTTATAAATAGATATAAAATTCCCTCTGCTTCTCCTTTTAAATCAATCCTAGCTGAACACTTGCCATTACTTCGCAGCACAAAAGGAAGAGCTGTAGAAAAGTTACTACCAAATACACTACATGGGAAACAAAAAAACACCAAAAGTATTGCCTCATGTCGTTCAGTACTTATTATCTAAGGATAATGAAATGAAGGTGTTTTACAAATTCTGGAACAATACAAGCAATGTTCGCAGTGAACACATAGTTAAACACAGTTCTGAAAATGTATTTGAAATATTTTGTGTTTACCAAGATTTGTACATATACTATGTCGTGGTGGACTATTGTAGGAAATTCTGCTATCCACCTTAACTTGAAAATGAAATGCCTAATATATAACGATAATTATTGCAATTTTTATGAAGAGAAGCGCATGTGTCACATTAATGCTGGACACTGCGTTTGCGAACACTCCCTAATCTTCGCATTTAAAACAGTACAAATTCAAATATTCAAAACCGCTACCTTTGGTTTGCTAATTAAATCTCACACTCGCTCTTGTTTGACACTCGTGACTCGTCAACTACTTTCGATAGATTGATTGCAACTCGCGCAACAAAACAATTAACGAATGATGGCAGTTATATGTTCTTTCTATTCAATATTTCATGGAGTGCGTTTAGTATAAAACTTGTTGATAGCAAGAAATATTATATAAGAAGTTCATTACCTTCTTTTAACGCAAGAATCATGGAAAGGTTAAGTAGAAAACTGGAATTTTTTTCTCAACGACGACCCTTTTTAGTTTGTGTGTATACGTCTCACATTGTGACAGATCACAATGTGAGATAATTAAATGAAAAACTTTATTAATAAAAGTCGAGAAATAAAAAATAATGCGTGGACATTGTGAAGGGATTGTTTGCGAGGCGAGCGATAATAACAAGTCAAGACTTGTCCGAGAACGCGCAGATGATAGAAACAACGTCAAACATAGAGTCAGTTGATATCCGGAAGACGGTGATAAATGGAGCTGGTCCCAGCTGGGGTGGCGCCCCGCTGGTGGGGAACAGCTGGCTGGGGAAAGCTCGCTAGCGACGGGAGGTCGGTGCCGGATCTCGGCTTCCAGTAGAGGAGACCACCACCCATCGCGAGAAAAACATGCACTACGAACCTAATACGTTCACGCGCCTGAAATCGCTAACAATCAAGCACTTGCACGGCACATTGTGCTGTGATCGTCCTGTGGTCGTCGTCGACTAACCCATTTCTTTCTTCCTCCCCGTGCCCTGTTCATCCCCAGAGCCCGGCGATGCGTGCGGCCCGTCATCTACCGGCTAATCGCCGGCCTAGCTTCCTTCCTCTTCGGTTTCCGGTTCTACTGCGGGTAGACCGAGAGCATGCAACACTCAAATTGCCACACATCGGAATATAAGGGTTTGAATTCGTCAGCTTCCACGGCGCCTACGGCTAGCAACGCCCTGTTGTCGGCCTAACTTCATTATTTTTCATCCTGAATGCGGCCCATTCGCGGTGTGCGTGCACGTGGAAACGCACAACGGAACAAAAGCGTTTGACTTGGGCTGCTCCCGCCCTATCGTCGTCGCTGCGGCCTGGCGGGCAGGGCCGGGCCGGGCCGGGCCGGGGCGGCGACGGTGGCGCCGCGCGCGCGAGCGGGCCCGGCCGGGGGCCTGGCGGCGGGGGCGGCGGGGGCGGAGGGCGTAGTTCCCTGGCAACGGCCCGGCCGCCGCCCATGCAGCAGCAACGGCGGCGGCGGCGGCGGCGGCGGCCCGGCGGCAGTGGCGCTACCTGTCGCTCCGCGAGGGCGAGAGGCGCGGTTATCAAGCCTTCCTCCCGGGTTTCGCCAAGGCGCGTTCAAGATACGGCAGATAAACATTGATGCAGAGTAATATTTAATCTTCCTGAGTTTACGCTCCCAGTCACAGGTTTACGTAAGATCTACAGTTACAGATGTAATGCAAATGCGAAGTGATGTACGTACCCAACATGCACAGACATTAATTGAGTAATTTTCATAAATTCAACCACGAAATGCATTTCAGTTTTCTTTCACGTATACGTACGTATATACATAGCAATATACATAGAAATATACGTAGTACAAAGAGAGCTAGTATGTAATGCTTCGAAAAATCGATTTCGAGATATAAACGGAAATACACATTTTGGGGACTCCGTAAAAGTGTTTTTTTCTTCTCTTTTTCTTTTTTCTTTTCAAAACGTCCGTTCGTCTGTCTATCCGTCTATCGGGTATATGCGAACAACAGTAGCATCTAAACCACGCGTAGATTTTTTTCCAAATTGAAGAAATCTCTGACGATCTGGCCTGAGTCGAAGCTCGGCGATTTTCAAAGACGTTCATTAACTTTTGGGATGCTTTACATGAAGCCCTTGGGTCATTTTCAAAATTTTCTCAAAAATGGCTTGAAGGTTTCTTTAAATTAGTGTAAGAATAGAGTGAAAAACACTTATAAAGGTGGCATAGGGCGGTTTTTCACTGAACTGAGTTAACTCTGAATTTTCGAAAATTGTAAAAGTATTAATTTTCTTCGACAACTTCCTTCACCTACAGTATTGAAGACAGCGATTTATTTTCCTTCAAAAGAAATTTGTTGCCCATAATTAGTTCTTTCATTTACGTCATGTACATTTTTTTGAAAACTTTAGTAGTTTTCGCACATTATTGCATGTAATTTGTGCAATTTAAAAAAATAGCAGAAACAAGATTTTCTCGAAAACTGCTTCAAATTTTGTCTTCAAACATTTGCTAGGGACAATGCTAAATGTACTTCATAAGGTGACATAAATGCCATATTCTATTCTCATCAATTCTTTTGTTGTTTTATTTTCAAAAATTACGGAAATGTAGTTTTTTGACTTGTCTCTCACGTCGTTAATCTTTTCATTAGTGGCGAATTGGTAATATTATTGTATTTATGGGTAGATGTTTTTTAAACAATATCATCAATAATTTTTTCAATGAATTTCCAAAGAATTCAACTGTTTTCTGTAAAAATGAGCTCAAAATTACGTATTTTCACATCGACTACGCACTTCGAGCGAAACGAGCCTCTACACATCACTTGGCGGCCGTGAGAACGAGCACATCCATCAACAATGTTGTTTTTCGTGAGTCAATATTTCATAATGCAATATATGGCTTACATTAGTCCATATTGTTTCACCACGAAGTAGTGTTGTCTGCTTCTAGGTGTCTCTGGCATGAAGCGTAGAACTTCTAAAGAAGAGCCTTCTTGATGAGTAATTTGAGAGACCCTAATTTCGCCCACGGGGAAAAGGAATTTCCTTCTTTTTTGGTAGCCTATAAATGTCTCCCTCTGAGAACATTCCTTCAGTGCAGTCAAATACCTGATCAGAGTAGAAATCTTCTCCCGCAGGTAGTAGTTACAACCAGAGCGTCTAATTAGCAAGAGTTGAAAAAGTGAGTTGAAGTCGAAAACAAAAATAAATGGAAGTAGTTGGTGGCGTTGACCGCAAACGGGAATATAAATGGTAAGTGGCATTGACCCAGGGTCTCGATCAAAGGCTTTGTGGTGGTGAATATGGAGGTGGATGTGAAGATGGGGAGTGGAGATGGAAAATGTGAACATAAATCCTCACCCTTCAAGGATCCACTGGAGATAAAATGCCTGCGGTATAGTATTTTGGGGATTGGAAAAGGCAGGTTGGAAAACGAACAGTGCCTTAAAAGCTTACATAAATATAGTGTTGAAATGTGTTCTGAGAAGGAATAGTGAGAACAAGAGTTGAAACTCGTTAGTAACAAGCCTCACTTGCAAACTTGTCTCTTGATATGTTTTTTAATAATATCGCTTCTTTAGTGTCTTGCTTCCATCTGTTCCGGTTGCGTTCCAAAATAATCTCGCTCTTGTTCCTTTTTTCGGGTAATAGACTGGCACCGAGCGAAAGCGAAACTGATAAACATTGTCACATAATTATTAAACTCCCCTTTAAATTGTGGAATTGTGGAAAATTGTGGAATTTCAGTAATCGTCTCGGTGGTGCTATCTTTGCTCTTCTCTTGTCGCTCGCTGCACGTTTACGAGTTTTAAGTGAAATTCAACTGGAAATAAATATAATAGGATTAGTAAGAAGTTGAGGTTGTGATATTTAGGTACAAATTTAAAAAGTCATTAACTGTAAGCAAGAGGCAACACAGTTTCGCTAAATACCTTTTTCGGAGGTGGATGGATTTTTCTTGAGGCATAATAACAATGTGGAAAACTGCACGAAAGGAGAGATTCCTGCCGGAATAAAAAGCTGCTTAAAACGCAAACGGGGGAATATTTGGCGGTGATTCCCATAAGTAGAACCAATAAACCGTAAAAGAAAGGAATTAGTTTCTACAGAAGTTTACAGCAACTGTCGACCCAGTCCAACCCTATCGTTTCCCATGCGTTACCCAACCTCTTTGTGTGTGGCCACTCCCACTTGGCGGCTTCCCCCGCCCCCACCTGCCGCCTGCCCTCTCTCGACGGCTTAACTTCCTCACTCATTCGTCATGATCTGCAGATCGCTCACCCCCGCCTTACCCTTGAATGGTCCCAGTAGAAAAGAAATTAAAGAGATTTAATGCTATTTAAAACGCATTATCAGCTCTGAAATTGTCATTTACGAAAAGAGTTTTATATGACTAGTGGACCCGGCATCATACACTTCTGGTCACGTGATTGTTAATCATATTTTACGCTACGCTGTGCAAAGATTCCAATATATGAAAGACTTTCTCACTAGCATGGGTTTGGTCTATGTGCTGGTTTGAACACGGTTGTCAAGTATCCTATAATATTTTCCCTCAAATTTGGGCATGCGTTCCCTATGAAACTATCTTAGAGAAATTTTATTCACTTGTCCGGGTGTCAAGTAATAAAATCCCAGCCGATATTTCCAAATCACCGGGGCGGAGTACTCCTAGGGAGTGAAGACGCACTGAGTTCTTTACTGTGGGGCGCGTCACGTAGAGTGTAGGAGCGCTTGAGTCGTCATAACCGAATAAAACAGCAGCGACGCCCCATATGCCTGATTTAATTCAAACCACACTTTAAACGCTCCTATTACTAATAAGAATAACGTGCGAATATTTCGGCGAAATCGATCGAGTAGTTTTTACGTGTATATGCGACTCATACACGCACATTCCCGTTTATTTATATGTAGATTACAATGCAGAGTGAAACTATCGAGCGAGGCCGTTTGGCTGAGTTTACTGATCTAAATCACCTGCTTTCACAATCTGCTCAAGTTTGATTGCTTTGTCATCTAGTAATATAGAAGTATAAATAGCAATTGTAATGTAATAAAAAATAAATGCGGCGCAAGATGGAATATATACACAAGGCCACGAATGAAGCATCTGTATTTCGGATTTAGGTAATGCTAAATTATTTGCCCCAAATGTTTTCAGTTATCTTGAAGAATTCCAATAATTGACTGGAAATAACTTGCTGTGGCAGAATGAAATTCATTTTATAGACTATTTAAAAATGATTGCGGTTGTTTCATGGTTGGTGAAAGGAGTACATCACGCCACAGTACAGCGTTGCAAATTTTGTCCACGTCAAACAAACCTCTCATCAAAGGTATTAACTTCATTAAATAGTTTCGTGAAAAATAAACGAAGAATCAATTTGAAATATACGAAACATTCAATCTCAAAGACAGGATGGCACGTGGCGGTCTGAAACACTGTACGTCCAGGACACCAATAGCATTAAAGTAACAGAAGCCGAAGACGTCATTGAACGATTAGCCGCTCCGCGAGTACTTCACTGTACTTCCCGTAAGCACTTTCCTCCAACAGGTGCTTCCTCAATACCCGTTACTGCCTCCATCTGTGTCTCCAAAATGCCGCATCTTCTACACTAATCCTCTCCAAAATCCTTTTCATCATTGCCTGCCTCCTCAACGTATGACCATCATCCACACCACGTGTGTCGCGTAGTATGTCCCACGTCAAAACAAATCCTCCCCAACTCCTCCCCTCTACCTGCCTGCCGGAGCCGTACCCTAATAAACGGGCTACGGACCACGCATGATTTTTCCTTCCTTTTCCTTGTTCTGTCCTCTATTCCTTACTTACACTCAGTTAAGTACACTTACATGCACTGCACTGCACTACCACACATGCCGGGAGATCGGTCGGAAGCTTAGTTTGTCCTGGATGGGGCGGTGCCCCGCTTTTGAGAGATACCTGGTTGAGGGAAAACTCCCGCTAGCTGACGGTAGGTCGACACCGGATCTCGGCATCCACAGGGGGAAGATCACCGGCACATCACAAGGAAAACATGTAGTACACTTACGGGTGTGATGACCTTAGCAGTTGACGCACCCGCAATCGCTAAACAATCAATCAATTCATCTGTCCCGTGCGCGCCTGATGGCCTCCCCTCCACGCGCCTCATGAACGCCTGAGGGGCACCTAGTGAACCTGAGCCCTCCGCCCCTTCTCAAGTCCGTTCCTCCAACTGTCCCTGCCTCCACGTCATCGCACGCCCTGTCTCGGCCCTTCCCCCTGCTTCAACAACGCGTGGCGGCCACCGCCTCCATCAGGGTCGAACCCCTCGTCTCCCAAACCCTTCGGACCACTGCCTCTACCTTGGACGTCACTTCCTCCCCCTCCGCCGCCTGCGCCGCTCTAACTGCTCACAAGCGCTCTGCTCCGACTTCTCCTCCTCTCTACAGCCGCGTCCGCACCTAGCCTCTCCCAACCCCTGCCCTCCACCTGGCGGGGCCTTCATCAGCGCCTCAGATTCTTTTCTCCAATGCACCTCGTCAACGCCGCCTCATACAGATATGCATGTCGCTACGCACGACCCCACGTCAACACTCACCCCGTCCCAAACACCCTTCTTTACTGCCTTGCCAACGCATGACCTCCATGAACGTCAACACGTCAACACTGATCCCCTTCCAAATAGGAATCCGACACTGACAACAAAACATGCATGCTCCCATTTCAGCATCAGTGAACACATGCCCGGGAGCGATTTTATGGCGCGGTGGTTGTGTTTATTCATTTATAGCTCAGATTTAGCTAACAAAACCAATTTTTTAAAAAAAAACAGAACAATTTATACATGTCTAATTTTTATTGGATAATACAAATGTAAGACCCTACATTTATTAACAAAAATTTGACTAACTTATTTTTACACTCTTAGTGACTTTGATGTGAAGAATGTTCAAATTATTAATGTGCAAAAATTATTGTAGATTTTTGTTATTATATTTTTAATTCAAAAATAAAATATCAACCATGTAAAACCATCGGATTCAATAAATCGATATTAAGTACATCAATGCTTGTATAAAAATGTTTTGAAAATCTATCCTTCCTCCCAAGCCTATCTGTTGACTGCCCGCCTCGTCAAAGCCCTGGCCGACACCGCCAACCCCCGCCCCCACTTGCGCCGCCGCCTCTTCACGTCTTCTTCCAAACCTTCGCTCCGTCGCCTCCCCCGTCATCTCTGGCCATCGCCGCCTCCACTCGCTCCGCCACACATGGACGGTCCCGTGCCAAAAAGCAAGGGTACAAAATTCGTCTCATGCTCACCACTTGCATTTGAATTGTATTATTAATTTTTGTGTGGTGCCATACATTTCAAATTCAAGTGATTGAAGTTCGCATTCATTAATAATACATTTCCAATTCAAATGATGAACATGACACTCTCAGAGCGATATTAAACTTTAAAACGCCAATATCTCAAAACTTAGAATTTTGATGTGTTACCTTTTGGAAGTGGGGCGTCAACACGAGATGGCGCAGGTAGGAGCGGCAATGTCCTCACTCGTGTTCAGGTCCCTCATCACAATCGTTTTTATTGTTCTAAATTCATTGACATAAAATACTATTAACTCAAAATTAGTTAAAATAATGGGAAATACTAGATTGCAGGATCAAATACAAAATCGTACCATAATTGTAGAGAATAGAAGAAGCATCTCTACGCTATGCTACAACTAATTCATGAAAGGAATAATGCTTCCCACCTAATGGTGGCAACTTTCAAGCTACTTAAGAGATTATTATTCTCACGAGTATTACGTGGAACGTAGCCCTCAATCGAAATCATAACTTTATTAGGCAGAAATCGGCGTTGTGGAATCAAAAACGGTACCACTAAAAATAGGGATAAGAATTCCATTTAGCTCATGGACAGGTTCTTTAACTATTTAGTATTATTCTTGTAGTACAGACGTCTTCTAAAATATTAAATTCACATACATATACATGTAAAATATTACACTTTTGCATATTTAATTAATATTCGACGAAGTACATATGTCACGCGAACATAAGATTTCAAGAAATCGAACTATTATATGTTGCTGGTGTGCCCCGCTGCTGGGAGATACCTGGTTGAGGGAAACCCCGATAACCGAGGGTGGGTCGGCGTCGGAACTTGCCATCCTGTGGGAGAAGACCATAGCCACGTCGCGAGAAAAACACGTATTCTACACTTACTGGAGTAATGACCTTAGCCATTAACGCGCATGGAATCGTCAATGAATCAATCCTTGAAGCTGTCGCCTGGCATCCCGGTCAGCGGCCAGGCGCATTTCGTGCATTAGCTTCTATTAGGCGGTCGCAGCTTCCTCACGAAATTGCTGTTTTCGTCCGTCATTGCATAAAGAGCCAAAGACCAGTATATTCCTGCGTCGAGACACAATTTTAGAATGAGTGAATTAACTGGTTTCAGATAACAGTGTAATGTTGTAACATTTCCTACCGCTGAACTGCAACTTTAAATGTAGTCGATAATCAGTATCACTAATAGGAATAAACAAAGAGGGGTGTAAGAAAAAGAGTCCGAATTTAATATTTTTCTACGTCTTGTTTAAATGCTAATGCGCGAAGAAGCTTCGGGTGTTTTGTAGATTCAAAATGTAAAAAGAATAAATTACATCGTAACAAAAATGATTCAATATTTGCGTAACAAGTGTACGTGGAAACTTAATTGCAAAGAACAAAATTACGGCAGGTGTCACCTTCCTATATTCTTTTTACGTCTTTTAAAGTGACTCCTGTACTAGAGGCCGTTTTTATCCAGATCCACGAGTGGTTGCTTCAAACAGTTACATGTTAATTGTACGTGCTAATATTATAAATGATTGTAAACAGGGCACAATATTGCTTGACAATATTAGAAATACTCATTGGAGGTCAGATTCGACGTACGGAGGCAAAAAGAGCCGTGGAGTCGAAAACGATAATACTGCGCGATTCGATGTCATTTCCGAGAAAATGGAGTTGACGTTCACCCCCTGAGAGTCTTCAACGCCCTGAGAGTCTTCAACGCCCTGAGAGTCTTCAACGCCCTGAGAGGTCTTAAGAACGTGAAGTCAAAGAAGTTACTTTTCAAGAAATGACAGACGTATACATTTCACTAATATCGAAAAAGATCTGCAACTGCATTTAAAGGATAATTGATTCAAGTATTGGTTTTACAGGACTAGATTAATAATCCAATAGTGTGAATGAAGTAGTGATGAAAGGCCATTGAAGGTAATAAAATTGGAATAGCATTGAGGTGATGCAATTTAAGTTTATTCAATTGAAGGGGTGTTAAAGCAAAATGGCGAGCAAAGCAATAACACGACGAGGTTTTTTAATAGCCTGGGAGCGAGGGAGCCAAGTTAACGCAATTGCGGCCCTTTCGATGGGAGGGCGACTTCTCCCTCTAAGTGACCGGACCACTCCATTACGACGCTTGCAGCCTGCAGGGGGATTGCGGGCTTGTGTTCCATTGGAACATTTAAATGCACCCTTCACCAATTCAGCTCTTGACATTGCCCCTGACCTTGCGTGGGCGCTTGCGTCACGCCCAAATTAGCCGCGGGAGGGGGCCGGCGCAGGGGAGAGGGCGTCACCAGGAAAGAGGGTCCGTGAGGAAGAGAAGAGGAGTAATGCGGAAACGAAGTTGAGGAAGGTTGTTGCGGTGATGTAGGGAGGGGAAGAGAGAGAGAGATGACAGATAGATAAGCGAGAGAGAAGATACATAGACGAAAACCGAAGGGACGAAAACTGAATGTGGAATGTGGGGAATAAAGAGAGCGATCGATGTTCGACTTCGTGAATCATCTACTTTACAACACGATTGAAATGTGTAACCATGTCTGAGACAAATATTGCAAGTAGAATGTACAACGAACGAGTACTGACAATATCCTTTTTGGCATGTTAATAGTTTTCTGAACTCTGCCTCACGTATAAAAGGTTTTCAGTTCAACCGCGACACTTCAGCAAAGAAAGATTGAAATATTAAATATGTTGTACTTGTGTAACTTTTATCCTCACTAGTTGCATTTAATAATTTATCGTAACTATTGGCACTTGGAGTGAAAAGCAGTCGTTTTGATGTGGATAATGCGACTATTTCCCGGCAATCTACTGTCAAATGTTGACACGAACCTTTCGCTTCTATGATGCAAATGCTACTTACTTACTTCCACACAGAGATGTCAGTATTGTTTTAATAATTACGAGAGTAAGTAATTGAGGAAGTAAGTCGCAACTACTTGCGATGTATTTAATATCGCATGAATTCAAATTTTCTTGATCTGTGTCGAAATGTGCGCCGGTTATTGTGACAAAGCGACGCGACGGCATTCGTTTGTTGACCAGGCGCTTCCGCTCTTCCTGCCACTACCGCCATGGCGCCCCTCCCCCTCTCCCCCGCCAACACCTCCACTTCTGTCTCCGCCAACAACTGCGCCTCCGTCTCCCTTAACACCCGCGCCATCGACCACGTTCCTTCGCCAACAACTTCGCCTACGCCTCCCTCCGACACTGCAACAGACCCCGACCCCGACCCCCACGCTCTTCCGCCTCCAGACCCTCCACCACTGCCGGCTGACAAAGGTGGCTCAGGTATCAACTGATGTGGCTGCTGTGCGGCTCTCCGTGGTGGCGGGATGGACGCGAGACAGCGAGGTCGAATTCATCCAGCCGCTGCCTGGCCGAGGATTCTGGCGACAGACTGTGCTGGTCGGTCTCCGTGGTTTCTCTGGTGAACCCCAGGCGAATGCCGGAGCAGAGCCCTAACCACGGATCTATCCTTCTTCCTTGCCCTTTCCTCTCCCCTTACTTACGCACACTTGCATGCACCTACCACTTCTTAGCTTCAAGCTTGTCCCGACTGGGCCGGTGTCCCGCTGGTGGGAGATATGCGATTGGGGAGAACATAGCCCTGTGTCGGTTGTCATCGGATCTCGCCGTCCACTTGGGAAAGATCACCGCCGCCACTCGCGAAATAAACACTTACGCGCCCGAAATCACCCATCAAAGAACCAATCCAGGCCCTCCAACGCGGCCCGGGAGCCCAACACCGCCGACGCAGGTGGCGCCTCGCTCACAAGAGCACGAGTGAGCACGCTCTCGCAAAAGATCTAATACACAGTGGGCTATTTTCAATTACAAACATGGATGAGAGTTTTAAAATATTTTTAATCCTGTACAATTTGAAGGGCTTGAGGCCATGGACCTATCCTGGAACAGCCATCGTCCCTTACTGATGACTGTGAATGCATTAGTATGACAGCTATTTGTTCACCGCGAATGAACTTATGAGGTGATTGACAACCCGTCGTCACGTGGCAACGTCAGCGCTGAATCCTAAGCGGCTGCGAATCTAAAGGTTTGCGCATTTGCACATTAGAACAAATTAATTGCACGTCACGAATCCGCAGTTAACCAGAGTGAGGTTAATTGTTCTAAAATGCGTTGCATTAGCGGGAGTTGTGGGTAGCGTCTGTAGTGTGTATGTACGTATTTGGCATTTTAGGGTCGTATTAATCCGACTTTGGCCAGCAAGCGGTGTCGCCGGGCCTCGAGCTAATTTTTAATCCCCTCCTTCGCCCCTTGAGGTAAGGGGGGACATGTGGTGAGCACGACGTATTCTCGAACCGTACCTAGATTTTCTGGCCTGCCGGAGCTCAAACAGCTAGAGAAACTGCGGCGATTTGTATTATAAAACTCCTCGCATCAGTTTTGCTCCGGGCGGGAATCGAACCTTGGACCAACTCACAGAAAGATAGCACGCTGTCCATGAACAACATGAGGGGCGTGATGTTCGTTTTGTGATAAATGTTAATTGCTTATCGTGAGTGGTTACTATATTGTAATGTGATAGCTCATGAAATGTGTCTCGTAAGATGCCTACGCAAGATGTAGAGAAAGATTCTACGAATAACATTGAGAGATAGAACAAAGTATTAGAAAGGAAACGGATATATAAGAGAGAATACAATATACAGAAAAACTGACATGGCGGTGGGCAGACACGTGGCACGGTAAGAATAACGAACATGGTGGCTCCTTCAACATTGTGGGCCCCAAGAACCGACAGATACCAGAGAAGGCAAAGAACGAGGTCAGACACTTCAGGCAAGAGGTTGATGTGTGGTCTCATCACGACCACGGGACAGAGAAGCTTATAGAGATGCATCATAGAGAACATTTCGCACTACTTGTGTCACGTCTTTAGTGTATAATATACACTGTGTGTATTGTATGTATATTTCGATTCGTGTGTTGCTTTTGTTTAGAATGAATTGAATATTCGGAATATATTGAATGTTCTCGTATGTGGTGTATTCTAATCAATTAATGGCATTTTTTCTGTTGCTCGTGCAATAATATGTTTACTGGGCGTTCACATGCTGGTATGTGCTATGTGTTTGATGCCTATATCCATGAATTTTGTATGTCCCGATTTATGTTCGGTCTATTTTTGTTTTGATTTATGTATTCCTTATGTGTGAACCGACCCTGAGGGAGTCCATTGCCCTCAAGGCACGCACTTACGCTGAAAATAAAGAAATAATAAAGCATTCTGTTTGCCGATCAGATGGCCGAGATTGCTAAGGCAGTAGTGTCGTAGCAGTCTCGGACCAGATAATCGGGGTTCGGGTCCCACCTCGGGCATGGCTATATTTCTGTACGTCTGTATGTGCGTGTGGTCCTTTCACCCCTAAATGCTGATCCCCAGGTGAAGTTACATGCACCTGCCCCTGAGATAATGGTTCACCCCCCCAGTATATGCAGGGTGCTTGCCCTCATTGGCCAAGTAGTTCGCTCTTCCTCACGCCCGTCTCTTGTGTTGCAGCCGCTGACGCCAAGAAGGGCCCGCCGCCGTCGACGCCGCCGCCGCCGCCGCCCCCCGCCCCCCCAGGCGCCCGCGCACGGGGGCTACGGCGGCGGAGGCTACCGCCGCGACCCGCTCCAGCACCACGCCCACCGCGGCCACTACGGCGCAGGTAGCCCCCCCCCCCCCCCCCCCCGCTGCTTGCGCGCGCGCACACGACCTCTCGCGAGGCAATTCTAGCGGCCGGCTGCTCGGATCGGTAGATTTTCTCCCATCACACCAGGCGACTCTAACCAACTTTCCCTCCTGTTCCATGTCCAATTCGCATCCCTTACTCACACACATACATATTTCAGAATTTAATTGAACATCCATATGGTGTTTCTTAAATTGCCACAACTTCAGCATCATGAGAACGACACTCGTTAATTCATCATCCTGCAACCTTAGCAAATATTACTACTTATAATTGTGATTTTTGCTTCATCAGTAATACTCGCTAAAAGCTATTTTTTTAATGACAGCAAGATTGATGTCTGAAATTCCAAAATGTTTTTTTACATGTGTCTTCAGACTGGACCAAATGACTTCTATCGGATTTAACATAGCGGTAAACCAAGTAATTCAAGAGATATTAAGCGAAATAATAAGTGATTGTAACTACAAAGTTCAATTTCTAAATTCTGTTCATAAATGAGGAATGCAATTAATTGATTCTGAAATAGAAACCACTAATCCTAAATACGATTGTAAGGTTCTAAAACTCAATCTACTAATCCGAAATACAACTGATTAATTCTAAAAAACAAATGGATTAATCTGAAATACAATACCGTTGCGTTCTGAAAAGCCGCTGCAAACGAAGTAGAATACGCGCAACGGGTCGGCCACATTGCTGTCAAACACGGTTGTGCATTGGCCTCTTGCCACGACGAGCCGGCGTTAGTGCTTGCCGACCTTCGACACACGGCTTTTATGACCTTTGTAGTTCATTGTGCAAACAATGAACCAGGTAGCAGCGTAGGGCCGTCAAGCTCGGTTTGCTTGAGACTGGTTAACTGCTGTCGGTTATGTAGATGAATTTGCTACTTCTGTTCTCAGCGGTTCATCTTAAAGTCAAAAACACTTGGAATTTCGACTTCGGTCTTGCAATCTCGATATACCGCATCGGATGGCGAAGTGATACAATAATCCAAATAACCGACGTGATGACCGTTGTATGTTAGAGGAAATGTTATACGAGTAGTTCCTTGATTTGCTTCTACGCAAAAACCGCAGATCCCCCTCCCCACGGTGGAACATATTATACGAACGCGTTCTCCCTCACGTAGGCAATGTTAGAAGTGAAGACGCAACGAGGGCGTGGCCTCATCGGCAGGCTGAAGCGACTGTGATGCCCGGATAATTTCCTCTCAATCTGTGTGTTTGGTTAAGGAACTTAACCGGAAAAGGGTGAAAGGAACGGGTAAAAGGTACATTATCATCATCATCATCATCATCATCATCATCATCAGGTGTTCTACCAGATAATAGGTGCACTTTATCAGTGTCGCCTCCATCTGCTTCTGACTTTTCTATTCCCTTAGCTAAAGGTAGGCATACACGGGTGAGTTGATGTAAGGCGCCTGGCTCGCGCCAGTTGTAAGTGTAGCTCTCAATGAAGCGGGTTGTGGGAACAGAGCCAGGTGCGCTTGCGCAGGTCGGGCCTCAGGCGCTCGGAAGAGGGCAGCGCAGTGACGTGCCCCCCTTTGTGCCGCAGGCTACCCGCACGACCTGGGCCCGCTGTACCCGGGCTACGGCGGCGGCGTGCTGCACCACGCCCACCGCGTGGCGCCGCCCCCGTACGGCGCCGTGCCCGTGCCCATGTACCCGCCGCACGCGCAGCCGCAGGTGCCCCTCTACGGCCGCCACGGCGGCGTCTACCCCATCGGCTACGGCCCGCCGCCCATCCTCTACGGCAACGGGCGCAGCACCCCGCTGGTGAGCCACAGCACACACAGCTGCCCGATTTGCCCTTCAAAATGGGCGTTTATTACGTGGCACCGAATACCTTCTTATATTTCTGTATTCACAATTCAACTTAGGGTAGAAAGCCCAGAATTAAGCAAGTCTGCACAGAATACAATTCTGCCCGTAACTCGCAATTTCTGTTTATGAAGTAAAATAAATAAATAAATAAATAAATAAATAAATAAATAAATAAATAAATAAATAAATAAATAAATAAATAAATAAATAAATAAATAAATAAATAAATAAATAAATAAATAAATAAATAAATAAATAAATAAATAAATAAATAAATAAATAAATAAATAAATAAATAAATAAATAAATAAATAAATAAATAAATAAATAAATAAATAAATAAATAAATAAATAAATAAATAAATAAATAAATAAATAAATAAATAAATAAATAAATAAATAAATAAATAAATAAATAAATAAATAAATAAATAATAGATCAGAGACTTCTTTCAAATAATGAAGACAGTTTTGACTAATAACCGTTATTTCATAACACTGATACTAATTGATATTAGTATCAGTATTAGTAGATATTAGTAGCAGTATTATGATATTAGTATTATAATCAGGCGCGGATCCACGGGGAGGAAAATGAGGGAAATTTCCCACATCTCCTAATTTTTTTGTGACTATTAATTTTAACTTGTCGCGAAACTTTCAAGGAAAATAGTTTTGGATAATCATTAAAACAAATCAAATTGTAGCACAGCAGGAGCTGAGTGTAACCTGTGACATTTTTCAAAATCTGTAATGTGACACATTGAACCAAACAATTTTTAATTTCCCCTTCCAAAATTTGTCTCAGGATCCACCCCTGACCAAATGCGTTTTTGTAATTCTTAGTCCAAAATCCATCAGTGTCATCTATCTTATAATCCTCTCTAATTCATCAACATAATCATCTGAATTTCCATCTACAGCAAAACCTTTACACGTGTATCTCAAATCTTGTTCCACTGTGTCACATTTGCAGCCTACAAACAATATCTTACACTTGGTTAGTTTTCTAAATCACTCTCATAGAAGAACTAAATTGACACGCGTAAAACGCACGCCGTTGATGAAACTGAAATCAGAATTCTAACGTATCGAAATAGTGCGCGCAGCTGGTAATAGTTCACCACATCCCTCAGCGGCTTCACAATGTCGAAAGCTGTTTTTAGTCCACGAGAGGAAGGACGTGCGGCAGCAGTTGTGCTGGCTAAATAAAAGGTGTCGGAATTAAAACTATAATAATCACACGTGATTCTTCATGAAACCATTACCACACCTCAGTGCCTTGTTTTGTTTTGATATTGCCTACCCTGTGGACTCATTGAAGGCTTGAAACTCCCCAGATAAGCGAATGAATTACAGTAAAAAAAAATTGTCATTTTTATTCAATTCGGAATTAAAAGTTTGACTTTATTTACAAATATGTTTTCTTTTTGGAAATCATGAAAAAGGTTTTTCGCCATACAGATCTGTTCACAGAATTTATTGGCAAACCATTTATAAGTGAAGCCAACTGCAAGTTTTCATGTTACTTGCACAATACCACGCGTACTTGGAAAGGCACGGATATACTTCCTTATATCGCCGCTCGTAAGAAATTAACTCCAGCGCGTCGTTCTCGGATGTGTTGCCCTCGGCTCTTTTTCTCGAGAGTGACGCGCTCCTCCATTTGGCGCAACGTCCGCTCCCATTCCGTGAATGAGGAGTGCTTCACTTGGGAGGCCGGGCGGACGAGGAATCGAAATGCATAAGTAAAGAGGAACGACCTCGAGCTCGTGGTTCTTTACTGCTTTTTATTAATTAAATGGTAAACCAACTCATGGAGAGCCACCCTTGGGATTGATGAAAGCGACAGAAATCCGAAACTTACCAAAATACTCAAATGATCGACAAGCCGGATAAATGGCACTCAGAAGCATTGTCAGATGAAAATCATTTAAAAGTATTTCGTCATGCAGTTCGTGAAATGAAAGCGTTTCAGTTAGCTAGTTCCACGATTGGATAACGTCTTGAATTGGAATTGTCGCCGGTTTAGCCATGTCCGTATCCGCGAACACAATCAGCTGTCTTACTATCGTTCGTTTTCTTCGTAGCCGGAGCATAAGAAAGTTGATACTACTTGAACTGAGAAAGCAAAATACTCACACCCGTCAATAGAATGGGAACATGTTAAGGAATGGAACGTGGCAGTCTCCGTTCGACGGTACCCTTCATTTCTTCATGTCGGAGCAGTTCCCTAATGAACGGGCCACGGAACGCGTGCGATCGTTCTTTCTTCCTCGTCCTATCCTCACACGTTACTTACACACACATGCCCTACATAACCAGACATGCCGGGAGATCAGTGCTTGTTCCAGCTGGGGTGGAGCCACGCTGATGGGAGATAACTGGATGGGCAAAACTTGGCAAGTAGATGTAGGTCGCAGTTGGATCTCACCGTCCAGAGTCGGAAGAACACCGCCCCTTCCAAGATGCGAACATGTGTTGCACTTACGGGATTCTTTGCATTAGCTGACGGCACGCCCGGACACCCGAAAGGGTCAGTGAAGTAAGGAAGCGAGAGTAAAAGTAGACTGCACGAGGCAGTAAATCAGATAGTTCTCGGGGACCATGCGAGGTTTCTAAACCGCTGCAGTGAATTGAATCATTTGAGTTGCCAAAACAAGGAAGTAAATGATGATTTATACAGCGCGCCAGTGCCTGGTGAGTGCGATAGCAAAGAAACGTTCGTTCCCTTCACTTGTTTCCCAGTGGTCTGACTGTTTGTAGGAGCCTTTCCCGGTGCGCGCTCTGTCCTGCAACGGATTAATGGTGCTCGTTCATGAACTGTGTTGTGCAGGTGTACAAGAGCGGCCCGCAGCGCCCCGTGTACCGCAGCGGGGGCGGGCTGGGCGCGGGCGCGGGCGCCGGCGGCGGGATGGCGGGCGGCGGGCGCGGCGTGGGCGTGGTGGCGCCCATGGAGCTGCCGCTGCCGGGCGGG
The DNA here is from genome assembly GCA_038098605.1 of Gryllus longicercus. Taxonomy (NCBI): domain Eukaryota; kingdom Metazoa; phylum Arthropoda; class Insecta; order Orthoptera; family Gryllidae; genus Gryllus; species Gryllus longicercus. The sequence continues at coordinate 5,484,420 of JAZDUA010000034.1, read as the reverse complement.
GGCGGGGGCGGCGGCGGGGGCGGCGAGGCGGGCGGCGAGGCGGACGGCACGGGCCCGGGCGGGGCCGCCGCCGAAGACGACGACCGCCACCCGTGCGAGGACATGTGCAAGCCGGGCCAGTACACCTGCCTGGCCAGCTGCATCTGCATCCCGGCGTCGTGGCGCTGCGACGGCGACGCCGACTGCGCCGACGACGAGGACGAGCTGGAGTGCGGCGAGGACGACGAGGACGGCGCGGCCGCCGCCGCCGCCGCCGAGCTGGAGGCCGCCTGCCTGCCCTCCGAGGACAACGCGTTGTGCCCGCGCACCGGCAAGTGCATCAAGCAGGACTGGATCTGCGACGGCGAGGACGACTGCGGCGACTTCTCCGACGAGACGCGATGCGGTGAGTGCGCCAGCCGGCCCTCACACACGCCTTTAGATAGAAACTCTTTTGCAAGTACACTTTAGCGCACTTATTTCGTCATATTTCTGTGAAGTATGAATGTACCCGGATGTCCTTCGTCTAGTAATTGTACAACGCCATTGGAGCAGAATTCTATATCGTTAATCATTGAAATTATTATTGACTAGTTTTAATGCATTATGGTTCGTCAGGCTCTAAACAGAAGACGAAGAAATGGCCATTTGTCTCCATAAGGAAGATCGGTTGAACCCTTGAGTTTTTCTCTTAACTTTTAGATTAAGTTAGATTAGTTTAGGTCCTTTCGAAGAGTCAACCACGTTGTTAAATAACGTCAGTAGGGTCTTCTAACGTTTTGCTTTTAACATCCAATCCGTTCGGCGAAGGAGTAGTTCGAGGAGGCCCACAACCAAACGCGAAATTATCACTTTTCATGTATTTTAATTTTTGCTTTTTTTATTTTGTGAAAAAATGTACTGTGTACTGAAGTATATCTATTCTATTACAAATTTACGTTTTATAACAGTGTTATTTTAATAAAATTAAATAATGAAGCTTTTTCCTCACTTTGTTATTAGGGCCTCACGAAGTGCCTTTCGATTATTGTTTGTCCCGCTTGGACGAGGGCCTCCCGTCGCCGACAACGCTCGTCGATGCAGAGCTGGCAGAGTTGGGGGGTTGAATAATGTGAAAGTGGTAGAGGATATTTTTCATTATTTAAGGTACCAACACGACTTGTGTTTGCTGTACGCGTTTATAAAAGCGCTCAGGATAGCGCTTTGCGCGCGGGCCCGCACTCATTTCGCTACGCTGCTGTTGCCAGGTGCTGGTAACGAGAAGTAATTTCTCCAAAAATACTTCGAACTACATCTCTATGCCTTATTCGTTGCTACACGAGTCATTACTGTGGGGGAAAATCTACATTTTAATATTTTGGACCATTTGGAAATCGTGGGACGGGAATAGTTAATGGAAAAAACGGTATATTAAATGTGCGGTGAAAAATATTATAACTTGTAACAGTAATTTTCCAATAAAAATTAAATATACATTTTGAAAATATTTTAATGCAATTAGTACAATTGTCCGCGTCTTAACTAAACTATGTGAATCAGTGAGCCTTTTTAAAAGTACACGTTAGCTTCCTCGGCTCGAGTCCATAGCACATGACAGTCGAAACGACACGTCGCGTCACTAGATTGAAATCGGACAATAAAGCGATCGTTTGCTAGAGAGACTAGCATAAGCTTGCACGTTTACAACCTTGCCTTGTTAACCATTCGACTACCAAAAGTATCTATTAATATGCTTTTATAAATGCCGCAATATTGTATCGGTTAATCACATTAAACATTAATCCGAGATATTAAGAAAATGTTTCAGAGATTTTTCCTACATTTTATTGATTAATAATGAATGTGACTGTAATGAGAAAATAGGCTCATCAGCGCTCATAAATGTGTTGCGTTATGACCAACGGTGCAGTGCATGTGTATATCTCGTACCGGACAGAGCATGGAAAGCGTGCGGATAGAGTAGTGTTGTTTTTGTTATTTATGATGCAACTGCAATAGTCGCCTGCACTATTACTAATAAGTAGTATACAAAAAAGAATAAACAAAGAATTAATTAATGGTTAACTGCGTGAGTGAATTAATAACCCTTTCTAAAACTCGCCGATCATGCACCTTAATATGATCTTATGATTTGATAATTTATAACACCGTCAATTTTATTCAAAGGCCTTCAAATTGTGTTCCGAACCGCCCCTGCAAAATCGAATCAGGCTTCTAAAATTAATTAAATTCTAGGAACTCGAATTTAAAACATATTTTTGAAATTGAAAATTAAATTTTTGAAATTGTTAATTTCATGAACATTTGAAATATGTATAAGTAATAAACTGTTCTGACAAGTACTCTATCGCAATATATTTATAAATATAATAAGTGATAAAAGCTATTAACTGGAATGATTTTAATTGAGGTTCATTTCACTTATTGCAACATACCATTCAAGAAACACGAAAATATTAACAGCGTCTTAAGACAAAAGCCAACAAGCAGTTTCACTGACTGTCGTGAGAAACACATCACGCTTTCAGCAATAACTTCCAAATGCTACTTTGGGACCCCTAGCAGATAACTACTTGTATGACAGATTTATTCAGGAAATAAAAACGTTTACCTGTGTGAAGACAGGAACAATTCTCAGAATATCTCTGTTATATTTTTAATATATTTTGTAAAACTTGATATTAAATTCTTTTCATTGGCGCTGTTGAACCTTTAGGCACCTGAAATAATATTAAAAGTATATTTCAGTGTTTATTAAGCAAAGTTGAATTAATCTAAACTATTTTCAAATGAAAAGTAGTGTGTGTTTAAATAAATATATAAATATAGTGTCAGGTATGACCTGCACGTGTTTGTCGTAATTTGGTATTAAAATTACTTCAAGATAAGTTTAAATGTTTATTAAAATATTTTTTTAATTTTCGTTCTTACAGTACGCGAAATGCAGAACAACAAGAAGCAAATATTACACATACAGTTTTGTAGTTCAATGTTTTTAAACATCGGATTCTTTATAATTATTTTATTTTAAACCGGTTGCAGTATTTTGGAGAATGCTGCTGCATGTGTGTCTCGAGTATTTTTTAGGTGGATTGTATTTGATGATAATTTTTGAAACACAGATTCGACGCGTGGGCACAACCGCAGGCAGGCGAGAAATCATAGAAGCGCGGCATCGTGCGTGTGTTGTTATTGCGTCTGTTGGATCTGGTCAAACGCGGCACAATAAACATTGTGGTGTAATTTTAAGAGAAATAGTAATGGAGTTGTTAGTTTTAAAGGGCGATTGTTGCAGAATCACCAGAACTTAGAGTGTGAATCTCATTCGTGGAAGATTCTTAATGTTATTTTAAGCTAGCATTGCACATTCACATCGCATTGCAATTTTTAAACGAAGGTAAAAAATATGGCTTCTGGAAGCTTCGGTAATTTAGAGTTGAGGATATCTGGATTAAGTCGTTAAATACCAAGTTGTAGCAATCAGGATACATTTTCTAAATGCTGTTTTTTAATATTAGAATATACAGAAAAATTAGGGGTATAAAATTGAGATCGCGAAATTTCTGGTGTAAAGTGGTCAACTTGCAGGACCAAAGATATCCTAAATAAGCAATGTCAAATAGGATTTTGAAATAATGATTTTTTATACAGTCGTAAAATGTATGTATGTAGTACTCTTTAGATTGAGAATTACAACAGATGTGATAAACAGAACAAAATACCCACGTCCATATAAAATATAAAGTGAAATAGATTAAATAGAGCAGAAAAAGAAGTTACCTGGAGTTAAAAATGCTCATATCACAATGTATAACGCAAGAGAGTATGTAAAATTGGGTACAGAGTTCTTCAAGTATATTTCTAAACCTAAAAGTATTTTTCTATAGATGACCTATCGATTGCCGCAGGTCGTACGTCTTAAAGACTTTCATTTTTCTCTATAGAACCGTTCGTGCTCATCAAGCCACCGACCAAATGAGCCTTTTCAGCTGTCTATTGTTCTGAACCTCGCTGCGCTTTCTAAATCGCTACAGCAGTGTGCCCGTGAGCAGGTACTTTTGCCCGCCAGCTGTAAAAATTGAACGGCCCACTTCGCTCCATTTCTTGGTGATGAATTTGGCCTGAACGTATTTCACTTAGCCCGCTCAACAAAAATTAAGATTTGATGGGAAAGAGGTGCATTTGCCATGTGAAAGTGAGTGAATGTTGCTTCCAGGATCGTCAACTACTAATATTATTATTTCCGTGTTCACCTGTATTCCACTTGTATCCAGGACGTACGTGTATCCAGGAATGTGGCGGTGTTCCTTTTCGTTGGAACGCGAGATCCGGCGTCGCCCTACACGTAGGCGTCCCCCTGAGGTGTCTCTCCCAGTGGGGCATTGTTCAGCCGGGACCAGCTCGAAGCTCCCGAACGCTCTCCCGAGATGTGCGGTAGTATCGTGCGTATTAGGCAGAGTCGGTTGGCACAAACAGAGGGTCGAGGATGTGGAAGGGAAGATCGCGCGCGGCCCCGAACGTGGTTGTTAGCATATAGTCCCGCATTCTGGAATTAATCGGAAAAACATCCATCAGAGTAGCCGATTGCAAGAATGACTTCGCAGACAGTGCAGTGATTGAACTAGACCCACCTACCTATCTGCCTTCCTCGTCCTTCTCCTCCCTCATCCCTTAAATAGACACACACACATGAACTGCACCACTAGTCTGGTCGAGAGAGCAGACGGGAGCTTACAGTATGTCCGTGGGGCGGAGCCCGCTTGCCATCGCCCTCCCCGCAAGCGCACGTAGAGGGCGGCACCGGAAACAAACCGCACTTCACTCGCTTTCGAGACTAATTACCACAATAACAGTTGATGCGCTTGAAAAGAAGAAATGAGTAATTAAAAATGCACTATTACAGAAGCAGAATGAATTCGCTATTGTGTATGGCTGCGTGTGAATGCTAGAACGTTTGAGATGAGACGAAATGACCGCGGAGAAGTCAATGAAAGAGCGATTTCCTGTGCCTCTGCTTAGGCTTCGAGATGAACTGCACGGCGGACGAGTTCCAGTGCGACAACGGCTTGTGCGTGCGGCGGTCGTGGCGCTGCGACGGCGAGAACGACTGCAAGGACTACTCCGACGAGCAGAACTGCACGCGCAAGATGTGAGTAGCCGGCGGCGAGCTGCGCCGTGTTTTCCCCACCTCCCCATCCCTCCCACCCAACCAGCCTTCCAGCCTCCTTGCCATCGCCTCCCTCCGTTCGTCCCCTCCGTCCCAGCACTTCCTTCGCCGCTCGTCGCTGGGCTCCCTCCGTTCCCTCCCTAATTGCCGCTCCCGATAACTCGGCCCCCGACCGCCTGTTCCGGCTTCACCTCTCCTGCGCGCCCCCCGCCACGTCACACCCGTCACTCCCCTCACCACTCCAATCCTCACTGTCCATGTCTCTGCTCCCTTCTCATTATTTCTTCTTGATGTGCAATCTTATCACCTTCTCCTTTACAGAATTTCGGCTGAAAATGTTAGTGTTTGCGGAGGGCTGCAAGTGATTCTGGAAGAATTTCTTGTTTGTTATTTCTTGTGTTCAGTAATCGTGTACTACATCTAATTTTAATGATCATGTCCTTTATTACATCTTTCAGTGTAGTCATAAATATAAGTGATATATCGAACTCTCATTCGTGTCGTAATAATTGTTAATATTTAAGGGGAGTTGATTTTAGTGGAGTAAATATTTTAAAGCGATTAGAGTATTTCGATTTAATTTGTTGAAAACAGGTGTTCTAAATAAAAGAAAAGAAATACTCGAAACGTTTTCAAATGTTTTCTGGACACTTCTTATGTGTGAGTTACAAAGCTTTCAGACGAAATAGTTCTATTTTCAAATTCACATTATGTAATATATTAATGCTGTATCGTGCAAGAAATACTTTACTTATACTTTCCGTAATTTTTAACAATTGAACGATTTCTCACAAGAACCTAACTAGTCTAAATTTGATATTTTTCAGGAGACACCAAAAACTTCACAGCGTAGATGTGCATAGGAATGAATTTATGATTTTCCCCAGCTTTATATCTTTCAATGTGTTAAGCACTTGCCGATAAGAAATGTTCCAGCAGAGACCGCCAGTTGTATAGAATAACTCGGTGAAATATCTCAAAATATGGAATTTTGATCTTGTTAGGTTGTTGTATGAAACCCCAGTATCAATGGACCAATTATACGAATGAATCGTATGAATAAATAATGCTGCTGTAAAGGGAAGAACCAAAACGAAAGTCTTGATACTTCTGGTTTACTTGTCTACTATCGACAGAACGTAGGTGTCCATTTGTCTTTAATTTCGCATACAATCGGCAACGACGTAAGGTTGTGGCGATTGTAATCTGCCTTAGCAACGCCACCGAGAAACATTCTCGTATTTTATTCTCGATAGTGTGTGTGACCCATTTCACTCACATAGTCTCCATTTGGAATTTAATCGAATTTAAACCTCGGTGTTGCTCAAGAAAATTAAGTTTTCTGCCTCATGAAGCTCAGAACAGCGTAAGGTATGCCGATGGTGCGAGCTTTGCTACATGAATGGATTTGCATCTTCGAAACAAATTCACTAATTCGCTAATTCGCAGCGTTTGCTAGTAAACGTTCGCTATTTTTTTATTTCTGTGTTATTCAGGTGAATGGTAAAATTAATTACTTGAGTGTAAAGATAAAATGACGTTTAATAACATTATTAATATTGTTATTATTAATACTCTAAATTCACTACAAAATATATTAAGTTAGGTTAAATATAAAATATACTGCTGGTTGCAACTAACGTCCTCGTAATCCAGAGAGTATAATTATCTCTTCAATACCTATAAGCAAAATATGGGTTGTTCCAAATAAAGCGATGTCTGGCACTTCCAAACCTCTTGGATGACCTGGAAGTTGGGATAAGTTCTGACGTAAAGTTTGGGAACACGTCCCAAAGCTTTAATAACTATCGGTTTGACCTGTATTTTTACACCCTACATCCGGCACCATCTCAAATTTCCAAACTTCTGTTTAAGACATTTCCATGTCTCCTTGGTTACGACAATCTGATCGTACGGTAACATCTACAAGTAGACACGATTTGTCCTCCAAATTCCGAAATAAAACATCCCATTTGTTTGCTGCTATCGTTCGATCAGTTTGGATTTGCTATTATTGTACACAACCCAACCAAAGTAAAATAAGAGTTGATAGAATGTCAGCGAAATGGTTTGTCTCTTTTCGATTTCTTCAACACTTTTTGTTTCACATATTTTGTTAATTGTCAAAGAGCATCAGAAGACCCATGCCTGTGTTTTCGGTGTGTCTATCACAGTTGTTCTCTCAATGTCTCTAACTACACTTAAAATGCTTCTATTCCCACTCCTGCGTTCAGATGTAACAACAAACCTTATAAGTGGGACATCTTTAAGACTGATCACACCCTTTCCCCTTTCGACAATCCCCTCTGCGTTCATTATATAATACGCTAATAATGGCTGTTTTTGATAATTTCTAAGAAGCTATCTACACAAAACTCTTGTTGCTCTACTACTGTACGTATAGCGAATTATTTCCCAGTCCTTCATCATTCAGATTTTAGAAGAAATATGTTTGCAAATCATGACGTAAGGGACAAATTACTGTGACGCACATTAAAATTGCTCATAACTCGGACATGATGCGTCCTAGACCCTTAAAAGAAGATTTTTGTTTCCAGAAGGACCACGGGCTTTGAGGGGACAATTCTTTTGGGGGCACAGGTGGGAACATGCGGGGAAGCGCCGGGGAAATGGTGGGGAACATGTGGGAGATAGGTGAGGTCCGATTTATAGTTCTTACGCAGTATTCCACATAATAAGACCTTCTTGAACGTTTTGTAACGTTTTTGAAGTTTTAGCTCTTCTGATGGCCCTTTCGCCGTCACATGGAGCAAATCTATTATTATATTCCACGATACTATTGTGCCTACTGCTTTCAGTAAAATTTAATCTCAATACTAAACTATATTACGATGCTTATTCATGCGCAGAACGGGCACGTGCTTCGCCCCGAACGCCTTCTTAATGGCTTAGTTACGCTCGGGAGTATACACCTGCTCTATCTTCATCGATGATCTGCAATATATCTACAACCGATTCACCCACAGAAAACAATGCTTTATGTTTAGAGTCTTAATTAAGTCAATTCCAGAGGTTCAAATTCCACCTGACGTTCCAGTTTCAAATTAGAGCCTTAATTTCAGGTATTAGAACTGGAATAAAGGTAGCCCAAACTTGACAAATATTCAGGGGTAAATTCATCCTTGTTTTTACTTTCTCGCCTTTACGTCGTAAGAACAGAAAGTATTGTAATCGTGACCCAGAAAACTATGAATTTTCGACAGGAAAACTCTTATTGTTGGGCGCTAGTAAGAAAAACGTAGATAAATCGTTTCTTCCGTAAGCTCCTCTAGTACGTGGTGTGGTTAGAATCCATATTTTGTGGGTCCTTGATGCCAAAAACTCGATTGATGGCGAAACGTCTATCTGTCCAGCCATCCGTCCGTCCGCTTGTCTGTCTGTGGTAAACGCTAACGCCTACACAGCCTATTCAGCCTATTGTATTCAATTCTCCGATTTTATCCAAAATTAATATTCTCCGGAACGCACTCGAGGCTTTGGGATTTCAACCGGATACGAGCATTTTGAATTTTGAGCTCACTTCACACGAAGCCTCAACATTTTCACAACTTTCTCAAACATGGCTCCCTCTGACTTGATTATGTCTTCGGATAGAGCAAATGACGCATAAGAGATTGGTGCAGGTGTTATATTCGTTAAAAGCGTTTAAATTCGTTTAAATAAGGCTAGGTTCAATTATTCAAAAACACAAATAGTTGTCGCGTAAATTTGCGCGAAATATACAGGCCATTAAAATTTGTTTAAACAATTTTTCTTAAAAAACGCTCCAAGTGTTTTCTTTAAATTTTCTCCTCGTATGTATATCCTATGTATGTCCTATTTTCAGCAAACTCTCCGGATTTTCGAAAATTGCAATTTCGAAAAGTTTCGAAAAGTTATCATTTCAAAACTACAAAATTGGAGTTATATTTTTTTGCCATAGGCAAAGTCGGTCTAATTTAAACTCAGCTCTTTAAAAAAGGCCATGTACAATTTTTTTTATGAAACGAGTCGTTTTCGTCTAATTTATGCTTAAAATGAATGCAAGTTATGAAAATAATTCTCAAAAACCTTTCCAATATATTGCGCGAAATTTTTTCACGAATAGAAGAAAGAACTCTTAAAGAATGGTGTGAGTCTCATGTTGAATTCTCTGAATTTTAGAAAGTTGCAGCACCCAGTTACGGAACGGGAAACTAATTTAAAACATATGTAAGTGTAAATTAATAGTTTATGTAAATTAAGTAGAAAATTAAGATAACATTAAGACAATAAAATATTTGAAATTCACGTAAGTTTTAAGATTTAATTTCAAATTGTCATCACTATATTATATTGAGACTATCTATATTCTTCAACAGTAATTGTATTCATGCCGTGACCTTGTTATTGAGTAACCAATGTATTTTAATAATTCAATTTATTCAAAGAATTGTCATCCCAACCAGCACTCCCACCAAGGTTTCCAGGTTTATATCCAATTGGCCTGGGCACTGAGATACCGAGACGGCAATTCTACAATCAGTTTCACAGGCACAATGTCGTGCCAGTTTGTGATATATAACTGTCAGCACCCTATCACCTGATTGGATAGGCAATTACTGAAGTTTTATATACTGTAAAGTAAATAAATCTAGATGAGAAAGCTGGCGTATCTATCTGTGGTGGCTGGATGCGGTGTTCTCAACGAGCAACGCCCTGGTACAGGCTGACAATGGGGAGGGGAGGGAGGTTTTCAAAGAAATGACGAGAATTTCCAAGAAGGCGGAAAGACAGAAAATGAGAGAGGTGCGAGGCGCACGTGGGAGTCGGTCACCTTCGGAGGCGGGGGGGGGGAGCGAAACAGAAGGAATTTCTTCGTTTAAAATTGTCGGGCGTTGTTATAGTAATTACGCGTGCATAAAAAGGCGTATAATTGTATGAGTGGTATGTTGGAGGAAAAGAGCGACAATAGGAGGCAGTTGTTTTAGTTACCACGAGTACGACTATTCCCCTTTATCCACGTGTTACGTTCAATATTTTTTGGTTTTTATTTAGGAATAATTTATATTTTGATAAATTCATGCTCTTCTTCGAGGCATATATTTGATCATATCATATTGCTTCTGAAAAATACCTATTTCAGTGGGCCTTGTATTGTTTTTGTTGGTAATAAATATTTGTGCAGATATTTAACATATTCCGGATGATTAGAAGAAGCCCACAATGCCATGGAAACATTACTTCCCACGAACGATCGAGACTGGCATGAGAGAGAATTCACTATGTATAAATATTGGAATGTAAAAAAGTGAGTCACTTTTGATTCAGTTTTGCTGGTGTACTTTTTAGAACGGGTAAACACAACTGACGTTTATCCTATTTTGTTCATTTGCTAAAAGCTACGTCCAAATGTTTAACATATTAAACATTTAATTTACTCATATTAAAAATGTCGTCTTGTTTCATTAGTCAGGTAGTATCAAGCCAACTTTTACTACACCAATTTTCTTTCATCCTTTCATTGTTTATATGTTGTTTGTGAAGGTACGCAATCTCTGGTGTACATTTTTGTTCGTGTTTCATGGCCAACTGGCAGTTCTTCGGCCACGTCTGTGTACTAGTGACTTAATTAAACGATTTTGATCCATTTTCTGAATTCTGAGCATTGTTTTAATAGCACGGTGGAGTTGTAGGTGCACGCCTGCCATTAACATAATGATAATAAACGATTGTCATTGCATACAATTAATGAGCATATTTAGTCAACTAAACAAAAAATATTTATATGAATGACTTCAGAGTTAAACCACAATATTGTTGGATGTAGAATGTATAATGTACGAAAAAAGAACAGTTGCAGTATACCAGATCCATGATACTGTAACAAGTTCCCTTGGATCTTGGATCTGTTATACTTCTACAGATCCAAGATCCTGGATTTGTTATCATAGATCAGTATCATGGATCTGGTATACTGCAACTGTTCTTTTTGTTTTCATGTGTATATCCATTTTTTATATTCTGAGGGGAGGGAGTAAAAGAGAATAATCCAGTGACCATACTGCAGAATGCTACGTGTTTGTGAGAGGGTGGTTGTTGCAATGTGTATATAATGCGTGTGTGGACACAGTGTCCCTGGCGTGTTCACTCTTTTTGTTCCTCGGCAGCAAGGCCGTCGATTATTGATCAATCCAAAGGGATTACACGAACCTTAGGTCTTCGACGTGTGCGGCAAAAAGGGGGCAGTAGTCAAGTAAACAAACTAATTGTGCACGTCAGCTTTTTTGGATGCAACCTAATATTTCCGACGATCATTTCTTATTTAAATATTTGAGGGACCGTCCGAGTTTTCAAAGTATTGCAGCTTTTTTTACCACTCATTCACTCCCTCTTATGTGTGGTAAACTTTTATCCTAATTTGCAACCAATGATAGCTGCCACAGACAGCATCCGGGCGAGGGCGGCTGGCAGGGCGCGGGCGGGGGGCGTGGGCGTGAAAGCTAGGCCGGGGCGGAAGGGCAGCCCTTAGGCGGGCAGCAGCTGTTTGTTTTGGCTGCGAGGAATGCGGCCAGGGCAGGGCAGGGCAGGGCGGGGGGCGGCGCCGGCGGCCTCTCCAGACGGTGGCGCCAGGGGGGCGGCACCAGTTGGCCACTTGCATCTGCAGGCCCCTTCGAGCGCCTGGCGGCAGATGTTTCTGCTTTGGGGGACAAGCGCGGGTATTTTTGGCGGGGCAATGCAGGGACACGCCCCCTCTCAAAAAATTTCAACAACCGTCAAATGATACAATTACGGGCCAGGGTAACTCTATACGCCAAGCATGTTGAACGGACAATGGTCTCAATTGGATGGCAAGGGATACTTAATGGACTGAACGAGATTTCTAGAGAGGACGATAGGAGTATTTTATAACAGAACAGGAGCCGATAGAATATACGTTGTCTTCTAATTATACTTAGCCTATAGTTATACAACCTGGCACAGTGTTGTACCAGTTATGATAGTTTCACTACGAATAATTTTAGATTTTACCAAAGACATGTTCAGTCTAACTTATTGTAGTGATGATATCTATACAATGTTACATGACATCTTAAGCTTGACTCGATAACACAATGTACACAAAAATATTTTGACGATCTTCATTAGTCGAAAAGTCCAAATTGCTTGGAAAGGAATATCAGGAAGATGCTTCCGAACTGGCGGTTGTAGGCTACTCACAATGTACTCCACTCCCCTACTGATCTAACCGTCGCCGCTGTCCTCTCCGTGATTGTTTTCGAAGTTTACAGTCAGAGCATATTATTATTGAATTCATGAACAGCTAGGACATAAGTTAAACTTTTGTAATATACCGCATACACCTTGTGAAATTTATTATGCACAATTTCGTACGTTGATTCGAAAATGTCTGTTTATAGAACCTCTTTATTTTATGTCTCTTGAGTGGGCAATTTTTACATTCCGATCGTGTTCTGTATAGAAGTTTCGCAATAATGGGTAAAAGCGCCATAAATCAGAATTCCCACCATCTCCTATTCACAAATATTGAATTCCGTCGGCGGAGTTTTAACAGGTCGGCACCTGCAACGCCTCGCTCTTTGTTATTGTTTTTTCTTCCAAACATATCACCTATACTCTTCATAGGAGCTCTTAGTCGAGGATTTCTCAAAGGCGAGAATGTGATTAGTGCTCAGACCCTGCCTGCAAGTGAGCCCCGTTCTGCCATTAGCCGCTATATCGCATTATTCAAATTGCTTGGAGAGTTAATATCAACATCAATACCCAGATATGTTTACAAATGGAGGGAATATAAAACGACTTGCTCCTATCGACTGATTTGGAACAAAATGAACAGGGTTAACAATATTCATTTGCTTTGATATAAAGTGCGACAGACTGAAAATTAGAAACTTTCAAAAAACTTTTTTTTGATTTCCAACTCACTATATGGTACTTCTTCTGTCAAAGCAATCAGAACCTCAGTTATAATGCAATAAAATATGTGTCAGAGAAACTAAAACAAATTGTGAAAATTAAAATATTATGTTAATATTATTAATACAGAAACCGTTTTTAAACCTTACACATTCACGAATTAAGCATTTGAAATTTTTACTTGGATATATAAAATTATGAAAATAGAAGATTCGGAGTAAAAAGTTTTATTTGGAGTAAAAAATTCTTTTGTGAATTAAAATATCAATTAGCTGATATTTTCTCATTTTTTTTCCTGTCAATGTCATTGTTGGGTGGAGGGCTAAGTCGTCACCTTTTATTCAATTGCGCTTTTTGCAAATAAAATACTGACTTTTAATGAAAGGAAAATAAAAGAAAGAAGTTCTGAAATGTTATGTTCTATAACACATTTTGGGCGAAATATGCGAAACTAGAGGTCCTACATTAACACATATTTTCTCACAATGTTTTGAAATTTGAAATTTTCAAAAATTCACAGAGTTGAACGAAAATGAGTTTTGCGTTATTCTTTTAAACATTCATTGTTTTATCCGCGGACATCAAAGTGAAAACAAGTTGGAAAAATGGTTTTGGTTTTGAGAAAATGTTTTTATTATAAATTTCAAGCACATATTATGCAAAAACAACTCGGTTTTGCGTTTATATGAAATTTTTTAAAAAGCTAATTTATAAAAACAAATGTTGTTGTAGGTAAAATTCTCTATCCTCATTTCGTAATTTTTAAATGTTAAAATTTTGCAGTTTTCGAACATGTGAGTTCGCCGGAAATGACACTAGCACCGTTTTTTACCATCATTGATCCATACGGGGGGTGCGTAACAATTGTTTTCCACAAGGGGTGGATGTCCAAGTACTCCCGACACCACTATTTCCTAAGCTTTTCCCATGACAACAATCTCATGAATGATTTTGTGAACCTTCCTATCACTCAAAAGAAAGTATACTACATCCTTCGTAACAGAAATAAAACAAAATTATATATTTTCAGCATTATTTACATTTTATATGAAGTAAAGGAAACACATCATCATACAATTTTCCGAGGAATCAAATGCATGTTTCGCATAGTCATTCTTTATCTTACATTTGCTTCTCGAGCCTTATTATGATTGGACGAATGTTAAATCCATTATGCGTTAATTTGCTGAATATATCAAACAATTCACAACATCCAATAAACTAGCAGCCGACGGCGAATATTAAGAGATTTCGCGCAATTTTGAGAGAAATATGGACAATATTAATAACAATGTTTTTTCTCACAAAAGGTTCTAAATTGCGTGTTAACTGTTTTGTACATGTAGTATAACGTGAACTGAATACCACAACAAAACTCCATTTTCATGTATTTTCAAAAAATACACAATGCATTTTTTAAATTTCTTTCATATATGTAAAATATATGAAAATATTACATTACTCATAAATTACATATCTTATTTCAATTCTTTAAAATTTACATTACAGATAACTTTGTAATAAAAGTTTAATATCTTTGTATAAAAGCTTCAAGGTATCTCTAACGATGGATTTTCAAAAATTCATAAGTTTTTAGGTATATGAGTACTAAAAACGGCGTATTTGCTAAAATGATTTAACCAAATTTTCTCAAAACGCTATTTGAGATGCAATTTCTCCTCGGAAATATCCATAATGGAAAATATTTCTGTCCTTTACAAATTTCAATATTATATTGACCAAGATACTTGGGTTCGAAAATTCAAGACATTCTGAAATGTGTTTTTAATCAATCACAATATACGAGTAAAAAATAACTGTTCAGAAACGAAAAAAAAAAATACAATTCTTCCTGCAATAACACAAAACAAGATTGAGATTCTTTCCGAAATGAAATCTGTCTCCCTAAAATAGTTCTTGAAATAAGGTCATGTAAAATTATGAGTATTTTCGCATAATTTTGCATGAACTATGCGATTTTTAAATAATTATTTTCTCAGACAACTATTTTTTCTTTAAAATTTCTCTTCGTTTGTAGCAAACAACGGTAAATTTACTGGTATAAATGAACACTGCTGGTCCCATTTTCGGCAACCTCATCGAAAATTGCAAAAAATTTAAAAAAAATACATTGGAAAGCTACAGTATTGATGATAGAGACTTTTTGCTAAATGAAATATTTAATAAAATAGTTCTTTAAAAAAGGTCGTGTACATTTTTTAGTGTGACTAGTTTAGTGAAATGTTGCTTCGAAATTTCAAATTCGAATTTTGCGCGCTTCCTTTGACGAGATGTGATGTTGCCAAAGAATGGCAAGGCCGCGATATGACAGATTGAAATTCTTAGAATTCTTCTCGTTGGTGTGACGGATAAGAAAGGTACAATAAGGAATAATAACTTTATTTATTTATAACCTTAATGTTGCAATGTCTCTACGTTCAATAAAATGTTAGGTTGAACTGTATAGTCGATAGAATATACATTCAGTAGAGAAATGTATTGAAGAAAATATAGCTCTAACATCAATCTTAAGATCTGTACCTCGCTCATATTGCTTACTATAACTTTTTAACTACTGTCCGCCGTACAAATCCACGAATATTGCATAAGGTCGGTAGTATATAGTTTGAATACATCTCACTTTACAAATATATAGTTTCTACATATTACACCCCGTGGCACAATGAAACGAAGTTGAAATGTTGAATATCTGATGATGTAGTATTTGTTTCAAAAAAATTAATTGTGTACAATCGTTTCTATTGTGTTCCAGATATTTAAATGATAAATGGTGATAGACAAGCAACCTTATTTGAATACTATCATAAGGCGATATGTGGGATGGACTTCAGCTCTGGATGTTTGATTTATACATTTATTTTACTTAAAAAGGGTTTGATCGATGATTGTGGTATACTTATTCAAAACTTGAAAGATCACTTCATTGTAATCAAGGCAAGCTTGTGTGAAATTATCCTTATTTGTCTGTAAAATGTGCTGCAAATACAGTAACAGTTGAGATTGAATCATGTTTGTTTCTTTTATCAAAGTTAGAAATGATTGCACTTCCTTGCTATCGAAATAATTGCAGATTTGCAACGATGGCATTTCGTTTGACTCGGTTTGGGTTTTTTCAAGCGATGGCGGAAGTATTAGGAAAGCATAAATTGCAATGTATTGCAATATTGCGTAACAAATTTGCAATAATGTAGAAATAATGGAAGTCATCTCCGTCAACTTAATATGACGTTAACAATACCAAATCGAATTATCACAATTCCTTCTCAATAATTTGAGAAAGTATGTGCTGTTGGAGCACCGTTAGTTTTTCTTTAACACGTCCTTAATATTTCGTAGAACATTAGTAATATAGTTCATTTTCTTAACTCAAGACCAAACTGCGATCAGTGATTTGACCTTCTTATCTTCAGATAAAGCGTGAAGAAATTGATTGACTATAAGGGTCGAGGATTCTCCGTGATTATGATGGCTTATGGTGCTTTTAAACGCAAATGTAATATTTGTGTAATATAATATTTCCGTTGTCACGTGTCCGTCCCAACTCTTTCGCCTTCCCCTTCGTGTTCCCCTTCGAGTGCCTTGTGCGTGCATAGGAGGCTGATGGGCCCACCGCGCCCATTGAAGCCCATTGAAGATGGCCCCGCGCCCGCCGCGTCGATGCGTTGGCTGCGCTCGCTCGCTGGCTGGGAAGTGAGTTACTGGAGCAACATTATCGATCCTCAGCCGCCGCGCCCCCCCCCCACGGCCGGTGTGTGTTTCCTTCATCACTGACTCCTGGTCGGCAACGTAGTCGAGGGCTCCAACAATACGTCATGTGCACCGCAGGAAGTAACTAATGATGCGTTGTAAGAAGGAAAAGTAATTGAGTTTCATTCACAAACTATTTTCATTATCGCTTTTCAAACATAGAAATGTATAAATATTCCACTATGCGGAAACATCTTCACAGCTTTTCTGATGAATCTTAAATTTAGTTATGCCATTTACAATTTAAATTATGATTTTCATAATTTGTATCAATAGACATATCTCGTAGAAATGTACCTACTCGCTTTACGAATAATTAGTTGATTTCCGGTGTTTCTGAATTTCAGTTATTACTTTCAGAAGAACCCAAGAACTCAATGTTGTCGGGCGGGTAGTAGGTCTAATCCATGTAAATTATAAGTACATTCATTATATTGACAAACCGTCAATTTTGCTATGGTTTTAGAAGTAAAATTTAATTTCTAATGTACTATAAATCTTAATGACAAACTAATATGCGATCAAAATGGTTATTTATTGTTGGGAGTAATTTTTACTCATGATTAGTCATAGATGTTCTATAACAATATAACTGAAGGTAATGACCCATAACTACCTAAAGGAGAACGGCAAATTAGTGCCTTCCAGTAATGTCTTTGGCTCAAAATATAAACGAAATAAAATATCGTTTCAAAAGTTACCATACTGCATTAAATGGGTTAACCAAATAAATGGATATTGAAACAAGCATATTAAATGCATGGGAGGGGCCGAGGGCGGGAACCCCCCTGTGGGCTCCGTAGCCCTCCATAATAAAACATTTTATCTGAGTAAATATGATCAATTTCTTGTTGTCATGTTTCTTTTAAACTCACAATTTAGAGAATTATTGCACTATATTTGGGGAGAGGCTCCCCAAACCACCAGGCAAACGTAAATGTTTCAACATAAATTCAATAGTATTTTTAAACTTGAAATGGAATTCTCCTTGTTTGTTTTATTTTTTACCGGTAAAATATGTGATATGTAAATGAAAATGCTTAATGGGGAAGGGCGTCCAGGATTACGGATACCTCCCTCTTTTGTTTTAGTTTGCGCACATTTATGACTACTGAGTAGATTTTTTTTGTCGAAGGGACTCTGAAATGAAACGGGGGGGGGAACTGGATATCTCCAAAGTTACTTGACTTGAACGGTACTATTGAATTGAAAAAATGGAAAGGAAGGGATTCTAAACAATAAATTTATTTTATGTGTTCGTAGGTTTCCGAGGCCGTAGTCAATGCATTCTTGGCTATCCGGGATGAGCCGCGTCTCGGTCAAATGTACTGACGTTTCGGCCATCTTGCTGTGGCCTTCTTCAGAGCTATACTGCTGATATAGCAAGAATCTTATAGCCAAGAATGCAATTTATTTCATGTTATTTATTGTAGTAACAGTATACAATAGCTATAAATCTATAAGTGTAGAAGGCAACGTTGCAACCAAGGGCATGGCAACTGCACTCCGCTTGCGCTGCGAGGCGCCATCGCCGACAGGTCTCCCCGTCCAGGAGGAGGGACGTCACCCCCCCACCACCTCTTGACGAAAACACGGGCACTACCCTAGCCACTGGCGCGCCCAGAATCACTAACGAAGCAAGCCACCATTCGTCCCATGGTGAACTGATCCGGGGGCGCGCCGTCCCTCTCCAAAAATCTCTTGCCGTGAGGAAGCCCTCGTTGTTAATTGTCCAAGTGCTCGAAGACCAAGGCTTACCGTTCAAGCCCCGGGTAAAGCATCGGCTTTTCCCCACCTTGTGGCGTAGTTGGCTCTCGTACGACCAAGAGTCCTACCTGGACATCAATCCAGCCCGAACTATTCTTCTCTTGTCAGTCGCCTCCTATTTTCGACTTACCAGTGTTCATGCAGAGGAAGATGCCGCTGTGATAATCTTTTATAAAATGGGCGACATACGGCGTCATCCCTTTTCTACGCTCAGAAACAATATGGCACACATCATCAGGGTAAGGAATCCTCAATACCATCAAAGACATTGGCAGACCCCCCTACGACCACCTGGCCAGGAAAGGGGAGGACATTAGGGGACTGCCCTCGCCCCCGCACATAAGCCTGCGGCGCTGCAAAAGCAAAGCGTTAAGAGTTCATCTCGCCAACCTAGGAGTTGAGGCCTGCTGACTTTTTGTCGCAGCGATCAAATTCAATCTTAATTAAAGACACAATGGATAGTTATCTTCATCAAAATTGCGAGTTTCATTGGCCCAAACATCTTGGTGATTATTAGAATTGTATTCCCCCTTAGGCCAACATTAGTTGCGATCCCTTGTGAAAGGGCTAGTAGCCTGTATTTGGGTCATATTTTTGTTTGGAACAAACACCGAATTTGCAGGAGTAAAAGACAAGTTTTTTCAAAACTGCCTTTATAAACGATGTTCATCTCATACGCCGATGCTTAATTTCTGAGATGTGAAATGATGATATGGTTACTTGTGGAGTAGTTTCTGGATAAAAAAGCGAAAGCTTAGGGTAAATAATATTGCATGATTAGGCATGATTTATATAATCGCTGCTTGTATCAAATTATTGTTGCATTTAAATGTCTAATTTTTTAGACAAAATGTTCATGTATCGTATTTTAAAAACTACTATACTTTATTAATTTATTAAAGTAAATTTCTAGGAGCGTACAAACATTTTTTCTTGCAAAATTGTTATTGAAAGGGTTCGCCTTAAGAGTCGTCAAATGTGTAGTACCATAGGGCCAATGCAACCCGCTTGTATGGCTTATAATTTGACAGGAGCTGTGTTACTACCTGCACGTCGTGTTGCGCAGAGGTTGTTTTGCGGGTAACTTACATACTTTCCCGCAAAACAACCTCGCGCAAGGTCTATGCGCAAATCGAGATAATATTTTGTGTCACATTTTGTCGAGTATTCCAATTTAATAGAAGTACTTTTGTCATAAATTAGTTATTTTTGAAGAACAATTGAACATAACATTAAAACATGATTATCGTATCTAATTTCCATGTTCTATCCATAGGTATATTCACGATTTAGGGGTTGGTTAAATGAAAATCTAATTTGAAACAAAGAAATATAAGAAATGCAGAGAAATGTGCATCGATAATTTATTTTTGAAGTTCTAGGTACTCTTTGCGTATGAATGAAATTTTATATCTTTGTGTATTGTATAATTTGAAAATATAGCTTATAGAGATTCGATTGCCCGTTTGGGATATTAGTTCACGGACAGCGAATTAAATCCACTCCACTTGCTATACATCATCCACACTACCGCCAGCTCATACCCCACTCGCATTCCGAACCATTCCTCGGCAGTCGTGTGAATACTAGTTTCCATCCACTTTCGATTTCACAAGTGTACGTGCTGCATTCTGCTGTTCAGCCATCCCACCCTCCAACGTACCGTCTCCATCATTTACTTCGACAGCGGCAGTTCCAAGCATGTAACATATAGTTGCTTTCCTTCCAGGAGAAAATGACAGTATGACCGCGCTCCCACTTCCCCGCCCCGCCCCGCCTCGCCCACTCGGTGGGATCGCGCCCGCTTCCTCGCCCCTCGCCTTCCGAGCCATTGAGGCGCGCGGGCGCGGTGGCTCCGCTGCCGCTTTATGAATGGGGCGAACCTCCCAGCGCGGCGGCGCCGGGGGCGGGGCGGGGCGGGGCCGGGCAGTTGGTCCAGCAGCATCGCCTCGGAGCGGTTGCCGTATCGATCCGAAGCGCTCGCTGCCTCCGCCGCCGCTCGGCAGTGCTCGGCTCGCCCTGCCCCGCCCCGCCCCGCCCCGCCCCGCCAAGGCCTTGCCACATCGCGCCCACGCCCGTTCATGCCCCCGCCCCGCCCCGCCCCGCCTTGCCGCGCTTTTCGACTCAACCACTTGCCACAATTAGTACCCGATCGCGGCCATCCGAGCTTCCCTCAAACACGAGGAAGAAGAAATCGCACGGTACAGCTACTTTTTACACGTATCGAAGCACTTTCTGACTTAATTTTTACTGAGCATATCAAGGAGTATGACATTGGAAAACTAGATGTGATGTCTAAGTTTCCCATGGTTTTCCATCAGCACCTTGAAATCACAAATATAGTTAGGACGATCAAGCCTTCATCTTCCTAACAGACAATCTCCGTTATCACTTCCAAAATACTTCTTCTTCTTCTTCTTCTTCTTCTTCTTCTTCTTCTTCTTCTTCTTCTTCTTCTTCTTCTTCTTCTTCTTCTTCTTCAATAAAGTTTTGGATGAAATTGTACTCTTAGTTTAAACTTCAACGTTTGTTCCCATTACTCGTCCTTATTCACCAATGTCATTACATCTAACTTTTCCAAATTGCCTTAATTTGTGTTATACGCTGGATTTGTGTTATACGCTGGTTTCATGTTGTCTCCCTTTGATCTCACAGTTTATCAGTTAGTTTAAAACACAAGAGAATTATGAAGAATGACGGCATTCGTGATATTTATTATTCATTTGTGCATACGACGATATTTAGTGGCTGGTAATGATAATTCATTATTTCCTGTCATTATAGTCATATATCTGGTCATTAATTAGAAATAGAGGCTAGTGTAGTGTTGCTAGCACAGTATCTCTTAAATACACTTTTAAAAATCATATTGAAATGTCATACTTTCTTTAGGTGATGTGAAAATATAATACCTTAAGTTGCTGCACATTTCTAACACCTACATGATGACGATATCTTCAATACTATTCTTTGCTCTGTAACCACCGTTCCGTTGATGGAAAATGTTAATGAATTGTGTACATAAATATTTAAAAATGTAAATTAATTGTACGATTAATAGTTAATTTAATGTGGGTTATTCCGTCTTACCTTATGACTTAACAAACCACTCTAAACTTAAGAAGAAACCACCCAAAAATAAAATAAGTTAACAATATATATGCTTGCATTGAAATGAATGTCTTCTTAAAAGGAAACTTCGGTTGTGTAGTTATTGTTTGTAATCGTGTTGTAAGTGGGTTTGCGACCGCCTGCGTGAGAGAGCGATCCGAATCTCGTGGCGCTGGAGCGGGCTCGATGCGTCGCGCCGCACGCCGCCTTCCGCGCAGCGACGCGGCGCGCTCCTCCCTTGTCAATGAAAGCGCGGCCCCGCCCCGCCCCGCCCCGCCACTTGCACGCACTCCCCTTACGGGAGTAATGGCAGCCAGGCGTTCCGCGCCCCGCGAGGCTGAAGCTGCCAGGTGACGGCGGTGGCCACGTGGGGGGCGGAGGGCGGCGGGGAAGTGGCGAAGGCGCGGGAGGGGCGAGGGCGAGGGCGGGCGCTTTTCATGGCGTCTGTGCAACTGACAGAGCGGTGGACGACCGAGGGCAACATTCGGACCTAGGCAGCTCTAGGAACATGAAAGTTTACTGCTGAAAGAGAGAATTACTCGAGCATCGCTCCACGAGCCTTGCTGTCTTCGACTGTGAATCCACTAGACGAAGTTACTTGCTCACGGCACTCAATTGGTCACCTCAAAAGTAGCATCAGATTCACAACACCCGATCGGATCACAAGACTATCTGACTGAATGGCAGGAAATTCGCTGTTAGCAGTAAACTCGCTCGAAACGAAACCTGCCTCAACGCTGGCCGCTTGCGTAGGCCCTAATCTAGGCACCTGCGTGGTTAGGACTGCATGCAAGTCCCTCGCTGCACTTATTAAACTGATATTTTAAGTGTGATGTGATAATCGTTTGGATCATTTTACCTTCCGTATTTACTTCTTTGCAGCACTGATCGCGGAGAGGTCTGTAGTGCAGTCTTACACTCACATGCACTTCCCCACCTCGGGGCTTGTCCAGGCTGCGGCGGTGCGCCGCCGGGGGAGATGCCTGGTTGGGGAACTACAACTTCTCATATATACGCAAAAGTGAAGACTAGGGTACATAATTACTTAAACTAGTCATTAATAAAACTGTCTTCTTGGCCAACCTTCTGAATTAATCTTTATTTTTGCCTGTTAAACTAAACACTTTTACGCCGTCTCAGTACAATTTTGGAGTGTTAATATTCATCGTAGAACGTTAGTAAGGAATAAATATTTTAATGTTGAAATGTTTTAATTGGTTGTGTTGTTTTCATTTTATTGTTGTGTACGTGATTAATTTCACAGTCTGATGACAATGTAGGAACATTATCGAATCGTTTTTTGAAGAATTAAATAAAAAATAATGTGAAAATTTCTTATTGTGCTTTTAAATTAAGCCAACGAAGAAGGATCATATATTTATTATTTATAGTCATCTTTAAACAGGCATAGTTCATATTATTATTTTCAATTAATTAGAAATTTACAATATTTTGTAAGTAAAATGTTCTACTTATATTTCACATTAAGCGCACCGTATTCCTAAAGTGAAATAATGAATGATTTGTGTTTTTAGCCATTGATAAACGCATTAACGACTAGGACAACATTTATTTACTCAATAATACCTGTTTCGTTTAATATTACAGACAATTCAATTCCCGCAGAGGAAATTCGTTTATGAATTACCTGCACATGGACTTGATGCTTGATCTCACACTTTGACAGTCCAATCATTACGCGCATACACCTTCCCAATACAGTATAGAACGTCAATGTTAATATTTTAGAAAATGCACTTTGATGTACCCAGACAAAAGGACCAACTACATTTTATCCACATTCTACATTAAGTCAATGCTGTGCACAATCGAGGCATCGCGGCCATATTGCTTTCAAGATGTTTCGCGGTGAAAATCCGCATCAAAGTTCTTTATAAATTCTGTAATATTTCCTTAGCTATACAACAAACACATTGTATATTGATAATTATTCTAATATTTACGGCACACGAGTAACAATAATTCTTTTGTTTTCTGCTTCAATTTTTATTGGCGCCCTGAAGAAATCGTACTCTGCCACATCTCTCAGAGCTTCAACTCAAAAAGCATTACGCGCGATCAGGGGCCTTTTCCAAGTAATTCCCAAATTTCGTCTCGAGACGTCATCTCAATACAGGTCCGATGCTTCATTATTTCACATGAAGAACGTATTCCACACAGGGGCCTTGCCCTATGCGACTTGCGATCACGTCCTTGCGCCCCTGCCGAAGGCGCCGGCGCCTGCCCCTCACAGGCACTATGCTTATTCATGGCTATTTTTCTTCTGCACATCTCGTCTCAACAACCGCTGACGCGGGCCCACCTGCGCCGGGCGCTGGCAGTGCCTTCCCGCACTCCTTCGCGAAGCGCGCGGTAAAAGTGGGCCGGATATCGGCGATTTTTCCACAGAAAAGCTCCGGACCTTGGTAACGAAAACTCGTACTACAACGGCATTGCTTTTGATCTGGGCTGCCTGGCTGAGGACGCGTCGAAGGCGGAGGTGCCGACGTTTCCATCTTAGTCTTCTTCACAACTGTAGTGCCCTTCATGGCTACAGTGCATGTACTTCCTCACATTATTTCTATTGCAATTTTGAAAAAATAATTGTATTAAATAATTTAATTGCCTAAATTTCGGGCAAAATTACTCGAAAACTACTAATATTTTTGAAAACTTGGCCTTATTTCAGATCTGTCTTTAAACAACAGATGTTATTAAGAAAAATGACAATCTTCAATATTGTAGTTGTAGGAAAACGCGAAAACACTTTTGAACTTGTGCAATTTTCGAATAATTAGTGATTTCAACGTACATGAAAACAATTCATGACACTATTCGAGGGCAAAGTTTGATGCAAAAATTTGGCGCCATTTTTCAGAATATTTTGAAAATGTTGAGGCTCCATGTAAGGAACTAAAAAAGTAAAATATACATTTCAATCTAGCGGGGCATCGATTTCGCTGCAATTCTTTGGAAAATATGAATTCTGGGGAAAATTATTTCAATAGTTAGGTACAAGCGTTGAGCACAGTCAGACAGACGTTTTGTCGTCAATCGATTGTTTGGTATCAAGGATCCATAAAACATGTATTCTGAGAACCCCACGTGATACAGGAAGTAATTTACTACATGTAGGATCAAGATTTATCCATATTTTCGTTATCAGGGCCCGACAATACGAGTTGTTGTTTTTTTTTTCGAAAAAGTCCCCCTTTTGCCTGCAGCCACACAAGTTCCTTCTGTTTGTAACTGAAGGGCGCAGTAGGCGGGGAGCGCAAGTGAGTGCGGCTCGGCGGCGCCCGCGCTCACGCCCAATTGCATCGATCGCCCCCGCCGCCCGCGCCGCCGCCCGCGCCGCTTTGAACTCAACGGATCTTGCAGGCCACCTCCCGCCACGTCAAATGCATTGTGAAATCGAATGCTTTTTTACATTTCTCCTCTCCAGCGGCCCTCGGGAGGCGGGACTCTATTCATTTCTTCAGGTACAAAATACATTGCAGCCCATTTGACTTGTGCAGTTTTCAGAGGTCTACATCTTCAAAAGATTGCTTACAACTAACTATATCTAACTTAGAACAATTTTACAAAGACCTCTTGGGGACTATTGAAGTTTTATAGTTTTATACATCGTTAATTAGTTTTGAAAAAGTTCTTATTATTTTTCTATGTTCTTTTTCTTGTTTTCTTTCAATCGTACTCACATTCACTCATACATTCACAAACACACACACACTCATATATATATATATATATATATATATATATATATATATATATATATATATATATATATATATATGAGCTACTCACTCATTCACACTCTCCCTTCACTGCGCTTTACTATAATGTGTCTATGATATACCATTTACACTTTTCGTTGTTCGACATTGCCTCGAATTTATACGCGAACCGAGTGCTGGTCGCTGCGAGGTCGTGAAAGTGCCTCGCATGCGGTGCTGGGTTCCACAACTCAGTCGGGCAGCGCGCACTCGATTCGTGGCGCGGATCCTGGTGGGATTCAATTTATACAATTCGTGGCAATAGATTGTATTAATTTGTGACACATTATCAGTTCCACCATCGGGACAGCAACTATTTCTCAAGGCTAGCCCGACTGATGCAAATGTTAATCTATGACGTGTCATTCCATTTCGATTATCAAGTTCAATTACATCGTAGAGATGGATCTTATATGAAACCAATTCGAAGAAAAACTTGGGATTAATTACGTTATTCTGAACCATTTTATGGCCAGAATGTATATATCTCTCATATAAAATTACAGTGAGGACATTAAAGGAAGTTATTAAAATTCTAGTAACACCGTGTAGTTAAATCAAATGTTTTAATTGAATTTTCGGAGTTAAAAGGAACATGGTAGATTAAAAAAGATCAAGTTAAGTCGCAGCTACTTATCAGTTGAATGATAACCTCCGACAATACATTTAAAATTTGAAACCATTCAACATGAAAAAAATTGTCTCACATTTATTGAAATAAGCAATAGTATATTACATACTACCGATTTTTAAATGCCTATTGCACCAACGATTGTTCTACGATCGTTACTACCTGCAGCGTGTTAACTCCTCTGGATTAAATTAAGATGGTCCTTAAAATCCTGAAACATGTGGCAGACAATAATATAATTCAATGTTCCTGTACGATAATGTTCGCACAGAAACATTCAATTATAACAAAGAAGCTGCCAGTGTTTGAAGGGGAGATTAAGCTCTGCTCATGACAGCACCATCACGCATCAGCCGTCAAATATACTGACGAATAAACCAGTCTAGTTAACGTTTGCGTTATGAGTAAAGAAATTAATGAAAATGAAATCACTGGGGGTGAGAAAAATTAAAGGACTTTAAAACTACTTCCGGGTGTGAACCCCGTCCTCCCCACACTGGCAACGCCCGTGATATTTGTGGAAGTTCATTGAAATGCGAACAAAGTTGAAGTCACGTGAATTTGTTTTAAGCCCATAGCTTTAATCACCTGTGCAATGTTTTTCTAAAAAATTAACGAAAGCTGTGCATTGTTACAAAAAATACGAATCTTAATATGTTTTTGAACTTCCAATGTAGTACCTTAGTTACAATACTAAACATCTTTAGGATATGGGACATTACTAAAATGTCACCAAACTTGTGCGTTAAGAATACTTATCAGAGTTTATCGTTAATAAGTGGGATATTATATGCGAGAGTTAACACGTGGGTTTTATTGTCGGTTAGAATATCCTGGTTGTTGGCAATTATTAAAATATATTAATGTGTTACTCATCCATTCGCATGACGAAGGTTTTGCGGAAAAAGTACAAAGGGATAAAAAACCCCGTTCTCTTCGGTGTTTTATAGTTTTTCCCTGACTTTGGACGAATGATAATCCTATGTTAAGAGGATGTGTCGAGGACAGGAAGTGGAGGTGGTGCAGCCGCTGACATCTGTCTCGCGGAGGGTCCGAGGGGGCAGCGGGCGGACAGAAGCGGGCGTCAACGGGAGAAGTGCTTAAGAGGAACGCCAACGGTCGCCGACGGGTGGTTCCTGGGCCAAAGCGGGTCCGTGAAAGCACTTTGGCGGTTGGCAGAAAAATTTCCACATTATTTACATTTTTTTTATTTTTTTGTAAAGGAGGCAGGTGAATGCAGGTAAATAATGGATTTCTTACCACTAAGAAAAAAATTGATTTTGTAAAAACTAAACAGGCATTTATAATTTTGTTACATTAAACTGATGCACATCCTGTAATTAAAAGGGAATGTCCCTGATCACGTTCTCTAATATTTTCATTTAAATATTCATTACTGGAGGTAGGGCTTAGTTGGTATTTAATATAATGGAATAGTTGGTATTTAACAAATGTTGCAAAGAGAATAAGTTCATTGATTCTCGACAATTCTCTCTCAGAGAAAAAACATTTAGACCGTGGCATAATAACATGATGTACCCAAAAATTAATACCGCCCTTCATTACTGAAGAAGTAAAAAGTACCGTAACCAAGTAATAGAACCAAGTTATCAGCATTTTCGTATGTCACCAAGAGTACAAATAAGCACTGTGGTTGCTCCTCTAACCGCCGCCACCACTATCGCCTCAGCGGCTGTCGTCCTTCCTAAACTTTTTTGTCAAAATATATTATCGATTTTATGAATAGCTACAATACAACTTGACTCTTTTTATTCGACATCGTAGACCATGTTGATTTTTAATTAATAAAAATGCCGTGACTTAAATAAAAATTTTGAGGGGATACTTTCCTTGATATTTATCCTCCCAAATTTTACGTAACAAAGTCTCTCATGCTCTGAATCCAGACTTACAGCACCCGATCGGGGGTTAAAATGGCGCGTACCAACCTTCATTGATGTGTGGAAGTCGCGTCATGTATACCATGTTTTTTCTGAACAAAATTGTTGAACCACGTCTGCCGTAAAACCTTACGTTTCCCACTGCTGGCTGTGGTAAAAGGGTCTAAAAGCTACAGGACTCCGAGGTGTCTAACATTTCCTCACACCTGAAGTAACCCACTGTAGCACTCACGCTACCCTGGCACTATCCGGCAGGTGATTGGAATGGAATCGATCGCATGGTGGTCTTGTTTATCATGGGCAACTTGTTGAACCCTGTCCGAATGAAAGCCCTGCGTCCCCACCGCCGCGAGCCTAGCGCTGCCCCGCACCTGAAGGGGGGACTCCCTCGCCTCCCCCTCCGCGGCGCGTGGCGGGGCAATTGCAAATTCGCAGCAGGATCTGGCGAAGAAATTATTGCACTTGTACTGCACGATTAACTACCACCAAACATTATTATTATTATTATTATTATTATTATTATTATTATTATTATTATTATTATTATTATTATTATTTTATAGCATTCTAAGTAGTTAAATTAAATTCATAAAATGAGTATGTATGAGAAGAATGTGAACACCTGCTTAGTTAATTTAATTATTGTTTGATTTATTTTCTGTATCTTCTAATATGAGACAACACAGAAATAAGACAATACTTTAAAAGATACAGAGAACAAATAACAATTAATAGACAATCAATAAACATAAACAAGTTAATTAATTTAATTATGTATTAGTAGTTATAAATAACTATAAAATTCCCTGTGCAGGGAGATCATCGGATTGCTTCGCACAAAAAGGAAGATAAATTGGCCACAAGGTTTAAAATAAGAGTAGTATTAAATGAATGGATAACAATATTAAATATAGAATATTTTATTAATAAAATAATTATTATTATATTAATACTGTCTGGGCTACGTAGCTTAGTCCAAAAATCCAATCTTCCATACGATAATTCTGACGAACATTCATATCATACGTTTCCCAAAACCGAAAAGACGACTCAAGTGTTGGGGACAGATTTAAGTGATTATGACCTACTATGTAATCGTAATGCTCCAGAGTTCGTCGGTAATAAGATACATGGTCGGTAATTTGATACATGCGAGGGGGGATTTTAAAGAAAAAATGAAGTCGTTTCTGAGAAAATAATTTAAACATTTCTTAAATTTTAAATTTTACCCGAAAACTACTCATATTTACGAAAATTTGTACGTGACGTATTTCAAAATATGTCTTTGAACTACAAGAAGACGCCGAAAATTTGTTTCACTTTTGCAATTTTCGAAAAATTAGGCTCTGTAACGACCAATCTCTAGACGATTTCAACGACCAGCGCTGTAGCAGGGGGACCAAGAAAATCTTGAGCATATGACTGGTCGGTTTTTCTACCGAAAAGCCAAAACGCCTTACAAATGCTAGTCGTATGTATTGTAAATGTATTGTAGCGCACAGCATAAACGACTCACAGTTATATTTGGATAAAATATTTTATCCAGTACCATTGTATAAACTATGATATTCAATACTTTATCTCATACGCTCGCCTTTATGAGTTCCTTACTTCGGCATTTAGAGTAAATTAAAGCCTCATTATCATATCCAATATAATTATTTCTGCAGCTTTAATGGCTAATTGTACCCAATGTAATAAAGGATACTGTCGAAGCCAATGTAATACTATTACGCATATGCGATTACAGCCAGAAAAATGTCAAAATGTTCGTAAAGCGATGATACAAGGTAAAATTACACGTGACATATTGCATATTGCACGTAGACAAAAAATATTATGTTTTCGTTAGTCATTATTCATTCAAGTTACTTGCATTAACTTGCATTTAATGGCCTCTTTGAGCCATTTTAAAACAACTATTACTATTTCTGACCACATTAACAACTTTTTATTTTCATTGGAAACAAAATTCTATAATTCACTGGAAACGCAATGTGTATTACAGTCAGACCGAGTTGGAGAATAAGAAAGATGAGCTTCCTTACCCTTCCGAAGTTATATTTAAGAATTGAGTTACTTAATAAGATCCATTTAGGTTACGAAAAAGTGACATATGTAAAAGTACTGTCGTACTGATCTATGTATCTTGTTATTCCAGTCGAAAGAAAATTAAAGTTAAAAATGAAAACGATGTGTATTACATAAAAATGAGTTGTTTACTTCTCATTGACAACAATCGCATTAAAGCTACGGAGTGTCTGTTCTATTTGACTAACAACGTTCAATTTTAAATGCACTTGATTTAACTGTCTCGTTACAGAGCACACGAAGCGTAGGGTTCCACGGCAGAAGTGAGCGTCTACTTGGTTTCTGTCCGGGAGATGCCGTAGGCCTAGACGCCAACTCTTCGGCCATTTGGTGGTAAAATGCTCCGAGGAAGATCGCGGTATAACGGCTGAAACATTAGTACCTGGTATAGCGCGCGGCGCCTCCTGGTCAGCTGAGTAGGTATATACATAGAGTTTTTGAATGAAATACAGCCCTTGAGAACAAATAGATTTTATTAACTCGCGAAAATTATCTAGCGTTCTTTCTTGTGCT
The DNA here is from genome assembly GCA_038098605.1 of Gryllus longicercus. Classification (NCBI taxonomy): domain Eukaryota; kingdom Metazoa; phylum Arthropoda; class Insecta; order Orthoptera; family Gryllidae; genus Gryllus; species Gryllus longicercus. The sequence goes on along the minus strand of JAZDUA010000034.1, from coordinate 5,453,796 downwards.
ACGTGTTTCACATGTAAATAATACTTATTAACTTCTTGCTCTTGGCATTTCTTGTGTATAGGCAAGTCAGAACATGCCGCTAAATTTCCAGTATATATTTTAAATTAGTTAAATCGTCCGTAATTTAAGTGCGACAGGGAGTTTCCGATACAGCTAAAAAGTCGTAGCCGAAGGGCAGTTTCCGAGCATAACTTCCTTTTAAATCTCAGATCGTGGCGTTTTCAGCTACAGCTGAGAAGAATTGTTTTGATGGACGGGTGATGATATGATTTGAAATGATGAGGGAAGAATTGGTGGGTTAGAAAGCAAGGAAAACAGGAGAACCCTATAAAACCAGGCGCAGACCCGTTTTGCTGTAACAAATCCCCCATCTTGCTTCGAACGTGGGACCCAGACGTGAAAGGTGACCGGCCTGGCCGCTACACCACCCAGGCTTAGGTGGCTCAGGGCATCTACTGATGTCGCTGCTGGGCCGCGAGGTCCTAGGGCTCATTTCCGACGGTGGCAGGATTTTCACACCCCTTTCCCACACTTACACTCTCACACCCACTACACTACTACACGTGCAGGGAGAGCGGTCGGGACCTCAGAGCTTGTCCCGGGGAGGGCGGTGCCCGGGTGGCGGGAGACGCTAGCGGCGGGAAGGCCACGACGGATCTCGCATCCAGCGGGGAAGGCCGCCGCAACCACCCCTGCAATAAAATGTACTACACTTACGGGACTAATGACTTAAGCAGTTGCGCCCGCAACCACCAAGTCAATGAATCAATTAGACGCTGTCCGGAGAAGAATTGTAGCAGGCTGCTCTAAGCGGTAGTTAATAACATTTATCCCCTCTTCTCTCATTTCTCGTCTCTTCTCTCTCCACTTGCACATCGTTATCAAAATTAATTTTCCCAATCTGACATCTCTGCTGCCTTTCTTTTCTTAATCTCTATTCACGCCTATCTCTATTCTCGCTAAATCATCTCCACCTCCGTTCACTACATTCTGCTCGTATCGCATTGCCTAGCCCCCGCTTCATTCTGCGCGCCTCCTTTCTAAGTCCACACTTAATCTCCACTTTATTAGACTGTTTTGAAATTTCACCACACACTTCCTCTCACTCCAAGTCTTTTTCTCCGCTCCCGGATCCAAATGGAGATTTGGAAATGCATGAATAAGAAATAGAACAAATTTCAAATTGGTAATGTTTGAGCAAGCGATGTATCGAGAAAGAGGTATGCTAATCGCCCATGGGGAGTGGTGCACGGGACGCGAGAGAAGCATTTTAAGAAAAGTTAAGTCCTGGCGCTCGCGGTGCTTTCCCCTACCGACGTGGGCGTGGGCGCGGGCGCGGGCGCGGGCGGGGCGCTCGCCGCCGCCGCCATGATGCGGCGGCCGTCGCCATGGCGACCTGCGAGAGCATCCCGGGCGGGTGGGCGAGGCTGCCGCCGCCCTCCCCCACGGCGCTTCTTCGCCGCTCTCCTCTTCGGCCCCTGCAGCACGTGGGCGCCGCTGGGCTCAGGGTTGCACTCACCACAGCTGCAGCAAAATTCCTTCTTCAGATAACTCTAGGGAAAGCAAGGGCGCTGAGGTGATGCTGGGCGAACGTGGCGAATGAAGAGGCGTGCAACGCTCGGAGCGGGGGCGGAGGGAGCGCCAATTGACGCCGGCGGCTCGCGTGGGCGCGCGCTGCTGCTGCTGCTGCTGCGACGGAGGGGGCGTGGCGCGGACCTGATCAGGGCCGCGGTGAGGTGGGTCGGGGCGGCTCGGGGGCGAGGGCGGACACAAGGGCGACGCTGCGCGCGCTGCCTGGCTGGCGGGTGGGCAGCACGGGCACCGTCGCCTTCGTCAAAGGACCTCCTCCGCCTCACCCCGAGCGGCAGACGCCCCGCCCCGCCCCGCCCAAAATCAACTTATTGATTCACGCAGCGCCAAATTGTTCATTTAACCTGGCGCGCCCCGCCGACGGACGTGGCCCCGCGAAGGCGACTCGCGGCCGCGTGTGTTGGGCGCGCTGCGGAGGACGAGCAGCGCGGGGACGGCGGCGGCGGCGGCGGCGCGGCGGGGGATTGGCTCCGGCCGATGGAGCTGTCGCCGCGCGCCGCCCACGCCCCACGCCCCCGCCCCGCCCCCGCCCCGCCCCCGCCCCGCCCCCGCCAAGCCCTCGCACCTCGCGGGTGGGCGCGGCGGGCGCGGCGGGCGCGGCGGGCGCGGCGGGCGCGGCGGGCGCAGCGGGCGCGGCGGGCGCGGCGGGCGCGCGGCCACCAAGGGAGTTGCAGTGCTGCGGGTGGGCTAGCGACTCCCTAGGGCGATAGAAACAAAAACACACCCTTCAAAATACCATTTTCCGGTTAACACACGCCCCAGAATTGCAGATTGGTGTACCTTCCAGCAGCAACAGCACCATACCTGTATCTTGCAGCACAGTAATCCACCAACAAATGATAGAAGTATGAAGCAAGAATGATACATGTCCATACATTTTCTTCAAATATACAAAACTCCATATGTCCATACAAAACTTCAAACACATTTATCTCAACATCTGATTGTTTGAGTTGTGCCACTCTTGCAGCTTATGGACGATATGTGGTTTGTTTTAATGCCCAGGTCTCTTCTAAACTGGCTTCTTTGGCCTACCTTTGATGTGGGGTGCACTTTATTTGACACCGTAATCGGTTTACAGTACTACTGATACCGTGTACAGTACAAGTTGATTTCGTTTTCCGCGAAAAAAGCCGACATAACTTATCTCAGTCGTCTTGGCTGTTAATATTGCGAAACCTAATCAACGTAGAATTTTGTTAAAAGAACATGTAATACTAATTCATGTGTTCTTAAATATAGTCTGATATCTCTTAATTTCCTCTATTCCATCCATTCTCTGCTATTCATATCCAGTTCATTTTGAATGAAACCCGTCCTCTTAGACTGCAACAAAATGTTTCTTTTTTATTTGCCCAGATTCTACGTGGCCTGCTGTTTTATCATCATAAATGCACAGACCTGTTAAATCATAATTGATACTATCAATTATATTTGTTTTGTCAAAGTCCCTTCTGTTATCGTTACATTAGATTTTGGCGAGAATTACTTTTTACATTTGATTTTAAATCCTTGGTTTGCTACCGTTGTTACCAAATATTTTCAGCAAAAAATATTTTCAACGTAAATCTTATTTTCATGAAATGTTCTATACTAATACATCTTACCTTACAATAATTCAACATGATATTTTGAACTCGAAAATCTATAGACTTGTCGGAGGGATAGTGGTTGAAGAAGACGCATGCAAATGCAACCCGCAACACACATCGAACTTGCACAGTCTTCACATGGAACGTGCATAATTAAAATGCAATGCATTCTATGGCCTCGAGGCCTTGCTTTTATTCCAGGGTTGAAGCCTCAAATTCTCTTCCTTACGTTGAAATCTAACATCGATACCTTCTGTTACGAGGAAGAGTCATCTGGTCAGGAACACTAGATACCTGATATTATTAATGCCAATAGCCCGATAAACAGCAAATAACTAACCGGGACTGTTATCGCCGTGTATGTTTTGAATATATTTTGTAAAACTATCTTATTAAAATAAAAAACTAATTATAAAAAATCAGAAATACTATTTCTTGGAATGAGTGAACCTAGCCACTTTATAAGCCATCTTTAGCCACTTACTGGTGTCGATTGTTCCTCACAAATGACGGGTTGTCAAATCGTTAGAGGATGCCGGCCGTTAAGGGTGGCTTTCATTTCTCTTTGGGGTAGAGAAGACACGGATCTTCTACACGCTGTGGTTTCTCTGTCGACATAAGTACAGTTTTACGAAAAATATGTTGCAAATGGAGATTTAAACTAAGTAAAATATTTGAAGACGATGTACAATTATGTATTGGTCTGGGCCACTATTACGGAAGACGATCTGGGGTGATGTATATAATGAGGTCATGTAATCTTTATTATTTATACAAAATACTTTTTTAATAATAATAATAAGTGAATAATTATTGATTGCTTCTTCAAAATAAATAATAAAACTTTTTAATTTATTTCCTTCTTTTCAATATACGCCCTTTTCAGCGTTTTTCTCTGTTAGAATACTGAAATCATAATTATTTTTGTGTCTTCGTACTCTTCTCCTACAATGTGACTCTGACGACTTCTACTGCAATGATTATTTCAAATTCTGTCTATCCTTTTTTAGCCCGAAATAATGGCCACCAGTACGTTGTATATGTTGGCACGCCTGCCTCGCAGGGGGAGAAATGCGTTTGTTTTTCCTTTTGCCTTTTTCACAGCCGAGCGCCAGCCCTGGCCTCTTAGAACCAGAGTGCATTTGCAGCCCACCAGTCCTCTTCTTATGTGCACCATTCTCTGTGTATCTGCCTATGCAATGGTAAAATAAAAGTGATTTTTCACTTTTTTTCTGCGTACGAAAAAAATTTTCTTTTCTTCTAAACATTCCTACTGAGCGGTCCTTTTACTGCAGGGAAGATAATGGGAGGACTTTTACCTTTTAGTCTGGATTTTATTCTTCCTTTGATGATAAACACCAATGGGAAAATATGGTCCGTGACCCGCCGCCCGCCAATTACGCTGCCTAATGCGCCAGTGGGTGGTGTCCACAGGACTCAAGCCGCATCTCACTTGGCCAACGAACCTCGTTGCATCACGCACTCCCCTGCATCCATTGCTTTAAAAATCAAATTTCGCGCAGTAATCCGATCGGTACTCCTGCCCCCTCTCTCTGCCTGCGACGTCGCTTCAAGTCCTCAACTTGCGTTCGGCGTCCAATCCTCCTCCTCCTCCACGCCGTGCATTGTTGAGAAAGCATCACCGGATACGATAACTGAGGGACGTCGTAGTTCAGTGTGCATTATTGTTGTCAGGGAGGTCCTAGGTTGAATCCCGATGGGTTCGGATTTTTCATGGTAGATGTCTGGGTTGAATGCAACCAGATGTGAATTCTCGCGACTGACTTCTCTGATCGGTAGTTCATCCGGGGTTTCCTGACCAATGACAGGCGAATGACAAGTAAACAGTAATTAAGAAGCCACGAACTGCACTCGATCTTCCCTTACCCATTCTTGTCCTCTTCTTACGCCTTCTACACGCACGGACGTACAAGCGCAGGTGAGGAAAAAGTCATTGAGGGGAATACTTGAAGAGGAAAACCCCGCAAGTAAAGTATTGGATCAGCGCCAGATCTGGCGTTTAAGGAGAGGAATATTACTGGCACCTCCCGTAATGAAACATGCACCACACCATACGGGACTAATGGTATCCGTAGTTGATGCTCCCGGAGACAAAACTCTTTCGCTCCTGAAATCCTCCTCCACCTTACCAACACTCCCCTACGGACACGCCCATCTTGTCACCACTGATGGTTTCCACGGCCCCGCTCAAGCTCCCGCACAGCGACTTCGCAGCAGATCCCTCTCCGCCTTGCGCGCAACCCCATCGCGCTCCTCGCCCGACCCTTCGCCCCTTCCGACAGCGTCCACCACGCACGTTGCGTTCTCCTTGCGCAGCCACGCCCTCTACTCGACGGCCCTTCCTCCTGTCTTCGTCCTCGGCCTCTCCGTTCCCATTCTCCCATTCCATCTTCCCCTGCTTCATTCACGAACCGCCCTCACACACCCCGCGCAGCGAGTTTACATTCGCCCTTCGTCCCACCTCCGCCTCCCACATCGTAATATTCTCGCCAGTGCTGCCCCCACCACCGTGATGCTCTGCGGCGCGCTTCCCCGCCCTGTGGACCTCAAGGCAGTCCCTCCCGCCCTTGCCCCTCGCGCCGCCCACGCCCGCGCCCGCGCCGCGCAGTCGACAACATAAGCCGCGGCTCCCCGCCCCGCCCTCCGTGGCGGGCGGCGGGGCGGGCGGTCTATCGATCCGCGCTGCCTGGGCCCCGCTCCGCCACGCCCACGACCGCCGCCCGCGCCCGCGCTCAAACCCGCGCCCCCCGCGCCGCCGCGCCGCCGCCGCAGCTCCCGCTGGACCAGCCCAGCCCAGCGCAACCCGGCTCGGCTCGGCTCGGCTCGGCTCGGCCCGACTCGGCCCGGCTCGGCTCGCCGCACGCGCGCCACCCTCCAGCCGCCCACGCCCCCTGCATTGTTGTGCGCTGCACACACGCCTTCCCTGCGCCTCGCGACCGCTCTCATCCACCTCTCGAAAGAAGGTGTGATGGCAATTACAAACCCTGAGACATTGCGTTGGGAACCAACCATCACGGACTTAATAGACGCAGCGTCTGTCAGCTGAACGTATGAGCGTTGGCTCGTGGGCTGCTGGGAGCCAACGATCGAGGCGCTGGGCAGACGCGGTGGCCACGAGCCGAACGAACCGCGAGCGCTGCGATCACTTGTTTTGCTCCAACGGCTACATTCATTTTAAGTGGTCCATAAGGTGCTGACGCCCTCTTCATTGTATTCGCCTCATGCACGTCTATCCCACTGGCTGTCATCCAAAGGACTGACCAAAAGAAGTGATATGTCGATGGGGACCAACTATCACAGTGCTTAATACACTGTCATCGCGATACCACCGTGAAAAAAAGCACTTCGGTTAGTTCTTTGAGTACGTTTCTAAGCTTGAGTAACGATCACATTTATTTTAACCGTAACATAAGTTCACGGATATCAAACGCCAGGTATTCATGCCCATTCCATTGTAGGCTTCACGCTCAGGTAGGAATACACTGAAGGTCTGGGGCGGACCCAACGGTAGGCCATGGGGGCCATGCCCCCCCCCCCCCCAAAAAAAGGTTTAAAGTTCTCCTGTGTTACCTTCCTTTATTTGGCAAAATTGATTTAAACATTTAATTGTTAAAAGTATTTCATTATTTTAATCACAGTATTGTATAGTGTCTATAAACACTACAAAATGATATACAATGTAATAAAAATATGTTTATTATTTAACAAAAGACTATGGTTACCCCCTCCCCCAATGATCGGCTGAATCCCCCCAGCTAAACATTTACTCCGCCTGCATAACCGCTTTATCTTCGGAGTGACAAAGAAAGTGTGATTAGCAATACTGGGGCACAGTGGTATTTGCACGTGAGCGGTACGGTTGGTTAGTTGTTTTAACATATATATATATATATATATATATATATATATATATATATATATATATATATATATATATATATATGGCTCATTCTACCTACACTGGTACTTCGGCACGCTTACCATCTGACCGATCAAAAGAAGTCTGGTTGGCAATTACAGACCCTATGACATTTCAATTGGAACCAACTGTCGCTGGATTTAAATAGATGTGGTATTTATGAACACAGGAGCGCCACGATTAGTAATTTTGAATGATTGTCTCCATTTCTTTACATCAACGGATCTCTAAGTTGAGTGGGTGACAGCGGGTGCCGGTGTCCGCTCCCTTGTGTGATTTACGCGCACGTACTCTGCCAGGCCTCTGCTGCGTAAGCGCGTTTATGCACGGCGCGACCAAGAGAAGTGATGTACGGCATCTCGATGGCAATCGCGATTCACGACGCCCAAATAGACGAATTATGTGAGGATGAAACCATGCACCGTGAAAGCCCACTTCATCCTGATTCTCTAGTGGTGTTCTCTACGGTTCACTTAAAAAGTATGCCATTAACATTTAAGTGACACGGTCATGGTTTTCAAACTCACCTTATGTTGATTGTTTTAAAAATGACATTTTAATCAAACCGTAGTATCCACATCGCCATTCTTTCACGGTATCAGATATTTATTCTTTTAAATTTCAGGCTACTTTGACTTCATTGCTTCTTTTATTTTGTTCCTTTCCGGGTCAATGACCCCCATCTCCATCAGGTTTTTGTTCAGTTTCCCTGATCCATTGAGCCAATACTGAGAGTCGTTTGCAGCGATGTAACGGAGAACTAGCCTCGAAAAGTTGCAGTTTAGGCTGGGAATTGACACACCTATTCTCTTACACCGTAGTGACAGGTGATTTTTTCACGCTACTTCATATTATTATGAAACATGCCAAGAACTGAAGATTGAAGTAGATGGTAATATTTACTTACTATAATCTGACGACATGCATTTACGTCCAGATGCCAAGTTCAAAATTATTACAGTCACTAAAATGCAATTTGCGAAGAAAACGAATTTTTGACAACTTTTGTCTGTGGATCTTTGCCTGTTTTCATCTTCCTTCCTGTTTCCATATTCTCTGCCATATTCACTACTCCTCGCCTGAAAGTTCATCATCACCAACGTCATTGTCTCATATGCTGATGTGCGGGAGACGGGGCGAGCGCCAGCAGCGCGTTGCCAGGGCTGTGAGAAGTCCAACATTACATTGTTTTATCAAGTCAATACAGGTGATTGGTTCACAACAACGTCGTGACAAATCATCTCAATTTAAGAGTATAAATACAATTAATATTAAATTAATTAATTTTAATATTTAATGTAGCATTATCCCTTTACAGATGTATCTTTACATATTTCATCGAAAGAACAAAGACAGCAGCATTTGCATCCAGGCGTCCGGCTCAGCGCAATTATTGTGCACCTCTGAAGCAGTGTTCACAGCAGTGGAGTTCCAATCGCCGTCTTCTTTTTCTAGTGCCATTGAGTATCTACGACAGAGAACTGTTAGTTGATTTATTGAGTAATTATCAAATGACGAATGTTAAATAACAGATGAGATGAGATGCAAGGAAGAATTGACTTCGATTTCACAATTACAAGATGAAACCATCCGTACATTTAGCGGGATTAAAACCCACCATAATGATTACATACCTGTTAACGGGTGTCAATCATCTGCGCTATTTATATCGGCAACAGACGTTATTTTTCACTGAATATTTGCCGCGCCTGCGCCTCACTCTCTTCGGCGCAAATCTGAAGATGAGGTAAGTTTCGAGCAGGCTAATAAAGCAAGGGTAAAGAAGCCATACGCAGAGAAGCCTGGGTAGATTCATTGAACCTCCTTCTTACGAGAGCTTGACTTAAAGCAATACGAAAGGGCCCGAATCACTTTTTAAAATATTCAAGAGTCATGAGTGTGGTGAACAAGAAGAAGAAGAAATTGATGATTCTGAAAGTCCTTCTCATCTTTCTCACATTAAGAGTCAATGGAGTAAACTCCCGGCCTTCCGAATGCTAAAAACTACCGCAAACTATTAACGTATTGGGTTGATGCATACGCTCGTGTGGTATTGTATTGTGTTGGCAACAATGCAGCGTGAAGATATTGTTTATTGTTATTCCGTTGTTTTAATGTAGTTTGGAGTTTGTGTTTGTGAAACACTGGCGTTTTTGATTGTGATGTATTATTTGTATATATTTCAGACAAACGAATATTAAATGTCAAGCTGAGAAAAGTTTGCATTTCCGAGACATTTTAATCTTCGAGTTTATGCGAGAATCCAATGCAGCAAGAGCTGCAAGAACTACAAGAAGTGCACGCGAATGAAGCAGTTTCTGAAAGTACAGCACAAAAATGGTTCCGCTTTCGAGCAGGACGGTTTGACTTGTCGGATGATTCACGTTCTCGAAGACCAGATTTTGACTACAATCGCTTGAATGTCTTGCTTTATCAGAATTCTCGCTAATTAAAGCGAGAAATGTCGCAAGTATTTTAATGTAATCAGACAACTTTTGTATGCCTTATGCATTCGATGGAAAAGGTACAGAAATTGGGTATATGGGTACCACATGTGCTACGTGACAGTAACAAAAATCAACGAGTACGAGTAAGCATCTATTTGTCATTGTTTGCCCGGCACCGGTTGGCTTGTGATAGGCACAGAGCATTCCTCTCAAATATTGTCACCGGCGCCGAGAAATGGTGCCTGTGGGCCAACATATAGAAGAAAGAGTGGTCAGCTGATCAAAAACAGCAACTCCCCGTTCCAAGGATGGAGCTCAACCACGGAAAATCATGTTGTGTTTGTTGCAGCAAATATGCCATTCTTTACCATACAATTCTTACGAACAACATATCGATTACCTCTGCTGGGTATAGTGAGCAGCTAAAACGTCTTTCCCTTAGTCTCAACAACAAGAGACAAAGCCAACAACCAGTCTGATAACACTCGTCTGCAGGCAGTGCAACTGACCAAAGGTGTGGTTGCTGAACTGGTCGACTTAACACGAGTAACTCAGAAGCACATTTAACCATATGTCAGCAGTAGATAATTGTTAAGTAACAGATGTGATTTTCATTATTGAAGTATCCGATGTAAAGGGGTCGGAGCAACATAGTGATAAATATTACATATATTAATTTTTATAGGCCAATGGGAAAAAATTGTTGTATACGTTAATACATTTCCCCGTTTTTGTATGCCCTTTCTGCTGCTTTGTTTACAAATCTTATAGTTCTGTGAAAGCATTTGGATCAAAATGTTTTTGGGGGGATGAAATTTTAAATTTTCTTCTATAATACGTTATTTATTAATTACAGTTTTATTATTCAGGTAGTTTGCATTACTGGTACAATAAAATAAATGCATAAACAACAATCAATATTGAAATCCAGAACCAGAATTTTAGTGTGTAAAAGAGCCTCACGAGGCAATGAAGCCTGCTATTAAAAAGATATATTTTGCTTGACCAGCAGTCCCTCAGCAGAATGTACTTTGGCACAACAGCTCTTTACGATCTAAGGCCTACCAGAAGCGGCGTCCCGGCCTTGGGCCATGGGTTAAGGTTAGTGTGGTTAGCATATAGATATTCCCTACGCTGTTTTTATGGTCTTCTCAATCTGAGAAGTGAGCTTTCTCATCGTCACACAGCAACGGATACTGGGCCATTGCAAGGAAAGCGCCCAATTAATGTTTGCCCGACTGGCAATGGGCTGCGAAAGCGAGCACGTCATCCGAAGACCCGCTGAGGGCCTAGCCACACAGCAGTGCGATATGATTATTGGATCGGATTGTATGAGTTATTTAATTAACACGTGGAAAGCCACTTCGGGTAAATGCTTGTTATAGTGGGGATTTTGTATATTTGTTGCCAGTTTTTAAAGCTATGGCTGAAGGAATGTGTAGAATGTTGATATAGAAGTGAAAGTATAAGAGAGGCAAATGAACGAGTAATGCGAAGTCAATAATGGAAATAGTGGTTTGCTAGTTGTTTTTTTGTAATGGCACGAAAGATCTTGGTTGAGGAAACCTGGATATTTAAAATAGTGGAATAGCTCCCCGATGCCCAAACAAGAAAACGCAAGCCAATGTAAGCGCAGCGGGCGTACGCACGGGGCTCGATAGACGCTCCGTAACTTACCTGCATCGACAGGATAGGAACATTTGAATGCTTATGAGGATATTACGAGAGAAAACATTAAAATGAAATTATGGAAGGGAAATACGAAAAGACAAACAGACAATATCATCTAGTTAATTAGTAAATAAGTGAATCTGAATGAATAAAATTAGGTAAAAATAAAATTATGTACGAATATGAAGCACGGGCGACCAAAGACTCGTCGCTCGATCCTTGGCCTCCTCAGCCTTGAGCCCTCGCTGCCTCAATCGCTCTTTGCTGCGTCAAGTGCGCCATCTGGATGTCGCCCGAACCCCTTCAGGTGTAACATCGGGAAGCGCCCTTGTGCACGCGTGGCACCTGCTGCGCACGCGGCACGCACACCTCGACGCCCCTGGAAACAAAAGGTGTCATTGAGTGACTGATTAGTGATAGCGGGCGCTGCAGCTGCTAAAGTCATTGCGGGATTTTTATCGCGGGAGTGGTTGGCGATCTTTCCCCGCTGAGTGGCGATATCCAAAGCCGACCTACCCGACAACTTGCGAGGTGTCCGCAACCAGCAATGTTCCACCAGCGAGGCGCCCTAGCCGGGACAAGCTCTAAGTTCCCGACCGGCATGTGTGGTGGTGTAAAGCATGTAAGTGTAAGTGTGTGAAAGTGTCTTGCGAGGATTGGACATGGAAGAGGAAGGAAAGATTGCGTGCGGTCCGAAACTCGTCTGTTAAGGTACTGCTCCGGCTCGTACTCGCTACGTACTCGCCTGGCGTTGACCTGAGGAACCGCTGGAATTCTCATTCAGACTGCGCAGACTCATTAAATCTTGCCACCATTAGGACTCGAGCCCTAGAAGCACAGCAATGACATCAATTGATGCCGTGAGCCACCTAAACCGTTGGGCTTGCTGAATACAAGTATTTGGAAGAAAGGGTCAACTTTCAAATGAAAAACCTAAAAGAAATACTTCACAAGATAGTTCAATTGCGTAACGAATTTATGCAATGAGGTCGGGAAATCAACGAGTGAAAGTTTCAGATAGTGTTTCGGAAGTTGTAGATGTAATTACGTATTTCTAATACACTTGAAACATTTCTTACTTCAACCAAACTAGTCCAAGTTGCATATTTGTTAGGAGCAACCAAAACATTATAGTGTAGATATGCGTAGTACCGAATTTACAATTTTGCGTCGCATTATGTCTTTCGCTGTTTGGCACTAAGGTGAAAGGAAATGTCCCAGCAGATAGCGCCAGTGTAGGAAATAACTTGGTGAAATAATCAAAACATGTAATTTTGGACCTGTTCAGTTCTTGAAAGGAACCCCTCTCTTCATATTATGTCAGTGTTTGTTGTGGTCTCTAATGACATGGTAGTAGTAAATGTGTATAGGTGTTGTGGTGCGTTATCGTTGGCATTTTTCATGAAATAATTGTAAACGTTGTCATTGACAATAAAAGTATTTAATATAAGAGCAGCTTTCGATGGCTTAGCCATCATCATCAGTTGTCTGCTGGATGGAAGCCACAAAACGACTACCTAGTAGTAAGTAGACGAGTAGTAAATGTGACCTTTGAAATAAAGAAAATCAAAAAGGCAGGTAATTGTCAAAAGTTTTCTTTTTGTTGATAGGTTTCACCCCTCGTTCTTTATCTCTAATTAAGTATTTTTGTGTTTCATAAAATGAAGAGTTATATATTGAGTCATCGTAAGGTTTACAATTAACATAATACTGATTATATTTATAAGGAGCCTGTAATTACATTTGAAATGTCATGTCAGTGAGAATAATGTTGATTGACCTGCATCATAAAAGGAACAATTTCTCACTTACCCTTTTACTTATTTGTTGCTGTCATTAAAAATTGATTTATCTTCCCGTAAGTTCATACATTCAGTACTGGTACAATAAACATTGCATACATTAGTGTAGGGGATTAGTGTTGTTTCGCCCATATCGCAAAGGGAACAATTTCGCAAGGAGGTTTACTGTCACGTGACCCCTACTGCAATGCAAGCCCGCACCTTCCTGGCTCTAAAATAGCAGCCACCCCCAACGCCGTGGCTGCTAGCTTCAGTTCTCAGGAATGAGTCTTCCGCATCCTCCTCCCACGCACGGCAGCCAACGTGACGCCGTAGTGTAAAAGAAAGTTGATGAACAGTGTAAGCAAAAGGCAAACATCTGGATTAGACATATGAATGGCGCGGTAGTAAAATACGATAACCAATCGACTATTGTAGTTTTTCCTATACTCTAATATTTTGTTCCTGTTATTTGTTGTCCATGGACTGTGCTACTCTAACAGTTCAAATGTATTGTCATTTCAAATGTTTGTAACCGCCTTTGTATCACGTAAGGTAGCTGTCTGTTTAGGGCAAAAGGCGTTCTTCGCCGCGTGGCCGGGGGCGCCAGCCGGCCCTTGTAGCTGTGGCAGTGGTGGTCGCGGCGGTGCTAACAAGTGTTTGTAAACCGCGCGTGGTATTTTTAACCCTGCGCCACTCACCTTGATGAATCCCTGACTTGCCGCGCTGCGTCTGGCTGGAGCCTACGCGGCTGCATGCGGGGGCGGAGGCGACAGTGGGGTCGAGTGTGAGGACGAGCGGGGGAGAGCAGAGGTTCGTGAGCGGTGGAAGGAGGTGGGAGCGGAGCAGGAAGGGATGACGGAAGGGTGGAAGGGCAGGAGGGTGGACGGAGTCGTAGGCCGGAGTGGCGGCGAGGCCGAGCTGCAGGTGGAACGATAGAAAGCAGGGCTACAGGACGCGTTCTCTCTGTGCGCTCGCTTTACCTTCGTAGTTTACCAATGCGATTACGCAAAATGCGAATGAAATTCCGTGTACGAGCGGTAAATATGTTCATTAAGGCACTTGTTCATATTTCATTATATGTGGCGCAGAAATGTCTGGCTGCGCGAAATCGTACAACACCCCGCAGTCGCCCTGGCCCCAGGAGGAAGAGGGTCAGGGGCAGAGGGAGGGTTGAAATCGAAACGAAAGGGAGGCGAAGAGTTCGTGGAAGGGAAGGCGGGGAGGAGGTAGTGGAGCAGGAGTATGTGAGGGCGGATTAAAATTTTTCGGCATCCTAAACAGGCGCTTGCGTGCCTTACGCCAATTGTAGTCCCCCTTTATCAGCTTATTGCTACTACTCCCTATTGTCATTGTCAATTTCCTTCTCACGTTCATTCCAAAGGACTTTTCACCGATACTGTCGAATAGTTTCAATAAGTTCAGAATTTCTCTTGAACACATTTAATTATTGTTCATTACACTTCCACTCCATTTGCAAATTGGTCTTACTCTTTTCCAGCTATCTTATCAATGTATTTCATCTGTTTTTTAATATGATCAACTACATATTACTATCTCATTTAACACTTCCTTTTCTGACAGTTGAACTATAACGAAGAGAATATTTGTTTCATCAAGATGCTTTCGCAGCCAGTTTCTACATAATTAGATGTTTCAGTTCAGCTTTATACCAATATTTCTCTAACAAAACACATTGCCTGGCAGTCGTGTGTTCAGAAGATAGAAGACTTGCACTGTCTTTAAGATTTCAGGAAGCAGTCTTAGTCGGGAAAGTAGCTGCAGCGAAGTCGGGGGCGGGTGAGAGGGGGGTGGAGCCAGGAGGGGACTAGGCCAACAAACGCCCTCGCGGAGGTCGTGCAGCCAGTGCCCCGACGGCGGGGGTGGGGGCGGGGGCGGGACACCGCGGGGCACCCGGCAACTGTTAGGAAGGTACTCTGAGGACGCCCGTGTACATGAGGCGTCTAAAGGGGGAATAGTAAATATTTCAGGAGTAGTGGGAACTTCCGGGGAAAGACAGGTGTAAACACGCTTCCAATTGTGTGCAGTTACAGCTATTGGTTTACATAAACATATAAAACCAATCTATGAAACAAACCTATTTATTTATAATAAACAATGTAATAGTGCAATGACTTGATTTACAATAGTTAAAAATAAACCTTAAAATGCTAACTAAATGCTATTTTCAATCTCTGAATTGTAGCTGACCTAGATTGAGCAGGCAGTCGCTCGCACAAATCCTGTGTGATTAATACACTATTGCACAAACGTCAGAGACAAATGCATTTCTATTCCTAAATGGTTACTCCTGTTTTGTACATACTGAGCGAACTGGAGACTAAAATGAGGTAACACAAGAGGTTCGCTGACAAAGGTTTAGGCAGGAAAGTGTTCACGCAATCCCTCATAAGGGCAAAAGAAGAATTGAAAAGAAAACGGGAGAAAAGGGGAAAATCGGTGCCCTCGATATCAAATATCATTCAGATCGTTATTCCCAGCGCAAAGAACCACAAAGCGAGCGATCGAGAGGCTAGTTTTTGTTCCACGGACCACGAAAACCGCTGCGGAGCCGCGGCGCGTCAGGGGGAAGACCCGCGTGGGAATATCGAAAAACGAGGCGGCTTCCATCGCACGAGCGCGAACGCGGCGCGGCGCGGCGCCCCCTCGTCCACGCTCCCCCTCGCCACGCGCGCCCCCGCGCCAAATGCGTTCGGTCCATTCGTGTTTCCGCCGCGTTGCCCATTGGTGCCGTAAGAGATGGCAGCCATCTCCCTCCGCCTGATGGCGCCGATCTACGCTGCTTTTCCCACATTTTCCCCAACCAGGTGTCTCCCCACCGGCAGGGCCCCGTCCTCGCGGGGTCGAGCTCTGAGCGTCCGACGGGTCCCCGACGTGTGCGTGGGTGTGCGAGGGACGAGGGGAGGGCGACGAAGAGGACGCTCGGATCGCGCGCCGTCGTTGCCCCTTTGTTGCGGCGCTGCTTCGGCAATCACCTGCTTTTGTTCGAAGGAATCACGTGCAGCCGGCATCTCATCTAGGCAGCGACTGAATCCGTCCTCGCTAATGTCACAAGTCGCGCCCGAGGGCCTTCCGGTCGGTGGCGGTGCAGTGGTCATTGGTGCGCGGAGCCATCCAAAGCGGCGCACTGCGTGTAGCACATCCGGGCAGCAATTTTACAATCTACTATACAAATATACTTTTCAAATAAGAAATGCATAGCAATATTAGAAGCGATTGTCATAATGTGCAGTTTATTCCATTGAAAAGTATTTAGAAGGGAGGTAAGGAAGACTTTGTCGTTTTTTCTGGACGATCATCAATTCCCTCTTCTCGATATCCTTTATCTTCTTTTTCTTTACTCTCGTGACTGGTAGCTACGTAAGGTGAGTCGACTACTTATATATCTTCATTTTCATTGACATTATGGTCGCGCCCTTATTTCCAAATTCTCGTAAGAAGAGCTGTCATAAACAGGGAGCTCATTTTAGATAGGTGATCTCTAAAAAACGAAAGTTAACAATTCTCGTCTTTGGTCGTATTCGGTTGGCTCTAAATGCAAAAAATCATCTGTACAAATCTTAAAGTTTTTTGGAAAGTAACGAAGGATTGAAATTTAAAAGGAATTTAACATAGAAAACCGTGATTTTTGAGACATGATTGCAAAATCACTGTTTTACAACGTTTTTATGCTCCATTGTCCAAAAACTGAAGTTTTGAATTTTGACCATTGTCAATTTGAACGTCATTCCTAATGGCAGAGATAATGCCCACTCCGCTCAGTGCGGCCAGGCCGTGGCGCCGCATCACTGAGGGCTTCGGGAAGCCTGCGTTTCCTTCCCTGCCTGTTTTGCGATTCATTTAGTGTATAGTGGATGCTCCTCCATTTGTGGATTATTATCTTCAGAGCAACGGTGAATGGTAAGGGAAGCAGAGATGAAAGCCTAATAGAAAAAAATTGTATCTTTGAATACCCACGATGATGTGTTAGGCAGTGAGTGGCATGGGAAACGAGAGAACCATCTACCTGGAGTACATATTCCACATGCATTGTCGGACGATTTGCTGAGTGAAATTTGTGTATACTGGAACGTTTTATTATTTCCTTATTATAGGACAGACGTTAAGTGAAAACAAATGTACGTTAAAGGACCGTTTGCGCTCTCTCTCTCCCACACAAAGCAGGAACGGAAGGGCGCGTTGGGGCGCCGCTGCGCTTTGAGCGTCGGCGCAGGCGAGCGGCGCGCTTTCCCTCCGTCGTGGGCTGTGGCGACGCTCCGACTGCGCGCATTCCAATCGCGTTCTCCGACCACCGCTGCCTCCGCCTCTACAGAAGCCACGCGCAGCACTACCCCTGCGCCCACCACCCTTACCGCCCCCGCCACCGGTGTCCCTTATCCCCGCCACCCCCCGCAGAGCCACGGCCCCCGCTGCTTCCATCCTTCTCCCCCGCTGGCGCGCGGCCCGCCCCCGCCGCCCAGTGCGCCCCAACGCCTAAACGGCGAATGGCTCGCCGCTGGATTGCAATTATTGGAACCAAGTTTCACACATAATGTTTATTCCTCTAAAATTTACAGATTAAATAACGTTTCACTCATAGATAACCATTCTGTACGATATTGAAATAGAGATTTTTTTCTTAATGAAATCTGTTGCTGAAAGGTAGATCTTGAGATGAGGTCAGGATAATGTTTTGAAAATATGAGTTTTTTTGCGCGTAATTTGGTGTGAAAAACAGGTAATTTTAGCAATTTTTTCTCAAATGGCTCCAATTTTTTTCTATATAATTGTTCCTTGTCTACAGCAAAGGTCAGTAAAATGGTGCTGGTCTCGTTAATTACGAACTCTGATTTTAGAAAATGGCAAGAAAATTAACATAACAAAGAATGCAATATTGGTGAAGAAATTTTCTTAAACAAAATCTGTTCTTGAAGTTGATGCAATTTTAATTAAAATCTTAAAAACGGCTCCAAAGCTTATTGTTTGTTTTTTTCATGGATAGGGCAAATAACAAATAATGACTCGTATAATGTTCGTTAATCTCTCTCAACTTTCGAATATTTCATAAGTTAGAAATGCATTGCTTTTTTAAAAGCTGGGAATGAATTCAGCATGATGAGGTAGCGGTAATGTGCGTGGCCGGTTGACTCGAAGACCGGAGTTCGAAACTAGGTGCCAGGAAAAAATATTTGCTGGTTGGAAACACTTTTGCCGGTTCGTGTAGTACAATAACGCAAAAACGCATGTGCTGATGTAGCGACACTAGTTTAAAATGGCATTTCTTGGGTGCTCACACGTATTGAATTGCGCGGCTATTCCTCCGCCGAGGCCCTCCGCCGCCGGCGCGCAGCCAGCGAGCAAGGGGCCTGCCCTCGATCGTGGCGCTGCCCAACGAATCCTCTCGAAGAGCAGTCTCACTCAGGGGCGCTGCTCGCGTCGCTGAGAGCCATCGCGACTCAGTCTTCAGGCTGCTGCTATTCGGTGCATTAAATGGTGAAGGTCGAACGCAGGAGCTTCGTTTACAACTCGAAAGTGCGAAGTGTCACCTGAGGTGTTCAGTGAAGAGCAGTTAGGTTAAGTACAATGGCATCTGTTACCTCGCTAACCTTTACAACTTCCTACCCTCTGTTTAATCCCTCTTTGTTGCTATAATTATATATTACCTTATTTAGGCAATCAAATGCTACCGGGTTATACCTAATTAAAGTTAATTTTTTTCTTTATCGTTATATTTATTATTTCATTTTCCGTTGTTCTGCACTGCCATATTTCAATAACTCTAACCACCTTGGGTTTTCTAATGTCAATTTTATCCGGTTCAAGTCCAAAGTATGCTTCAAAGCTGATCCTATTTCGGACTTTATCCACCCAATTTCGATAAAGTCGACAATTAGGTAGATTCAGGCTTTGGTCGAAACATACGCATAATCAGACCAATACCTGACAATCAGCCTCAATATTGTGAAAAATAATAATGAATATTGTGATACAGTTTTGCGAGTATCGTTATGTCATATTTGCCCTGCAGATGCGCTATGAGCCAACCAAAATTACCTGGTGTCGCTCGTCCACCAATTGCTTCACACTTGGGGTGCAAGTTCGAATGCCGTGCAACGCATCCCGCAAAAGATGCTACGCGAAAAGTACTGTTTTCACTGTGTGACTTTGACTTGGCAAACTGTCTTACATCTCTTAATGTGCTAACGGCCATTCTTGGCTTCGCAAGTCCAGGAAAATTATAAATCTATTATCCGCTGCTTTGCTTCGGCGCCAACATCAATCTGGCTCGATAACGAGGGGAGGAGGCAGGCTTTCGTCCCATTGCAGGAGGTAAGCGCCCCCCCCCCGGTGTCAGCGCACGGCCGCCACGTCCCCACGTCTCCATTAATCCTCGCCGTTGCAGCACTTGCTCTGCGAACGTCCGAAACGCGTGCCCTTCGCCCTCCTTTCGTGATGAAATTACTGAAGTCTTCTTCGTCAACCTACTAGGTTTACTCAGAGAGCCAGCTTTCGTCAACTCTGCCATCATCATCAGTCGCGCCACGTGTGACGAAAGTCGAAAGCAACACATCAGCCTTCCCTCAACTTCTCACGTCGGTCCATCGCATCGGCCTAACTCCAATATAAGTGCAATGCCTTTAGTGCCATTCGGCAATAGGTTTTCAATTATTTTTCACTTAGTGAGTCTGCCGACTGAAGTCTTGGCTTGCAGTACATAGATGACCCGTGTTCGCAAAATGGCAATATGCAAACTTGCAATGTTGCAGGTGCTCAAAGGGGTTTGCTTCTTTTTTATGCTTTCTGGTAGAGAGGCTCGGCCGAGGGGCCGGGGATCGCGGGTAGGCTGTATCTCTGGTTTCTCGCCACCAGAGGCGCACCTGGACGCGGGAGATGGCTCAGCTCCCAAAGCCGAAACAACTTCTTCACAAACAAATCCTTCATAATTCAGATGATTGACATACCAATTCGAGTAAAAATAATTTGTATGCTCTCATTGATTTGTCTCCGGAGAAATGTATTATTCCTCCACACACAAAGTCTCCAATGTCGTTAGCTACAAAAGTTGATGATGTAAAAATTGAAATAACGGCATTCAACGTATATTATTCCAAGACTTCATTCCTGTCCTTTACATTATATATATATATATATATATATATATATATATATATATATATATATATAGTAGGGTAACTTAGTTTCTTGGCCATTCTAAAGAATTTCCTAAATGTTGAAGGTTGATTCTTCCAACGCAGTAATTCAAACAAATGAGAATGCATCATTGTTCCCATGCCATTTGATAGTAGTTGCACATATTTCTTCGTTTCCTTTCTTTATCTACGAGAAAATGCATGTCATTTCGCACAATGTAATGTGCGGATTCAGTCTCACAGTAGAATTGGTAATGGGTCACCTGTAATATTATTTCCAACTTCATCGCATGTCATTTCATTTTCTTCCTTAATTATATGCAAATGTATAACTGTACGTCATTGATAAAGTTAGTGACTGCGAAATATGTTTAAAATTTGCATCTATTTAAAATTAAAAGAAATAAGAATATCAGTTAGTATAAAAATATATAGTAAGGAATTAAAGTTATTCATTTAGTGCGTAACAACAGATAAACATAGTAAATTAAGATTTAAATTATTTATTTACAAAAGTACATTCAAAGAGATGTTATTATAATAATGCCTTATGTCAAATTTGTCTTCAATGTAGCTGAATGAACTAAATTTTAATAATTTTTGTTTTGAATTTTAATCTTCATTAAAATAGTGTACATCTCGTGACATTTTGTGCGTAATCCAATTAATGCGAATTAGTGTCGATTAGCACGGTGTCATTGCTTCTCTTGCTTCTCAATGCTAAATCAACAACATTTTTACACTTAATAAAACTTCTTATTATGATGTTATTGCCACCGTCTTGTTGAAAATATACTTCTATGGTATCACCTTCGTTCATTTGCAAAGAAGATGGAGTGTCAAGATCTTGTACAGGTGTTCCCTCAAACCTGAACCTCACTGTTGCAGCAGGAAGTCCCATTCTTTCACAATAAGCACTCATTAATTCTCGAAGGTAAGCTCCCCTCGAAATTATAAATTGAATTGTCACTTTATCTTGTCCAATTACATTTAAAGTGATATGACCTGATGGGAAAGTTTCTACGTCTTTTTGTGATTCCGCCATAATGAACCAAACCTGATACTCAATGCCCACTAAACACACTTGCTGTTGTTAACTTCTCTCTCTTTACAAAGAATTTTGAATAGTTACAGCGTGAATTTGTATTAAATATACTCACATAATGTTTTCAATCGTCTTCAAATAATTGCTTGTGATAAGCGGTACAATTTTCTCGCGGAGAATTTGGAAATTCGAATCCATCAAAATAAGAAAACAGTATACGATCGCTTACATTATTTATAAACATGGGAGACTGTTAAATCAACACAATGTTCAAGTTTACGACTGGAGTTATAGAACTTTTCTTCTCTACTACTTAGCACTCAAGTATCTTTACATTTAAATTCATTATCTGTGGCGCCTTAATTTTCTTTCGAAAACTTCACGATATTAGTTGACCTGAGATTACATTATCTCTAGATAAAGTATAACATATTTCCGACAAAAATTAGGTTCAGTTTCTGAGATTTATTTAAAAGTTTACGAACGGACTTTTCTGGAGTATTGCGATATTGTGTTTGAGTTACAAAGATTAACTACGTTCTCTAATTGTCATATTTTAAAACTGCTTTCACAATACACCCTTTAATATGTAATTGAATAGTATGAAATATGATATACTCTATTCATTGTGGTAGTGTATTTCAAATGTTAATGTATGTGAACGAACCTTGACTGTCATATATTTAGCAGATGCGTTCAAACCTGATTTATGGTATTTCACTGTATTTAGTCTCCATATCTTTTCACTTCAACCACCATTTGTGTGAATCCATAGTTTAAAATTACACTCATGATGTACGATATGTAAACATGATTACACCCTTTACATCAATTGTTTCAAAATATCTTCACAGGGCAGAGCTCGCGGTGGATTTCTGAGACCCACATCAATTATTTCTTGGTTTCTTCGGTTGAAAGTGCAGAACCTTGAGGTACCCCTGCTCTTATTGCTCTAGTTTGTGAAAGTGCAGTTTATTTTAACTATGAAAGTTCGGTCTGTAATAAAACTATTAATAGTGTCCTGCAAATAGCAAGGTACTCCCAGCTGTTTAAGTTTTAATAGTAGCCCAGTATGCCAAACTTTATCGAAACCTTTTTCTACGTCTAAAAATTGTCCAATTGTATGCTGTTTGTTATGGAAACCATGTCCTACGAGGCGGATAATTTTGCCTAAACCCGAACTGTTCATCTGGTAATGCCATTATTTCTATGAGGAATTTGGTAAGCCTTGTTTGTACTAGTTTCTCAAATATTTTTGATGAAGATAATAATCTAATTGGTCTATAGCTCGTTATTTCTTTAGAATTTTTGTCTGGTTTACTGATTGAAAGGACAATGGCCTGTTTCCATGATTTAGGATAATGCTCAATTCTAAGTACTGAGGTATATATTGCTGCTAGGACTGCAATCGAGCTCCTTGGTAGTTCTTTCAAGACTATTTGTTCTTCGGTCGTGGCCTGGGGCCTTCCTAATTTTAAGATTATTTATAATAGTAGTAATTTCGAAGGGGCTAATAAACTTAATTGGGGCGGGACTCTATAATACGTGATGTGTCATAAACTCTTCAATTATGTTGTTTGCTTCACATCGGTAATTGGGTTGGGGTGAAAGTATGTCAAAATTTACGTCAATGTAATCAGCCTTATCTTGGTCCGTGTATACCCAATCTCTTGTTTGAGTGCTTAGAGGAGGAATTTTTTTCCCCAGTTATATTTTTTATTCTTATCCACAGCCTTTGAATTTGGATGTATTTGGGATGGATGAGTTTGGAAGTTAGAATATCTTAAATTATCTAATTCGGTTTTAATTATCCTCGCTAGTTTATTTATTTTTCTTTTGTAATTACTGTTTCTATTTATTTGCTATTCCCTCCTCAGTTTTTGTTTTCATGAATCAGATTCAATAGATGTTTAGGTAAATTCCTATAGGGTCTGTGGGATGAAGGGTATGATACAGTACCTTCATCCCAGTTTCATACAAGTTTTTATGTATTGCATTATTTATTCTGCTTATCTGTGATTCAAGTTGGGTATAATTTTTTATTGAATTTGGAAATTCTAGGTTTTGTGACATTATATAGCTACACTTATTCCAGTTGATATTTTTGTTTTTTGGTTTATGTATGTTTGTTATTGAACTTTTGCCTTTGAAGGAGCCAATAACCGGATTATGATCTGAATCTAGATCCGGAACAACCGTTTCATAATTTTTTTTATAATAATATTTTATTTTGCAATTTGTTTGAGTATAAACATTTGGCAAAATTACATACAATTTTAATAACATGAGAGGAGTAAGGTCCATTGATCGTACTCCCAATATTACATTTTTTCAGATTAACACACACTAAACATATTTGATAACTAAACTAAATTAACATACTAAACATACTAAAAAATATACGATGATAAGCATATATAATAATAAAACAGAAAATAATATAACAATTTATAGTCGATATGTCAGGTCTAAAGTATGATATCGATGAAGTCGTCTGGAGGTGTTACTATTGTCTAGTAAGTTAATGGCAAGAATATTTTGATGGTTATGTAGTCGTTGTAAGTATTTTGCCCTGGTCTTGTTAATTTCTTTTTTATTGTTGTTATTTGTAAGTCTCGGTGTATTGTGGAGTTCGTTACGTACCAAGGAGCATTTACAAATTTTCATCAGATTGGAAACGTTGTAATATTTCAATATTCGAATTTTACTCCCCAAAGTTGTATTCCATATGTCCAGACTGATTTTAGTAATGCTTTATACAGAAGAATTTTGTTTTCGATGCTTAAGGATGAGTTTTTTCCTAATAGCCAGTTTAATCTGATAATTTTGAGGTCTAATTCTTTTCTTTTATTCTTTATATGTGTTTTCCATGTAAGTCTTCTGTCCAGTGTAATTCCAAGATATTTTGCTGAGTCGTTTTGAGGAATAGGTTGTGATCCGATTTTTGTAGGAGGATTTTTATAGTTACCATCAGTCTGAATCCCGAAACATGTTTGATAAATTTGGAAATTGATTCCCTGGGAGATTATAACATCTAGGATATCTGGGATGATTCTATTGTTGTAAGGGTAGTGAGTTGGTTCACTGGGTGCTTGGATACCTAAATTGTTGTTAGTTATTAGTTGTAATAGCTTTCTGCCTTGTGATGAGGTTGAATTGCAACTCCAAGCTGTGTTTTTACTATTTAGGTCTCCTATTATAAGAACTTTTGATGCTTCTGGAGAATATTTTTATAAATATATTGTGGGAAAGGGTAGTTGGGTGGCTTATATGCTGATGCAATTACGATTTCCTCATTGTTCACGTAAGTGAGACCGAAGCGCTGAGTAGGCACACGATCTAGCCACCTCTGCCATCCAGGTGGGCGACCCTTCCCACTGCGCTTCGTGCAGCTGAACCACCTCCAACGATGAGACTAATTCACAGAGCTACAGCTGCCGCCTCGCGTTCCAATCTGATATTCCCTGAAGGCTAGAAATTTATCTTTCAAATTACCTTTAAATCGCATTTTTAAGAGACAATATCGAATTGGGTGAATTTCAATTAAGGTTTCCTAATTGCTTGAGAGAAAATACATCAACACACTGAGAATGCAAATACATTCCTTACAACAACGCAAACAAAATATATGGATTATCAAAAATGTTTTAAATGATTTCTAAATGAATGTAAGAAACGAGGGAAGAAATATGAAGTAATAAGCAAATGCTAACTTATGTAGCATCCAACGGCGTCCACTCCTCTCTGCGATGCAGGCCGCGCCCGGGAAGCGACGCGCTCCGGCTGCCTGCGTGCGAATAGTCGACTTCCTCCAGAGGTGGGCGTTCGAAGAATGAATCAAACAGCGACTTCTCTTGCACAAAACAATTTGAATGATTAATAATAATGATTTCGATATTGTTTTCTTGCCTCGTTTCTTTCATTAGGAGTCTTTCAAATAAAAATCATGGAGGTTTGGGAATCATAAATATTCACCTAATACAGATTAAGTGTATTCTTGGAAAGAAGGAATTATTTCTTTTGCAACAGGGGGCATTCAACGCTCTAGAGGAGACCTCTCGATTCGCATCCTGCCCACTGATCGAGACTGTGCGAGCTGTCCCTCACTACTCACCGAAGACGTTCTACACTAACTGAAAGTGGCTTCGCTGAGCTTCAAACTGATTTTCATATATTAAAAATAAGTCTCGTTATTTATCCTCGGGCGTAGTACGTAAAAAATAATCTCTTAAAACTTAAATTTCAAAAAATACAAAAAATGTGTGGTCACGAGTGTTCCTGTGGGACGTGCATTCGGGTAGAGTCTCTGCCCACCGCAGAGAGCGGTAGTGGGGAACCTTATCCGAGTGCCTTCGCAAGGCGGCTTATTAACGAAATTTTGTACAGTTGCAAGCTCGTATTCTGCAACCTACCGTTCCATTGTTATACTCGTAGATTAATATTGTAATATAATTTTAGATGAAAGCGCCCCGTTGCACTATCGTGTATATGCTACACACAACGAAATTATCGTATGAAACGTCACCTGCCCTACGGGAAGGGCGACGGTGACGGTGAACCTTCCCCTCCGGGCAACACCGGCGCCCGGGCGATGGTGACCTGCCTGCGTCGCCCGGTGGGCGGTCGAGCGCGCTCGGACTGCCGTCACAGTCAGCGCCACATCGCAGCGCTAAAAACGCAGAATACGCTCTTTGGAAATGTCTTTGATATTGTGACGGGGCTGCAAAACAGCCGCCCGGGTGAAGGCCGAATGAACCCTCGTCGGCCTCGAGGGTGCGCGGGAAGGCGGTTGGGCGGCGGTCGCAGTGGAAACGCTTGCAGCCGAAATGGCAGTCGGCTGACGTCGGACGGCCTTCGTCGTCCGATGCGCCGGGTGCGTTCAAGCACGCGCTAGTCAATAGAAACGGGCACCTTGACCCCGAACGACCTCTTCCGACGGAAGCACCGGCTGTCGGACGAAGATGTGTTGTGCGTGATTTTGTCAGCTGCGAGGAGGGCGGTGCCTCGCGAGCGCGGCCCGCTCCCCTCGCGCCGGCCGCGCCGCCGGAACGCTCAGTCCCACACTCGCAAAGAACGTCAACAACTGCCTGATGCGGAAATCCGTAAAGCGTTCACATCATTGAGGTCCGCAGTCAATTTCAAGTGTCGTCTAATGTGTACTATTTCACTCATGAGATGCAGACACATACGAATCACAGGAAGACACACATGTCAAGCCGTACAGGCTGTTCGTTGAAACGGAAACATCTTTTTTGCGTGCTGTGAAGTAAAGAGAGCAACTTATACTGTATTGTTAAACACACTATGCTCTATTCGAAAAGTATTTTTTAAAGGCAAATAGCAGAAGTAATGGAGAAAGTTTTGAAATGTCTTAGCCAGAAGTAATTATGTAAAAATTGAATTATTACAGAATTATTATTGCATTAATTATAATAGTATTTTCTACAAAAATGACATGAAGAAAAGGAGACGGGAACTCTCAGTATCTCTGTAATAGGAATCGCGTTCTTCATTTCGCTGTTCAAGACAACCATTAGCCAAAATGTCGATGATGTAATTCATCTACCCGCAGTGACCACACCTGAGTATATACATTTTCTCGACATTTTAAGTACCCAATATAGCTTTCGGTTCCGTGAGATGGCGTCTGCATACCGTCTCGTGCCTTCAGAGGACAGTTTATACAGATGTCTAAGAATAAATATAACAAACGTCTAGGATATGTAGAGAGGAAAAGATGGTTTCTTTTTCCTAATGTACTTGAGGAGAGAAATTTCCTGTGTCAAAGTTAAACTTATGAGTTTGTCCCTTATTGGTGTGCAACTCGTTTTGCATAATGGGTTGCCTATCAATCAGGGGCAAGTGTCACATGCGTAATCATTATGTGTATTAAATCTCTAAAGAGAAATTTGTGATGTTTCTCCTAATCGGTTCCCAGTGTGAACGGTATTAAACAAGTGAGGTATCAAAAAAAGAAAAAAATAGGAATGGTGGTCACGTTATATTGACAAGATTGCAGCTTTCCTTTATTAATAAAAAGCCACGTAATTTGCGTTGTTTGAAATTCGCGGCTTGGTAAGTTCGCAGGGCAGTTGGTCTTACTTAGAGAACATTTTGTATGATCACTAAAAGATACGCTGGAGCAGGCCAAAACAACATCCCTGTAAATATGTGTAAAGATCGTAGTAAATATAAAACATAAGTATAGTCGTGGATAACTTTTCTACAGCTCTTCCATATGTGCGATGTAATTGCACGGAATCAGTTAGTTTCGATATATGAAATTTCTCCCCAGACGTTTGTTAGAGAATAGTTATCATTTCGACTCCACTTCTCGCACTAAAAGTTTGTAATATTTATTCTGAGACATTATGTATAGTGCAGAGTGTCGATGTTTCACAGCTTAGAAACTTATAGAACGGAAAGTTGCATGTTGTTGCTGAGATATTTTCAATTATACTGGGAAAGCGTTCTTAAAAAGGTTTCTTACAAGAATAATTATCGATACGCCTCCGACAGGTATTATCATTTTTCAAACTATTTGTGCTATGCGAATTCATAAGAAATTTTTAACAATTCGTTTGGCTGGCTCTTTCGCCCTCGAGATCTTCTAGAAAAAATAATCGATAACAAACGTTCTTTAAAATGGTTAGGTTTCAAAACAAAATTAAGTTTAATTATCGTTAATTAAGTTTAAATATCGTGAATCGAGCCGTTATGACACGTTATACCGGAAATTTGGTATAGTACATCCCTGCACTTCACCACTGTATGTGCATTGAAATCTCCCTGTGAATTGCAAACTGGCTGAAAACACTTTTTTATCGAAACTTCTGTTAGAATGTTGTAGGAAGATCCGCTGAGGTTAGTTTTCCACCTGTAGGCGAACTGCCTCGTCCCCTGAGCCTAGTGTTGCACCGGGCGTCGCCCCGTCGCCTCGCTCCCCCTGGCGCGGGACGCAGTTCGAGTGCCTCCCTCGCGCCCGTCAACGCACTCCTCAGAAAAGACTGACACAGCGATTAACGTCTTCCCGGCATTTAAAGCGCGCGCTGTTTAAAATTCCATCAAAGTAAATACCCCCAGATATTTTATTCACACATTCAAGCAAATATTTCAGGGTGAAGGCATAAGCCAAGGTAACTATTTTTGCGCGAATACGAACGCAGGTGGATGTGAAGAGACATGGTCATTTAATAGCACACCAAAAGTGTGTTTCTCATAATTTTTTTAAGCCTACGCTCTCACGTGTTTCTCATACTTATTAAGGAATTTTGAATCAGAGTATTGGTTTCATATTGCAACGCATTTTAGCATACACGAGTTTACAACATTCCAAAAGCATTACATACAGTTTAAAGGCCCGATTAGGCAGATGCTCGTTACTGCTGGTGTCACATGCGTTGCCGCGCATATACTCTCTTGCTCATCGCGCCACTGTCCGGCACGGAAGGGCATTACTCGCAAGAACCTCGCAAGAACCCAATTCCTTGTGACGCAGTCGGACGTGTCTCCCACGGAGCACGGCTTCCACACGCAGAGCCAACTGGGCTTGGGAACATACATTAGTACCAGTTTAGTTTCTTTCACGCGAGAAATAAAACAGTGTTATTGGAAAACATTTCTTTTCAAAAAAATAACCATGACTCTAGTCCCGATCCGCGTATTTTGGAGCAATTACACACAGAACAAGAGAACGTATGAGGAGGGCTACCGTCCCTGCCTCCGAGCAGAAGCGCCACAAAGTGGCTGCCTGCTATCGACTGGCGCAGGGCCCATTATGCCGCGTGGGCGGCCCGCCGCGCCCTCCGCGGAGGGTCCGACCCTTCGCCCGCACTGCGGAAAAACACGGCGCGAGGGCGGCCCACGGACGAGCCAAGGGCCCGCAACGGACCACGCTTCCCGCCCTCGCATTTTGGACGGCGGAATAAACTGTGTCCCGCCTGCTGCCCTCTGTTGAGATTATTTGACGTCACAGATTATTTGGGTTATTGTGATTAGATTGTGGTATTCTTGCTTTCCACGGTCAAGGGTCTTTTCTATTATAATATTTTTACCGTTGCTCACTTTTGCTACATAACACGCACTAAAATGCTACCACTTTCAAAGATTTAGTTTTTCATCCAGGTTGCATTCCTTCCTTCTTTATATAATTTTGAATTTACTTCCCTTCTTAGTTAGTTCTTTTACATTTGTGAACGTTATGTCTGTATTTTTATTGTTTGAGCTACTGGTTTCAATTATTAAATATTTAAAGAATTAAAGAGCAATAAATTATTTTTCATTTCAAACGTTTACATTAAACAAATGAATTTACATTGTATAATGAATACTTTCATTTTAAAATGATAGTCTCAAGCGTTTATGGCTTATTAAATGAAGAATTACAAAGCTATTTGACCTTTGTTTTCTTAAGACCCTCTTTGATAACGCCTCTTCTTGTTGCTAAACCAATTTTGACGTCAACGTTTTATTAATATGTTATTACTTATTTCTATTAGTCTCAAATGAATAATAACATTTTTAAATTATAAATTCACGTTGTTAACTCAAGAGAGAGTAAAAAACACTATTTAATGTTTCTTATTAAACTTGTTTTTTCCTCAAGAGCCAGCGAATCACCCATCTGGCATTGAGGCCTTTCCTTTCCTTATGATCCGTATCGGGCCTCGGGAGGGGGCTCCCCCACCATCGCTCTCTCTTGCGCGCTCTCTCGCTCTCTCTCGCTCTCTATCTCGATCCCTCTCGCTCTCTCTCTCGCTCGCTCGCTCTCGCTTTCGCTCTCTCTCGCTCCCTCTCGCTCGCTCTCACTCTCTCTCTCGCTGTCTCTCGCCCTCTCTCGCTCTCGCTCTCTCTCTCTCGCCCTCTCTTTCGCCCTCTCTCGCCCTCTCTCTCGCCCTCTCTCTCGCCCTCTCTCTCGCCCTCTCTCTCGCCCTCTCTCTCGCCCTCTCTCTCGCCCTCTCTCTCGCCCTCTCTCTCGCCCTCTCTCTCGCCCTCTCTCTCGCCCTCTCTCTCGCCCTCTCTCGCCCTCTCTCTCGCCCTCTCCTCGCCCTCTCCTCGCCCTCTCTCTCGCCCTCTCTCTCGCCCTCTCTCTCGCCCTCTCTCTCGCCCTCTCTCTCGCCCTCTCTCTCGCCCTCTCTCTCGCCCTCTCTCGCCCTCTCTCTCGCCCTCTCTCTCGCCCTCTCTCTCTCGCCCTCTCTCTCTCGCCCTCTCTCTCGCCCTCTCTCTCGCCCTCTCTCTCTCGCCCTCTCTCTCTCGCCCTCTCTCTCGCCCTCTCTCTCGCCCTCTCTCTCGCCCTCTCTCTCGCCCTCTCTCTCGCCCTCTCTCTCGCCCTCTCTCTCGCCCTCTCTCTCGCCCTCTCTCTCGCCCTCTCTCTCGCCCTCTCTCTCGGCCTCTCGGCCTCTCTCGCCCTCTCTCTCGCCCTCTCTCTCGCCCTCTCTCTCGCCCTCTCTCTCGCCCTCTCTCTCGCCCTCTCTCTCGCCCTCTCTCTCGCCCTCTCTCTCGCCCTCTCTCTCGCCCTCTCTCTCGCCCTCTCTCTCGCCCTCTCTCTCGCCCTCTCTCTCGCACTCTCTCTCGCCCTCTCTCTCGCCCTCTCTCGCTCGCTCTCTCCCTATTTTTTGTTGCACATTGGAGGCGTGCGTTGATTTAGAATGTGCTTCGGCTAAGAGTTATATTTCACACCGAGTGTCGGCTCGGTTACCCGTGTCATAATCATTTTCGTCCATGGGGGTTCAGGGCTGTTGACTCTGTTTGGCTCACGGCCGTCGGTGTTCTTGGCTGGCCCCAAAATTATCTGAGATACCAGAGATCCAGTTTCATTGATTTCAGTAATATCTAGAACTCTACCTGAGCTCTGAACCACCTCATTTTAAACAGAGGTTGCTGCACCTATCTCGGTCTTAGCTGTAGTATTTTCGTAGACTCTCCTCAACAGTGCACGAAATTCGAATGGAAGTTGAACTCTTTCTATCTCGCGTCGAAAGAAATTTTGCATCATGTCTTTATCGTGTGGTTCATTGCCAGATGAATTTTCACCACTGACGAATGTTTCTTTGGAAAGAGATGAACCTTCAACAAGACCATCGTTTTCAAGTTCTACATGTTCGTCACATGCGTAGTTCGATCGAAGAACATACTCCGCATTTCCCTAAATGTCAGCAAGTTCTTCTATTGTGACGTTTCCACTGCAGAGTATGGGACTGACGTCATGGACTGGCAAGCTTCTTTGAATTTGGGATATGTCTCATATGTGACTTCCGCTATCTCAGTTTCTTGAAAACTTCTATTTTCGAGCCCCTATTTTCGCTTTTACATTATAAAAGCACCACATCATTTCCTTCAGTTCATCCCGTGTCTATCTCTGATGGCTACCAGCTACTGCTGACTCGTGGTCCCTGGGACTAACATCCGTGGGATGGCCGGACGTCATCTAGGTGATATTAGCTCGGTTTCTGAGCAGATATGGTACATTGCTAGAACAAGGCACGTTAAGATTCATTACATTTCTTGTCCTATCCATTTCGCTAATTCGTTGTAAGGGAAGTACTGTATGAAGCAAGTTAGAGTTCACAGATCACACTTAACCCATGAGTTATTTCGTGTCATCCGTCATCCTGCAACCCACAACCCTCCGCGGGGGCTTATTATTATTATTATTATTATTATTATTATTATTATTATTATTATTAAACGTTTAAAATAATATTGTAAGCAATTTTTTACCAAAGTATTTAGTTGATACATAATGATATTCTAAAGGACATGTTAAGCAAAATGTGAGTGAGTCACTTGAATACTATTACGACAAGTCAGTGTACAAGAAATAATGCTGAGAAATGCATCTTATATTGGATTTTTAATGAGTTTTAAAACTTTTAGAAATATTGACGGTAAAAAAAGTATATCTCGAGAATTAAAAATTCATTAATGAGGTCCAATATACATTTTTCGTGATATTAATTTACAAATTGGAATTTTTTAAGTGGCCTACAATAATGCTGAAGTATTTTGCTTCAAAAGGGAGTGTTTCAAAAATTTAGAAAGTCTTTACTTTTGTTGGTGGACTCAGAACGCTGAACTGTTCCTGAGCTATTGTCGCGGTTGCAAGCACCATCAGTAGTTCCGCTGTTCGGCCTTGATTGTCAGAAACATTACCCACCCGATAG
This sequence comes from Gryllus longicercus, assembly GCA_038098605.1. NCBI lineage: Eukaryota > Metazoa > Arthropoda > Insecta > Orthoptera > Gryllidae > Gryllus > Gryllus longicercus. The sequence goes on along the minus strand of JAZDUA010000034.1, from coordinate 5,421,417 downwards.
CATCGCATTGTGAATTTGAAGCTTGATGTCAGAGGGCTCTGTCCGCCGGAACGAAACGCCATTGCAATCGGTAAATGAAAAACGAATTCCGATAAAAAGTGTCCAGTGCATGTCGCCCACGGCCCACTGGACATTCGGTTCCAGAGCAACGCCTCTCGTTCCGAGGGGCAGTGCATGTTTGCAAAACTGCAGGAAGAGGCGAGGCAAAGAAAAGTGTACAATCCAAAACCACACTTGAGAGAATGTTAGGAATCGTGATGGACCCCTGAACAATATTTAATAATAATTAGGTCTACTGTTGTTTCCGAGCAACTTTTACGACCTATTGATGCATTCTCGTTTGATCGTTTGCCTTTAGAACCGAAGCATGGGCAAAAGGTGTTTTTATTAAATCAAAACGTTGTTCAATTAATATTCAATAGAAAAGAAATAATTTAGTATCATGTTCAAACAATACGCCCTTACTAGCAGCATTATGGCATTTTACCATTAATTAACATGTTATTTATCAAACGTCCAACGTAGTTATTGTACCAAATTAAATATATCATCTCGAAATAAAACTTCGTGAATATGCTTTGCGTAATTTCACGCTTTAGCAGAATTCAATTCTAACTTGAGCTAAAATCGGTAATTCATGAAGACAGTCATCGCAACAAATACCAAAATATTTTGAAGTAAGACTATTTAACCAAGTTCTAAATAGATAATCGATCGTTTTCATTTCCGCATTCAAAATGAATGCATTTCTTCAATTCCTGGTTTGCAATGTTCCCATATATACAAATGTAAGCAAACGAAGCTTTCATACCAACATGCTTCAGCGCGATCAATTTTAATTCCCTTATTTTCTGCCGGGTACCGTTTTATTGGTACCGCAAGAACAACCGAGTGAAGCGCTTCCATCGCTGACTTCTTAGACGTAGATGAGATGCTTGTGAGTCTCCTCCGGCCTCCTCTGTGTCACCCGCTTATGTGATTGAATTTGAATAATAATGTCGGATGGTTTAACTTTGCTTCAATACACAGGTTTTTTAAAATGTAGCGGGCACATCATAAAAAATAACGGTAATCTGATCAGAATTCAATAGATCTATCTCAATCCTAGGGTACCAAGATTATAAAAAAAGTTAATTCTTCTCATTTATTAATTTTAGTATATTTACAATTTTACCACCAAAGTAAAATAACATTTTTGATGATGATAATAATATTGAAATTATTGCTTGATCACTTAATCTTCGGATATTAAAAGTCCTCAAAATGCATTCGTACAATTTTTCTTCCTTCCTACCACTTTTATTTGTAATTGATATTCTGGAGTCCAGTGGCAAGAACCACGTGGTTGAAATTAAATGTACTATTTTTGAATTATTTATTGATACGATTTTATTACCGTTTCACCTCAGTTCTTCATGACTGCTATACACATTGAAGGCTACCCGCTATGTTTCGAAGGCGAGTTGCGCGTCGTCGCCTGTTTCGTCTCCTGCCGTCGGACGGAGACGCCCCGCGCGCGCACGTTGCCTGGCAACGGCTTATTTGGACCGACTGCCAATGATACTTGATATTGGACCCATTCGCAGCTGCTTTTTTTCGGAGTCGAACGCAAACGAAGTGAAGAAATCAAAATGAATGGAAGGAATAGAATAAATTAATACTTCTTAAAAACAAAAACAAAAAGTAGCTAGTAGGTGTCATCCAAGTTGCAGTTTGAATTTATACTTTTAATGTGGTAATTTTTAATTAAAAACTCGATCTTTGAATTAAATGTTTAAACCTTTGTTTTCATTTTTGCTGTTTGACTCAATGCCTCATAGTTGAAAATGATGACAACTGAGTAATACTAATAAATAATTTTAATACCTTACTTTTTTCAAATTTAGTGAGTTATCCTTTTTCAATTTAACCAGTGTAGTCTCAATATTTAATAAAAGATGAAAGAATAATAATATTTAATAGAAAAAGGAAACTATTTTGTGTAAATTGATACATTAATTTGTCATATTAACGTATACAATATTTAATCATTATAAATCCATATATTCTCTATACTTTCTAAAACACTCCAACTACGAAACAATTTTTTCAAAGGATGAGACAAAAATTCGCTGAGATTCTCTGTCACAGCGAGAGCCAAACCCTTAAGAAGATGAATACGATGACGAATACCTATTGTCTACATTTTTAAAAACATTGTGAGATGAATACTGTTCGTGTGTTATAAAATCCGTGAAAATTAGCTTAAAACCGAATAGTGAGGCTATTACTGCTTGTTAAATTAAGAGGCTGAAGATTCTGTTCTTTTTTTAAATAAATAAATTACTCTACAATGGACATTACATAATGGACGAAAGCTGCATAACCGCGCCTCGGTGCCGCTGCCGCCTCCTGCCTGGCTCCCAGGGCTCTGCTGCAGCTGCGCCGAGCGCGAGCGCGAGTGCGAGCGCTGTGCGCCGTGTTGCAGGTCGTGCGCCGACAACGAGTTCCAGTGCTCGGACGGCAGCTGCATCTCGCTCACCTGGAAGTGCGACCTGGAGCCCGACTGCTCCGACGCGTCGGACGAGCAGGAGTGCGGTGAGTTTTCGCTTTGCGTCGGCCAACGCGCAGCGCGGCCTTGCAGTTTACCAGGAGCATTCATCGACCTACGGGCTTCCCCAATCCGGGGGACTTTCCGTCAGCGGAGCGCATTTGCAATTCCACACCATCGCGACTCCAGTGCCTCGCACCGGGAGGTCCTCGGGTTGAGTCCCGACGGTTGCACTTACAAGATAGCGTCTCCGAATTCAGTCGCTATCTCGAGAAGAATTACAGAATTGCAGCGGCCGGCCGCTCTGATTGGCGAATCCCGGAGCAGTTCCCACCAGACGTTCGGCGCGTCATCTTTTCTTCTTCCTTCACTACCTCACACGCCGGGAGGCGCTTTGGAGACGACAGCTCGTCCCGACCAGGGCGGCGCCCCGCTGGCGGGCGACTCCTGGTTGGGGAAACCCCCGCTAGACACGTGGGCGTCGGACCTCGCTAACATTCACTACACTTTCGGAGCTTAGTGCCTGAGTACTTGAAACGCTCGGGAACGTCAATCAATGAAGTGACCGCCCCGGTCTTCCTACGTGGTGCAGCGGCTGTAGGAGTGTGCGGTGTGACAAAGGGAAGACAAGACGACGTCCGTGGCCCCTTTGTTAGGATTGTGCTCCGGCATTCCCTTGGTATTCATCGGAGAAACCTCGGAAAGCTGCCTATCAGAGCAGCCTGCCGCTTGAATACTCCTCCAGACAGCGACTGAATTCTACCTCGTTATCTAGATAGGGTCGAAATCATGCCACCTTCGGGATTCGAACCTTACGACCTCCCGGTCAAGGGCGGTGTGCCCAAAAGGAAGGCACAGTTGAAGCCAACTAGCGATTTTTTAGTAAAATTATAGGATCATCTTGTTATTGACAATCAAATTATATTCCTTTTTCTATCAAATTATTTCCGATTATTTCATCTGCTAGTCAGGTTTTGGAGCAACATCATAACCTCATTACCAGACATGTCACCAATGTAATATTTAATATATTATGATAAATATTGGATTACTCATGATGGAACATTGTATTCTTCATAAAATGAGTTAAAATATATATATTATTAAAATCATTTTCTGAAAATTGCCTAAATAACACACCAAAATGTTTGTAGACATTAATTAATAAAACCAATTGAACAAATAAAATGAATTAAAACAAAATATTTTATTTTGTTTTATTTGTTCAATTGGTTTTATTAGTATTATTAATTATTTATTTATTTTATTGAGTATAAACAAATTAAAACAAAATATTTTTTGTTTTAATTTGTTTTACTTGTTCAACTGGTTTTATTAGTTATATTAATATTATAAATATTTTGTTTCTTATATTTTTATAAAATGATTTTAATTATATTTATTTGAACTTTATTTATTTAATTTTAAAATAAGATATTGGAGAGTTGCCGATAATGATATTGTCATATATGTCGAAAAAACACCAGAAATTATCATTATTGTTGATTTATATAACGCTGGGGTTCGCAGTCAACGGTGGCAGCATGTCTAAATGGGTTCTGCCTCGTGGTGTAATAAGAGCGGCACTTGGGTTTGAAGAGGGGAAGGTAGCGGGATTGGAAGATGCGAAAGGATGAGATAATTTATTAAAATTCTTACCTTGTTGGATTCTGGTTAAAATATTATCTTATAAATTGGTAAAATTATTGCATTTTACTATAGTATTCATTGTTTTGTTACGTTAAATATTTACAATCTCGGAAACAACAAGAGAATGATGTATGGGTTATTTATCAAGAATCTCATACTGATCAAAGTTGATGTTGCGATGTAAGTCGAACCTATGATGTGTTATGAAAATTCGTTTTTTGAGAAGGGGTCCCTATTGTTCTTCTTATGCTAATTTATTCTCATAAAACGTTTTGACTTGATTTGACCTACGTATCAAAGGTCACAGTCATTATATTTTATTTTGTAAACGACGTTGTGCGAATCTTCTGTCTCCAGCGGATCTTTAGTATTCTGAAGATCCGCTGTTTTGCTTATTGCCCATTTTAAATATGTTTGATTCATTGTCTCCTTGAATGTTTTGGTTAACCCATTATAAATATTGAGTATGGTAAGATTATGTTTGGTATTGTTAACGATTGGATCAGCTTTCATGAAATTCTGATGTAAATATGAAAGTCTCCTCTTAATGAAATTGTCTATGAACTTGGATAGACTTGTTTACTATTATCTGTTGTTTAACCTTTATGGTATTTTTAGAATGAAATGATTGATAATTTAATTTTTATAATTGTTAGGCCGTACTAAGCTCTTGTAACGTATTTTGGAATTGTGCGTTGCAGCGGAGGTGGCGCCGCCGGCGTGCGGCGAGGGCGAGTTCCAGTGCGCGTCCCCGCGCTGCGTGCGCCACGAGTTCCGCTGCGACGGCGACGACGACTGCGGCGACTGGAGCGACGAGGACGACTGCCCGCGCGTCGCCGGCGCCAGCTGCGGCGCCGCCGAGTTCAAGTACGCCCACAACACTACAGCGATTACACTCCGCCGGGTGGGATAGCGTAGTGCATGCAAGTGTGTTTGTAGGTAAGGGGTGAGGATAGTGCAAAGAAGAGAACGGCCCCGTTCCATGGCCCGTTTGTTAGGGTAGGGCTCTGGCGTTTGCCTGCTGTTACCTGGAACGGAGCCCGACTCGCATTAAGCGCTTTGGTCGCGGCACTTGGGTGCGATCGGCGACCATCAAAGCGGGTCACACCCGCGCTTAGCAGGGCGCCTTCAGCGGACGTTTTCATGCTGGGAGGTTTTGTTTAAACACACGAGAGTCTTACAAGTTCATAATAGAAATACATTTTAAACATATTACAGTTGCCCGGCTCGTCCACTTGCGGACGTACAAAGTTACATAGAAAAGTATTAATTAAAATACTTGTTAACTTTTTGTTTCATTAAAACATTGTGTTTAATTATTGTCAATCTGATGAATCAATTTGTCACGATTGATGTAAATGCCTGAAAGAGAGTATAGTAATTCACAGCGTTTCACCAATGTACTTGTAAGTGCATGGAAATCATCAACAGTACGATTTTTCTAGAATTCTTCCAGAATAGCCTAGACGGAACCGGCTAAGAACAGCGCCCAGCATTGTTCTTGTCCAGTGGGATCGAATGCGTTGTTGATCAGCTCTGTAGATATGGCAAGTCACTCTGACGCGGTTTAGTTGCTTAAAAACACTTTTTAGTTTTGTTTAGAATCTTGCGACAATCCACAAGCAAATAATGAGCTCCCCACTGCCAGACGGAGACGCGCCAATCGGCTTCTCCCTTGCCTCGCTGGCTGGACCGGAAGGGGCCTCGCGGGGACAAATGCTGCCTGCTACGGCGATTTCTTTCTGTTTTTCGTCTCTTTTTTGCTTGAAATTTAAAAAAACATCTATTCGTGATGGAAGCACTCACTTAGAATATAATACGATCAGTAGGAGGAAAACTGTTTTGAATAATTTGAATAAAATAACAATGCCTGTTTGGTTGGAGAGAGCGTAAACCCCTCCCCCACCCCTCTCCGTCCGCAACGGGCCGCGACGCACGGCACCGAATTCCACGGGGCGGAAAGGGCGTTGGAATTGTTCCGGTCCAAATCTCCTCGCGCAACAAGGCGGTCATGCACCTGCCCCTGGCAAACCAATCTTCCTGGTGCGTCAGGTCCAGAGTAGAAAAGCCTTCTGGCCTAAAGTGACGCATTTCGATCTTCAATTTGGGAGAGATGAAGATCGTCGGACGCATGCTGGAACAAGAGGTTACTTAGTATAATCCTATTCAAAACCTCACAATCCACCATTCCAACTCATTTCCCCATGCGCAAGTCTTCGAAGGCAACATTTACTCAAATACCTGTCAGAAGGTCCCCAGAAGTATAGGAGGCATCTCGCGGAAGGTCGCATGCCACGGGACAGTGGTTCGACAACCGCTGGACGAGTCCTTGAGGGTAGAATGAATTCGCGAGAGGGCTTCTCAGAGTTCTTCAGCTCCCTCCTACTTCTGTCATACATCTCACATATTTCTCCCCATTTTTCATTTAGAGTTGTTACTCTTTTTCTGGAGAAAATAAATAAAATCAAACCATTTCGCTAACTAGTATCATTTTTATCAATCGTCTATTCATTCACGATTTCTGTCTGTAAGCAACGGCGTATCTAGGTAAATTTTACACCTATGGCAAGCACTGAGTTGCGACGTCTGTCCGGCTAACTTAATCTATCGTCTCCCATAGACGCAAAGGAGTTCTCAGGGCATAATGGCTTGAGCGGGCGTTTTCCAACACTGGAATCGTGTTCGATCCCCGGCCATTCCACGTGGAATTTGTGGCGTCAAAGCGAGCTCACAGAAGGTTTCCTCTGGGTTTTGACGTTTCCCCTCAATCTCATTCTATCATTGCTCCATCATTCACGTCATCGATATGACCATCTACCATCGTACAGGAACTTCATTTACCTCAACAGGTGAAGGTCTCTCATAAACCCAAATAAAGGAAGTAAATAAATCGTGACAAAAACCGAAAAGGTTAACGTCAATAAATTACTGTTGTACTAAATATTTATTAATGTGAAGTTGTGAACAGTATTTTAATTCTTAAATGCAAGTTTCTAATCCTCATTGACTGAAGGATGGCATAACCATTGAATTTAAAGGCAATAGCCAAAGTATGGATTCGAATAGAATAATTTATTCTGTAGTATCATATTCGTTAAATATTTATTACGAGAACTACATTTTATGTGGTGCGGTGATGTGAACACAACTAAATAAAATAGAAAAGGGATAAGATTTTTCTGATTCTACATCCATCAGCTGTGCCCTTTCAAAACTAGTGATGCTAAAGTGTGCCGTACTGGAGCTGTACTGGAGACAGCGACTTTGCCATACTGGATTTCCTAATTTTTTTCTGAGCTGCCTTTTCGATATTATCCCAACCTCTTCTCAGCTGTCATCTGCGGCACCTAAAGGCTGTTTGTTTACATTTTTTCAATTTTTCAGTCCCTTCATAGTCAAATTGAACGTTTGAACGTTCAATTTTTAAGCTCCGGAAAAGCCCATTTTTAAGCTCCTTGCGCCCAAAATATTTGAGTTTTCGAGAAACGTCATAAGAAATTATTTGTAGCAATTGTATTCACAAATGCGATAACATATAAGAAATGCCAGTAATGTAAATACTAACGAGGTGAGAGAGATATCAAAATAATTACATTGTTTAATTTTAAAACAACAAAAAATACAGAAAATGGCATTTATGTCATGATAATCAGTGCATTTAGAATTATCCATACAGAAAAAATTATGATCCATTTTCGAGAAAATGGTTTTTGAGCGTTTCTGGAAATGAGCAATTTGGAACTCATTTTCACAGAAAACTTTTGAGTTTTCCAGAAACTTCATTCGGCATCATTTAAAGGCATTATTCTCATAAATGCAATAAAGTACGCAAATCGCCAGAGTGTAAATATTAGCAAGTGTAAATATTAGTGAGTGTCCAGAGAAATACATTTGTGTAATTTTTGGAAAAAATACAACAAAATACAGCAAAATGCCATTTCTGTTATCTTACACAGTTCATTTCGCACTTTCCCTACAAAGTTTAAAGAAAAAAATTGAAGCCGTTTTTTAAGAAAAATCTCTCTTAATACTTTTTAATATTGTCCATATATCACAAAATTACGAAGAAAATACTTTTATTCTAAAAAACATATACATGACAATTATTAAAGAATATTGTGGAAACAAAATAACTGAAAAAACTCCACTATTGTAATTGTAAATGATAATGTAATTGTAATAATGTAATAAAATGTAACTATAAATGATATTCAATATTGCAATCGTGGGAAGTGGCCGATTAATTTCAAACTTTTGCAATTTTAGAAAATGCACACTTGACAGTGAAAATCAGACCTATGTCATCTTTATATGAAGTGTATTTCACTCTATTCTTACAAGAAATTTGGAGACAAAATTTGGAACCGTTTTGAGAAAATTTTGAAAATGTATCAGGGGTTCCTCGTAAAGCACCCCCAAAAATTTAAAGAATGTTATTCAAAATCGCCGCTTTGAGTCGGGCCAGATCGACCGGAAAGTATCATGTTGGAAAAATCCGGCGAATAGTTTAGACATTAATGTTGTGCACATATGGACAGATGTTTTGCAAAAAAACACTATAATGAGACCCCAAATCGTGAATTACCGTTGGAATCTGGAAATCGATTTCCCGCAGCATTACAGAACTTTCACTACACAGGGTATAGTATTCCGTATATACGTACGTATATGAGAAAGTGGCACGTGTGATACGTAACTAATGACGTTACAACAACACATAATTTCTGGCATTATTTACACGTTTGCAATTTTTGCGAATTAAGTTCATTGGGAATGAGACCTGTGCCGTTTTTAAGCGCCCTTTACGCTATCTGACACACAAAGTTTAATCGCAAAATTTGCCGCCACTTTTGAGAAAATTTTGAAAATATTATACGCGTAAGTTTTTGTTTAGCTCTGGGATCTCTATCGTCGCTTCTTTACCTATATTGAAATGAAAGAAAGGAACGAACGTTGTTGACAAAATCAGATAACCAGAAATGTTTGCTCATGTGACAACCAGTATTTTGCATCGAAAAGCGAGCTGCGGATTTAATATAATCGTCCTGTAATCAAAATAATCAAAAACCCCACACCTCTGGCATCTATCAATATCAGGACTCTTAGAAGACGTGCATAAAACCGATAAAACCACTTCGTGTAAAGTACCCCCCCCCTAATCAAAATGTCCATTTCAAACTCACATGGCCTCAAAGACTTATCTCTGCAGGACCTCGAGTTCATTCAGATCGTTCGGGGAATATCAAGTTTTGGAAAATCGTCTGCACTTATTACGTGGGAGCGGTGACAGACGAATGGACACAACCGACAGACAGACTTTTGTTGACAATCGACTTTACTTTATCGCCTTGCTCAGTAAGAAGAGAAGGTGAAATGGTGCACCGGAACACGACAATTTTTCGACAGAAAAACTCTTACCGTCAGGCCCTGGTGACGAAAAATTGAATAAATCTTGTTCCTATATCCACAGTCAAATTAGACAAATCGAATAAAAAATTCCTGAAGTTTTGAAATTTGGGACGAGTTGATTGATGATTTAATACTAAAAACCCTAAAGGGGTGGGGATGGGCCGAGGGCATTTAAAGGTTTTTTTATTATTACATACAGTAATAATAAATATTATTATTATTATTATTATTATTATTATTATTATTATTATTATTAAGTTTATCCAAAACTTCCTGAAAACCGCAATGAGTCGATGGAATACAAAACTGTATCTCTCTAATGGAAAACAATACGTCCACACAGATACTATACACATCCGCCGAGGGATTTTCCAGGGTGACTCTTTAAGCCCTTTATTGTTCTGCTTAGCCTTGAATCCTCTGTCTACTCTATTTAATTCAGCTAATTATGGAATCGCTCTTAAAAAGGGGAACTCAACTCTTCTCCGGGTCTCACATCTTCTTTACATGGATGACCTGAAGCTCTATGCAGACACTGAGAGTCATATGCGGCAACTAATAAACGTGACGGAGAAGTTCACTGACGACATCAAGATGAAATTCGGTTTGGATAAGTGCAGGAGAGTGAATATCATTCGGGGTCATATGCAAGTTATAAATTTGGAAACTGATAATGAACCAAATATTACCTTCATGGAACCCCATGAAACTTACAAATACTTGGGTTTCCAACAGTCACTCCGAATCAAACACACTGTTACTAAGAACATACTAACAACTGAAGTGTGTAAACGATTGCATAGACTCTTAAAAACTCAACTCTCTGCTAGAAACCTTGTGCAGGCCATCAATTCATTTGTTATTCCAGTGCTGACATACTCCTTTGGCGTTATTAAATGGAGCAATACCGACCTCGACAACCTCCAGAGGACAATTCGAACCGCTATGACTCAACACCGAAAACATCATCCCCATTCAAGTACTGAGCGTTTTACTCTTCCAAGGTCGAAAGGAGGGCGAGGTATTGTAGATCTCATAAATCTACACAGCTCTCAAATTGCTTCACTCAGAAGATACTTCTTGGAACATTGTGGGAGAGTTCAGCAAGCAGTGAGCGCAGTTGATAACTATAGTCCTCTGAACTTGAAAAAGCTTGATCCGCCTGTTCAACCAATCATTGAAACGGAAGAGAAGATAACGTTATGGAAAGCGAAGGCACTGCATGGAAGGTACCCTAACGAGCTGAGTAAACCAGAAGTCGACATCTCTGCGTCGCACGCATGGCTCCAGCACCGGGATCTCTTTCCGGAGACAGAAGCCTTCATGATAGCCATCCAGGACCAAGTGATACCAACATTGAACTACAGAAAACACATTCTGAGAGATTCTACCATTCATTCCGACTCGTGTAGAAGATGTGAGGCTGCAAGCTAAACTATCCAACACGTGACAAGTGGATGTAGCAGCCACGCACAGTTGGAATACAAAAAGAGGCATGATGAAGTGGCGAAGCAGGTCCACCAATTACTGGCATTGAGAATGGGCCTACTCGCCACTTCCGTGCCGTATTATAAATATGTGCCTCGGAATGTGCTTGAAAGTAATGAGCACACACTCTACTGGGGTAGCTCCATTATCACCGACAGACATGTCGGCGGCAATAGACTCGTTATAACTTACATTGATAGAAACCATCAGCAGGTTTTCCTTATCGATATATCAATACCCAATACCCACAACATATCGGGAAAATATCAAGAGAAAATCCAGAAGTATACCGATCTCGCCCATGAAGTCGCAACTCAGTGGAACTTCAGTAAAGTGACAACTGTGCCTATAATAATATCAGCTACAGGAGTGATCCCGAAAATGACACTTCGGGCACTGGAGTGTCTTCACTTGGATGCCAGGAATGTATAAAATATGCAAAAGTCTGTAATTTTGAATACATGCCGTATTGTCAGAAGCCATCTGAACCTTCAGTAAAGCAACCACACACCTGGTCATCATTCCTGAGTGTGGTTGACATACCGACCAGTAGAGACTATGAATAATGTAAAATAATAATAATAATAATAATAATAATAATAATAATAATAATGCCTTTATTAATGGCGAGGCTCAGGCCATAGGGCCAGCTCTTCCGCCTACTACTGAATTTACATACATGCAGAGTAGTAACATTTAGGGGAAGACAAGCTATACATTTACGTCTGGGAGAACAAATCTAGGGACCATCCCGGCATATGCCTTAAGCGATTGAGTAAACCCAGAAAACATCAATCAGGATGGCGGCTTAGGGCCGAACATCATCAGTTTGCTCTTTTCTTTTGGTTTTTTAAAAATTACACAAATGTAATTTTTTTGAAAGATCTCTCACACCATTAAAATGCACATTTCCAGGGATTTGTAAACACTATTGTATTTTTGAGTGTAAGTGCTTGAAATGGCTTCATATGAAGTCTTTCGAAAACTCAAAAATTTTCTGTAAAAATAACATCAAATTTCGAATTTACAGTGGCGCTTATGCGCCATTTTCGTACAATTGTTCCAATTTTTTCAAAGAAAATTACCATTTAGGGCAAGGTTTTACAGTTATTTAATATTCTTAAAATAGTATATTGGTTATAGTAATAGGTAACTGAAAAATCAAGAACATTTCAAAAAACTTCCTTTCTGCGGCGATAGACGACACCTGGCCTGTATTCGTACAGCTAGCCGAGACCAAAGGAAATAGGAAACTAATACAGGAAGGTCTGGGCCACTAGTTTTTCTATATCCCCATAATTATCAATCCTAGCATTTTTTTTGTTATTTAAAGTCGCATCAACTACTAGGTCATTAATGACCACTCTTGCGTGTAACGGTATGGTAACAATGAGGATGACACAATATGAGGATGATAATAGGGATGTGAAAGGACGAAGACAATACAACCATGCCGAAGCGGGACTCGAACCCGCGATCCTCCGGTCCGAGATCGCTACGGCACTACTGCCTTAGCGTTCTCGCCCACCGGATCGGCGTCAATTCTAGTGAAAATTATGTTCTACTCAAATTTAATGTAGACACAATTTCCTACTAAATAGTTCCTATAAGGATTTGTTGTAAAATCAACTCTTTTAAAGTTATAGGCTCGGAAACGTTTTTATTTACGGTAAGGCGCTTCTTTAGATATCTCTTTATAAAAAATATGTTATATGTTCATCGCAAGAAAGTAATTTAATTTTTGCTCAACATTTATCAACAATATGTATTCGCAAATTTTGCGCAAAAATATGAACAGTACATTGTATCATCTTATTTTGCACATAGTTGCGAGTATCCGAAGTCATTGGGTTCAAGATTACCTCGGGTGCAAAAACCATAGTTTATTTGATAAAGATCGAGTACAAATATTTGGAAAAGGACTGTATACACTGTCAATATATAAATTGCATGAAACAATGTACGGAAACAAATATTGAAAATGGAATAATCATTGTCAAAGGGTCAACTAAAACTGAGTCGGTGACAATTGACACGCATGACGAATAAATACACTCAATGATTGACTAGGGATCCAATGAATAGAGAATTGGGGAATGTTGTGCTATCAGGGGTTCATATCCCTTCAGAAACGCTACTGCCGCTAGAAATAAGGTGCAAAGAAAAGAAAGCAGGGGTGCGCGGTAAATCATATCCGTTATTTGGAACATTGCAATGAATTGAGGCTGGTAATGCGTGGACGTATCAGTAGGCCTACTTCTGAGCGAACAACATAAATAACATTGAAAGTATTTGGTAAGTCTGTTGGACGTTCTTTAAACTTTGAGTTCATGTTCGTTTGTAATATGAACAACTGGTTGTCGCGCACGATGTTGTTGGACATAGTGTGGTAATAAAGGAGTTTAAAATGCAGCCGGTACATTTCTTTTGGATCTTAAAAATGTCTTAATTCTTGAGAAATTGAAGAAAAGTACAGTTGCTTATGTAAATCCAGAAGCAAGTTAGGCTTAATAGAAGTACTTAGATTGATCTTATCAATTTAGTAATTTTAAGAGTTAGACTCCTGATTTTGAATGTTTCCATATAACGTTCTCAAAAGGAGAGTAATAAAAATGGCAGGTCTACTGCATATTAATTTTGATTTCTTACGTCCAAGATTACACCTCACAATATAATAGGTATATGGGATATTATGGAAATTGCATGGAAATGGCTTAACAAACCAATATTTTATAAAAGAAATTGAGGATTTATTCTTTTTAAATGCAGAAATGACTATTAACTGTAATCATACATGACAATCCTACAATCACAAGTAACTGTAGTGTGCTCATACAAAATAGTATTTTTTCCATAATATTAATTATTTATATTTTATTATTACCAATTGCAATTACAAGACTTAAATACAAAATTCTTAAAATATGATGTTTATTACTCAAGAACAGAGGATATTACATTACCAAAAAGTTCTGGAACCTCATTGATCCATTCTTGCCACTATATAATGATAAAACATGCAGTTAGTCAAATACTTCAATTAATTTACACTGGGATAAATTTGTAGAAATATTTTTGCTCAAGAAGATGAGCTCATTAATTTCAAAAATGTTTATCAGGTGTGATGGAGGGAAATGCATTTCTGAGATGTGGCGATGTGATGGTGAGAAGGATTGTGATCAAGGAGAAGATGAGGAGGGTTGTGCTGAAAAGGAACCAAGGACATGCACTCCAGAAGAATTCAGCTGTGGAACTGCAGGAAGTTGCATACCAGTGAGTGCTTTCACTTATCACTTGTATTTTAATCTTTGTTTCATAAAGATCATTAGCTCTAACATGATATTCACATTATGAAACTTGAATTTTTGTTTGATTTACATGTTGATCATCCTGAAAACTTTTATGTTATTACACATTTTGACTAAAATGAAGATAATACCTAAGTCTTAGAATAAAAATACAGATATTGTTTGGATTTCTCACCTCAGAACTTTATTTTCAGAAAACTTGGGTATGTGATGGAGTACAGGACTGTTCGCAAGGGGAAGATGAAAGTTCTTGTGAAGCTCAGTGTGAAAAATCACAATTTAGATGTGGTTCCCTAAATAACAATGAAACAACTTCACGATCAGTGGTAACATGCATTGGCAAAAAACATGTATGTGATGGGAAGAAAGATTGCCCCAAAGGAGAAGGTAATATTTATTCATATTCAGCATAAACATAATTATCTTATCATCTTTGCTTATTTATTATCTTTCATTTTTAGATGAGAAGAATTGTCCACGAAAGAAGGATTGTGAACCTGGTTCCAAATGCCAACAAGATTGTGTCACTTTACCAGATGGATCTGATGGGTGCAGTTGCCATCAAGGTTTTGCACTAAACAGTGACAACTACAGGTATTCACTGCCAGAGCGTTTTGTTTCATTTCAGAAAATATGGCAAGATTGAAATTTATTCCAAAAATTAAATTTAGTTTTCTATAATTCTAAAGGTATTCTCTGCACATTTGTTTACTTGGTACTTTTATGTAACAACTTTTATGTAAATGGATATTATTAGGAACATTCAATTCATTATGTTGCATTTATCAAATACCATAACATACTATCTATTAATATATTCAGAATTTACAAAACTATTTAGTCTTCAATTATACAATTTAAAACTCAAATGATACATTTTTGATCTAGATTTACTCGGAATGTATTGAAGTAGATATTTCCAAAATTAATTAATCACTGAAGAAAACTGTGCAACTATTTACTCTGCTAATACTGTTTGCAATAAAAAAACAAAATTGTGTTCATAATCATTTTAACTTTTTTAATCATTTTAACTTTTAATTTTTTTTTATTTTTTTTTTTTTTAATATTTCTGACAACGATTATGATATCTTATTCTGTTTCAGCTGTCATGATGTGAATGAGTGCTTATTTGAGACAGATCCTGTGTGTAGCCAAACCTGTAACAATACTGTGGGATCATTTACATGTGGTTGTATGACTGGATATGTATTACGACCTGATGGCAGAACATGCAAAGCTCTTGGTGCAGCCCCAACACTTCTCTTTGCAAATAGGATAGATATAAGACAAGTAATATATGTTCTATCAATTGAAAATTAAAATTTTATTCCATTAAATAAAGTAATATGTTTAATTAAATAATTATATTACATTATTATAATGAATTAATGTTAAAATAATTAATTATATAACAGATATAATAGATATAGCAGATATAAGTTAAAAAAAGAAATGATATTTCTTAATTTTCATTTAGCATATTTAGCATTATTTCATTTATAATATTTATTTATTTGTTATTTTTTTTATTTATAGGTGAGCTTGAATAGTGTAAAATACACTGCATTGTTGAAAGGTTTGCACAATGCAATTGCCCTTGATTACCATTACAGAGAGGGCTTGATATTTTGGTCTGATGTCTCGATGGATGTTATCAAGAGAGCGAGTTTAAATGGTTCAGGATCTGTTGGTAAGTTAAGAAAAGCCTCTTGTTCATACTGTCTTGTTTTCTGTAGAAATTAACAAAACAGTACACCTTTATAAATTCCTTTGAATTAATGACTTCATACTCATATCTTCTCACGTGCGAGGAGTAAATGGTTTCATTGTTTTCTGAATGTGAAAAATCTGAAAATTATGACTCCAAACACCAATTCATTCTTTTGCCATAATAATATTTTATCTAAGATTAGTTATAGAGAATTATGGTAAGTAAAAAACTTCCTTTTCAAAATTCCAGATATTATCCGCTGGGGTTTGGAGAGCCCAGGAGGTATAGCAGTGGATTGGATACATAATTTAATGTTTTGGACCGACTCTGGAACAAGTCGTGTTGAAGTTGCATCTCTTGATGGTGTTCATAGATACATTGTAGCCTCAAGTGACCTGGATAAACCAAGAGCCATTGTTGTCCACCCAGGAGAAGCTCTTATATTCTGGACAGATTGGGGTAAAATATAAATAATTCTATTTATTTTATTGTGCATTTTCAGATAATTTTCAAATTACTTTTTATTCACTTCTATAAATAGACTGATAACAGTGATTTTTAGTATTGAGAAGCTCAATGCAGATGTAGTACCTATCCAAGCACAGTAAAATCTGTCTTACCTGGAATCATTTGGGTCCAACATTTTCTTCAGTCTTGTACAAATTTTCAGCCTTTTAGGTTTGCAATAAAAACTGTCAATTCAGAAAAAGTAATTGTTCAAAGACAGAATTGTATGAGTAGTTATTTCAAAACAGTTTTACCTAAAAACTGTATTTCAAATAAAGGAAGACATACATCGAGAGACAAAGAAAATTACATACAGAAATGCAAAACAAAGTTGAAACATAGAACTCCATAAAAAGTAAAAGAAATATTATTTTCTTCAATATGTATAGGAACAGATGAATATATCTGATGATTTAGGGTGTGGCTATTTGCCTAGGTCCTCGTGAATATTGTGGCAACCACTAAAAAAAATTTCTTTTAACCACTGATTCTTGATTTGTCTTTGTTTTTAAAGTGTCATACCCAGCTTTAAAGTTTGAGTTTTCCAAACATTAAATTTCTTTATCAAAATCTTGACGAATGTGTAGCTTGGTTTACGTTCTTCACATTTTCTTACCAAGAGTTAGCATTTTCAATTTGCCACCAAACATCATAAATCCTTGATTAACACAAGACCTGCAACTCATCAAATTGAACAACAGTAAATGTTTAATATTACTGAAGCCAAAGCATGTATTACAAGGAATCGCTCTTCACAGTCTTGTGCTAATACAACTAAACAATGGCTTTTAAATGATTAGTATAGGAAATACAGTATTTGGACAAGGATAGCTGAGAGAATGAATGAATGAATGAATGAATGAATGAGCACAGCTCTTGAGTGTCTCATGGTTGGATGTCACACACTTACAATTCAATATTTATTTTTAAAACAAACTTTTTTTTTCATCTTATTCTGAATTTTTCACACTGTTGAACTAAAAATTCCTTTCTGTTTCTGCATTGGGCAGATTTCTGGCTAATCCAGTGTACTTAGCATTGGAAAATACACATTTTGAGATTTTTCTAGCAAAGGCATGTTTCTGCCTTATCCAGGTTCTTCTTAGACAGGTTTTACTGTATCCAAAGATATTGAATGATCTTATACATTCAAATTTTGAAAAATAAAAAACAATAAGAAAACAAATATTAAAAGGAAGTCAATAAAATGTTTAACGCCAAAACTGAAAACTGTTTATTGATGAAACATGAAATAATAACTTTTTTTAATATAAAAGTAACTATTTTTATATTTTGTACAAGAAATTGTTTGTACTTAAAGTTTGTGAATTTCTAATATTTATTAATAAAAATGGCTAATGTTATTTAATCAGGACCCAACCCAAAAATTGAACAAGCTGAAATGGATGGAAGTAATAGAAAAGCTATTATCACTGAATTCCTATTTTGGCCTAATGGATTGTGTATAGATTATACAACGAGTCGTATTTATTGGGCAGATGCTAAGCATCATGTTATTGAAACTGCCAAGTTTGATGGTTCCGATAGAAAGAAGGTATTAAATTGATTGATATTTAACTCAAATTTAAGTATTTACACACCATTCTTGATGAACTTCCATTAACACTATTTCATCTTCATAATCATGCTTATATTACATAGGTACTTAGTAAAGGGCTACATCATCCATTTGCCTTGACATTATTTGAAGATGCCATTTACTGGACTGATTGGCATACGAAAAGTATACAAACTGCTAATAAAGTAACGGGTATGGGATTACGCACAATTCATTCTCGTCTACATTTTCCAATGGACATCCACAGGTATTAATATATTCTTATTTCATCTGTAGAATGTACATATTTAAGAATGGCATGTAATCTTATTTACTAGTTAAGTTATATTTAAAAAAGTGAATTCAACTAGTTGGTCTTATCACCACAAATATTAATTGTTATTAATTGAAAGCTCTTCAACTAAATAGCACTTCATTGAAATCACATTTGGTTTTAATTTGTCTCATGTACTTATGACCTCTTTCTTTTTTATGACTTCTTTGCTTAAATATAAATGATTCAGTTACAATCCTGAATGTTTTAACTTAATACAAACTCAAAATATTCTATCTTTCTTTTTTTCTCTTGTCCTTTTATTCTTTAATGCATAAAAAAGTACATTGCAAAGGGATATGCTTCACATATCACGATTCCTCTGATGATTAGTGCTTACATTGTTCATACCAAAGTAGTTAAAACAAGGAAAATAAGCCAAATGTTTTTCTGAACAAATACTTTTTATCTTTACCTCACTATCCGTAGTGTATATGTGTAACTCCATTACCAAAATATGAGTAATTCACATTTGTATTCCTTCATCTTTTTGTACCCAGATTATTTAATCGTACATGTTCATCAGTGCATGATACCCAAAGATGCTTCCTCTAAACGAGTGACTAATAATATAACCTTTTCTATAATTAAAATTTTTAACACAATTGTAGACGGAATTATGGGAAGATAAATGTAATGTACATCATTTACCTTTTTTGCAATATTTGTTGCATATGATAAAGTTCAATGCAAAAACATAAAAGATGTAAATGAATTATTTCTTCAACAGCTACCACCCACAACGCCAACCACTTTATCAAAATCGCTGTGGCAGCAACAATGGTGGTTGTTCACATATGTGTCTACCAAACAGATCTCCTGCTCGCTTTCAGTGTGTGTGTCCAATGGGAATAAAGCTTCATTCTAATGGGTAAGTAATGTCTTGAGAGCTTGACTTTGAAATGTCTATTGTAAGGCAACCAAATTACTATTTCACATATTTTGTTGTTTTCTTCCTTTGATTGTCATAAGGAAGTGGACAAAAGTTACTTACAACTATTGTTCCTCATCATACTTCTGTCCTTATTTTCTTCTTCTTTAGAGTTTAGTCTGTCCAGAATATTGTAGTTTCTTACATATCTGTAAGTGGAACTCGGTTTCATCCATTTTTGTGATTTGTTTGAAATGCATATGCATTATAGTAACCATTAAATCAGAAGAGGTCACACGGGAATATAATTTTATCTCTGAGGTACCCTAGAGTCTCAAAGTTAACATTTCACACTCACTGTGCAATGACAAGGAGCCTCAGCTGACACATTAGCCATGAAGCCCCTGGTAAATGACCTTATCTGATCACACAATCCAAGAAGGCATAATAAACTCACTGGAGGATGAGCACATTGAATTATGGTTCCAGAGTGTGAATGAACAAACATGTAAATTGAAAACTCACAAAAAGTACAAGTTGATATGCTCAGAAGGAAAACAAAATAAGGTGTGAAGTTCACAATGGAACTTTCAATCTCAAAATATTCCGTTAATGAAAAAGTCCCAATAAATTACATTTATTGTTTGTTTTTGTAGAAACTTTGTGAACGATTATTATATTGCTTGGTGGATATCCAGATATTATCAAATCAATGTTGTTCTTCTAATTTTTTTTATAAATCCTTGATAAATGGCATTAAAGATGAAACATTCTTTTATTTACCAAGCTATATTATTTCACAATGTTAGGAAGCCTTAATAGGACACATTGCTGGGGGTCCTTTTTCTCTCGCACTTTTAACATTTGTAAATAAATCGTAACTTTTCCCACGTGAAAAAATAAAAATTCATGTTTTTTGAGTCCCCTCATGTTCCTAGTCAATGGTTTCAAAATGAAAATAAATTATTTTGAATTTCGACAACTTTCATAACTATTAGTTTAAATACCATTAAAAAGAAATTGACAGTTATAGTGAAAGTTGTCAGAATTCAGGACAATTTTTGACATTGATTTGTTTTCACTTTTTTACTTTAAGAACATTAAAGTAACAAAGATTGTCATAATGACAAAATATAGTTTATAAAACTATATTAAAATTTGTAAGAAATAAGGAATTTAGAAATTAATAGTTATAACTTTCAGGTTTTCATTAGGTTATGTAGAGAACTTCAGTACAACTTATGCAACCTAAAAATATCCTTTCTTTTTTCTATTTATGATCTAACTTTTAACTTATATTTGTCCAAAATGTGTAATAAAATTAAATTGAATTTAGAAAAGGAGTTAAACACTTAATATGTCAAAAAGATTAAGAGTAATGCACAAGTCTAATTTCTAATCAGTGCATTTTCAGTTATTGTAAACCTTATATAAAATGTTGTTAACATAAAAAATGTGCTTCTTGGCAGTATTGAATATTAAAAAAGATACTGAGTGAAGAACAAAGCCAATTAATTTCAAATTTCATTTCTTTGGAGAACTGAACAGACTTTATTGAGTCACTAATCTTCATTCACAATAAGTAATGTAACAACAATAATATCCTTTATTTAAGGAGTTACTGTGATTTAAATTTTTCAGGAAAACCTGTGAATCTACACCTGAAAAACTTTTGTTGTTCGCCCGCAAGAAAGATCTCCGTGTGAGGCAGTTAGGAGTCAGTCCAGAAAAGGCTGTGGACATGGCAATTCCTCTGGATGGAATTCAGTCTGCAGTAGCTTTGGCATGGGACTCAGACACTGATTCAATATTTTGGACTGATGTCGAAGGAGATATTATCAGTCGTGCAAACTTGAATGGCAGCAATGAAAGAGTGATCATTAGCTCAAACTTAGGTTGGTTTGTAAGCTTTAGTCTGATGTTTAACTGGCATTATAATATGATATCAAGTTCATTTGCAATGTGTTCACAATTATATTGGCTGTATTATTGGTTATTTAGTGGAGAAAATTATTGTATAGGTTTGTTCCTGATTTTTTTAATCAGCTCGTAATTTTTACTTTCTCCTTAAATTAATGACATTCTATGGTTGAGAAAGTCCCTGATGTGTATCTCTTATCATCAAGATTACTTTTTTGCTGTATTGGTAAACACAATGTACATTTATTAACCTGAAAAGCATATATTTGTAATAAACTTGATAACACTGAAAAGAAATTTAGTAGTAATTGAATATTATTTTCCTTTTGTAGCTAGAAATTTCTCTGCTTATGAATTATGTGTGGTCTAGGGTCAGCTTCAGAAAGTAATGATTTATCTCAACTTCTTTTGTAGAATCTCCAGCTGGCTTAGCTGTTGATTGGGTTACAAAGAAATTGTACTGGACTGATGCTGGCACCAACCGAGTGGAAGTATCGAATTTTGATGGAAGTATGCGAGCTCTTCTTGTATGGGAGGGTCTAGACAAGCCTAGAGATATTGTTGTAGACCCAATAGGTATGTTCTGCAATCTTTCTGACAAAAATAGAATTTATATATATTTTTTGCTTCCTAAAATCATATTAGTTATTTCATTAACTGTCTTCACAGAATTTTATGCAATACTCTTCCACTTTTGCTGTACACAAAATGCTTCCACTTTTGTTGTATGTTGTGCCTATTTCAATTCCTGGTTAATTATCATTAGTAGCATTATAAAGGAACGATCAGAAACTGGTAGTAGTGAAATCAGGCTCTGAAAGTTATTAAAAAACGGCTTTAATCTAATTGCATTTTGTTAAATTTAGATTATTCGTACACTGTTTAAGACAATGATATGATTTAATGATATCTATTCATTGGTTCCTTATAGAATTCTTTTGTTATGAAATTAGAGCTTCACCATAGCGAATTCTATTTATTTTTGCCCTCCTTATAACTTTCCTATTTCTTTTCATCTTATAAGTTTCTGAATTAGGAATGTACTATAATATGCATTTTACATTTATCAATGACTATTATTTGTCTGCTGTTATTTTCATTTCCTCCTATAATATTCTTTTTTAAACCTTCAAATTTATTGCATTCTCAAATCTGATATTGTCCAACCCCATGTCATAATTTTCCACTTGTCCCTGATGTTTACATGATTTTGCTCTATCAAAAAATGCAATAAAAATTGTGTTTATAGTATTTTTTCATGTTACTTTCTTTAGGGTTCCCATTTTTTTGATTTCCTTTGTTTCATCATCATATCCAACGTATTATGAAGTTCAAGTTTTTTCAGGATCAAAAAAGGCTTTTGATATTTCTGAAGTATCTTTTAAGGAAATTTCATTGTGGTTAAGAACACACAGAACAGAGAAATATTGAAAGGTCAAAGAGAAAATTATGAACAGAAACATCTGGAGCTATAAATTATCAGGTGTACTGAACAAACAGGAATAAGTGCTAGGTCTGGTATCCTGCAGTTCAAAATAATGATGATGATATGGTGATATTTCTTCTGTTCTGCTATTGTCAAAGTTCATATTTTCTTTTGTTATTATATGAATAATTTCATAATTTAGTGGGTTATTTCCTGTTTACTAAAGGATGCTCAATAACGTTTTTGATTAAATTTCCAAAAAGTAGGTCCTAGTCCAAGAAAAGACACAAACAATGAAGCAGGAGAAGTAATCAAAGTAGAGGATGAAATAGGTATGGATGAGCTGGAAACTTCAATAACCCCTCTGAAGAACAGAAAGGAAATTGGATAATTGGGATAAAAAAGGATAAAATAAGGAAGACAAGAACTAAAACTAATTAATGAGATACAAAAACAACAAAATAGTACCACAAGAATGGAAGACTAAAATAATGTGCAATATCTTTGAAGTAGTGGTGTTACAATGGCATATTATTTCTAACTGCTCTGCTATATTATACTACTACATAAATCTGCAAAAGTATTTTCAACCGTCGAAAATATTTTTCTGCTTCGAGACTCAAATTCAGATCCTCTCAGTTTACACACCGTGTGCGTTGCCTCTGTGCTATCAAATGGCGAGATTCAAACTCAGGCTTGTGGATTGAAATGTAACTTTTTGCAATTTTAAAAAATGAAAATGGGATTAGCACCATATTTTTATTGCCCTTTGTTATATATGAGGAGAAAATTTAATGAAAAAAATTTGTTTTTTTGAGAAATAATTTTTTTAGGAATTCCATAAATTTCAGACAAAAATTATGCAAAATCTACTCATTTGTCCAAAACATTTTACTTGACTTTTTTGATGAGCTGATTTTTTAGAGCAGACTGCTTATGGCAAAAATTGCTATCTTCAATTTTATAGTTTTGAAATGTTAAGTTCTTTCAATTTTCAAAAATACAGTGTTTGCCAAAAACAGGACTAGAACCATATTTTTTACTGTCCCTTGTTATCAAGAAGGAGAAAATTTAAGGAAAAAATTTGGAATGTTATTTGAGAAATTCATGTTTAAAAGAATTAAAAATTACCTAATTTCTTGCAAAATTTCATGAAAAGTGCTCATATTTTCAAAACAAGACACCTCATGACCTTTTTTCAAGATCTGTCATTAAAGAACAGATTTCATTAGGGGAAAAATCTCTATCTTCAATATTATAGATGTAGGAAGATGCCAAAAAATGAACTTTTGCAATTTTAGAAAAATCAATGATTTCATCGAAAATAAGACTTGCACTATTCTCTTAAGTGTCCTTTATGCTATTATTCTTTCTTGAAATGTTATGGGATTTCATTATATTCATTAGTGTTTTTTAGTTTTCTCGTTCCTTGTGATGTCAAACAGAATCACAGAATTAATTAAATTTGTTTTTATCATTCTTACAATAAATTAATGTTTTCAGTTGCGATTCATTACAATTGATCAGGATAAAACATAATAAACCCTAGAAAAAATCCTTTAAGAGAAGTTAGATTTTTAGAAACAATTTGAACTGCTTTGAAACTGAAACTGCAAATGTCTTGAAAAAAAAATTTTTTGAAAGTATACATTGATAAAAAAAATAGGAATATAGTATGATGCTGTTTTAAATTTTAAGAATAAGTAAATTTTTCAGTTGATTTCAATTGATTATTCACAATACAATTCTGGATCTATATTTTTCAGGAGGTTACATGTATTGGAGTGATTGGGGCCATGTACCTAAAATTGAAAGGGCAGGCATGGATGGCTCACAAAGAGCTCCTTTAATAATGCAACGTCTCGTTTGGCCCAATGGCTTAGCCATTGATCATGAGCAGGCTCACTTGTACTGGGCAGATGGAGGAACCAAAGCCATAGAATTTGCATCTCTGGATGGAAGTGGCCGCACAACATTAATAGGTACATGCCTACTTATTTGAGCTGTCTATCAACTTAATACTTTACAATTATCTAATTAATATTTTATTTACATGTTTTAAGGAACAGACCTACCTCACCCTTTTGGTTTGGCTGTCTTTGAAGATAAAATATATTGGACTGATTGGAATACAACAAGTATCCATATGGCTGATAAATTGACAGGAAAAAATAAAACAGTGATCAGGTAATGGTTCTCTTACTGCTTCTTAAAAAAAGATGAACTTTGAGCCTATCATTAGCAATTTTGAAGCAGAATTTCATTAGCAATATTTTTTTTTTTTCTCTCTTTTTTTTTTTCTCCTTTCTTTGATTTTCAGGTCAGGAATTTCAGGTTTAATGGATGTCAGAGTATTTCATCATGGACGAGTACCTGTACATACAAACTGCAGTTCCAGAAATGGTGGTTGTTCACATTTATGTCTTCTTGCTCCAAAGCCACGAGGTTATTCATGTGCATGTCCCATAGGAATTCAGTTAGGGGTAAGACTGAATTTCATTTCATGTGATCAGTACCTTTCTTTATATTTCTTCTGTTTTAGTGTTTGCTATTCTCTTATTATTTTCAGAAAAATCTGAAAACATGTGCTCCTGGACCAACAAATTCATTAATATTTGCACATAGAGTTGATATTCGACAGATTTCTTTAGATGTGTCTTATACTGTTGATGTTGTATTACCTTTACCACCTCTAAAAAATGCTATTGCTGTGGACGTAGATAGGAAAACTGGTAATTTTTTTAATGATAATTATAAATCTAGTGTATATCTATTTGTAATTTTTATTTATATACATATTATTTTTATACATTAAAATAATTACATTAATTTCAGGTGAGATATATTGGACTGATACTGCTGAAGATGTTATTCAAAAAGCTACACCTGATGGTAAGAACATTGAAACAGTAATTGTGGATGGACTAGAAACTGCAGATGGAATTGTTGTTGATTCTACCGGACGCAAGGTATAAGAGAAATTGCAATAAATCTGAAAATTTGTTGTGTCTGAATGAAATTAATTCTGCATGTAAAACTTTACCAACAATGTTTGAGTATTTTTGTTGTGAACAGATTTATTGGACAGACAAAGGTCGCAAGAGTATTGAAGTTGCTGAGTTAGATGGGCAAAATAGAAAAGTTCTGGTTTGGATGGATTTAGAATCACCAAGAGCAATCACACTTCATTATCATTTAGGTCTTATGTATTGGTCTGACTGGGGTAAAAATGCTCGTATAGAACAAGCACACATGGATGGCAAGAACAGGTAATATATAGGATTCAGAAATTGATTGTTCATTAGCTTTGTGCTCAAAGTGTAGTGTTTTATTCCTAGATTTCAGTTACATTCTTTTTGATTTTTATGTGCAACAGTGACTTTGAGAACGATAAAGATTTTGTACAACAACTTGTAAAATTAATCAGATAAGGCAGAATTTAAAAGACATAAATCTGAAATGAATGAAAACTTCCTGCATCTTGAAAGAGATTTCCATTATGAGTTAAAATAGCTTTAGAATGTCATTCTACTTTTATTTAATTGATTTTGCAGCAATTAGTTAAATAAAGTCCGTATATCTACTTCTGAACTATTTTCATTTTAAAAATTTGCCTTCTATTATCATTCCAAAGAGTAAGATGACAGAATACTAAACCCAGTTTGGTTGTATTATGAGTTTTCATTCTGAGATCTAACAAAAAGATTCAAAAACATAATCGTGTAATGTTCGTGGATTTGATAAAATGGCATGAATATCTCAATGAAAAACCTGAAAAGTAAACAAACAAATCAAAATTATAAATTTACATGTGAGATAATACTGTAAATGGTCTGGATTAATTGCTTGTTGGATATTACATATGCTTATGCAAGTACAGAATTCTTACTACATTTTTGGAGAGTATTTTAAAAGTTATTTACTGGGTTGCATTCTTTGTTGAACTTTTTTAGTTTTTATTACAATACTAAAACTTCTGAGAGGAAAAGCTTGCAACAGAACCATGTAGTTCTCCATTAGTCTATAATACTCAGTAAACATAAAATGTGTTTTCCCCTTTCCTTTCCAGGACAATTCTTGTGTCTGAAAACTTGGGTTGGCCAAATGGATTGGCCATTGACAGACCCGCAGGTCGCATATATTGGTGTGATGGCAAAAGAAAAACCATTGAAAGTACTGATTTATCTGGTTATGATCGACATGTCATTGTAACTGAAGTGCCACACCCCTACGGCCTGGTGATTGTTGGGAGTCATGTTTATTGGACGGACTGGCACACTGAAGCCCTTCATCGAGCTGACAAAAGAAATGGCTCTGAAAGCGTTATCATCAGAGATAAACTGGAAGGGCTCATGGACATTCGCTCTGTGCAGGTTAGTGAAGAGATTTACAAAGTAACAGAGGTCTCTTCAACAAACAATATTTGTGACATTGCAACATTCTAAGCATTGTCAAATAAGAATGTAATTATATATTACCATTAATTTAAAATAACTGATATAGTTATTGCTATTAGTGCTGATTTAAAAGCCAAAAATGAAAAACATTCGAGAGGCAAAATGACAAACAACTATTGTTGGTTACTCATGTGAGAGAGCTGTACAAAAAGGGTATTTTCTAAGTAACAAAGAGCAACAACAACATTCACACATCACTGCCATCTAGAGCATGTTCACTTGCCAAGTAACTATTGTAATATCTTGCAGTCATCTTTAGACATACATTTACTCTAACACTTTTAGGTTCACACAGCAGCAACAACCAAGGCTTAGCTAATGGCTTTGTCAAAAAATATACGTTCTGAAACTCAGAGGAAACTATTAAGTTAATTAACTCTATTTTTAATTCCATTTCTCTAATAAAAATAACTTTACCAAAATATGCTTTGTTCAGAATTATTTGTCAGTTTACTTAAAGGAATATATTTTAAATTTTTTTAAAGTTCATGATTCCTTTGATAAGCATTTGAGCCAAATTGCTTCTTTTGTAACATTCACTTGATGCAATAACCTCAGTCATAGAAATTAACCAAGCAGTTTCTGACTGTCATTGACTAAAACAATATGTGAAACCACCAGAATACAAAAATACAGATCGACTAATAGAACAACACAACCAGTGTGATCAGAATCACTATGGTATTGAAAGGTATGGACTGGAACCCCTTTTTAAAGAGAATTCTCCTCATAAAAGTATTAGAAATGTATATGAAAACATGCTTTACTTTTACTGTATTAGTCTATCTCCAAGTGGCAAGACAATATTTCAATGCAAGAAGACAGGGGTGGTCATAATCCTTCCAGTGGATTCATTAAAGCATCTTGATAAACAAAATATGTATCTGGGTTCCCATGTTTCAGTTTAACTCTTCCATCTTTGATAATTGAAGTACTTGCACTTCAAAAATTTTCCATATTAACATTTTAAAATTGTCTTAGCATAAGCTAACTGGCAAATCTTGTTTGCTTGTTTTTCTTAGTCTTGGCCCCCCTTGACCATCTCCCTTTCCTTCCCTTGAATTCCTTAACTCGCTCTCTGCTACACAATTGAGTGGTGAAATTATTTTCAGCTCTTTGATCTTTCTTAAGCATGGTCAAACTGGATTTGAATGTTCTATAGTTGCTAGGTAGGGAATCCAAAATCTTGAATGTCAGAAGCATGTCTGGAAGCCTCCTTTCCTCAGTTTCTTTAATTTTGAAAGGTCCATTTTCCATTTTCCTTCTTCAAATGGAAGAATCTGAGACACACTTGTTATAGCTGATTTTCAGTTGAAGTCTCAACAATATCTGCAGTTCCAACTCAGTTCTCTTGCTTTGAAGTGCTTGATTTTTTGAACAGCTTCATCTATTATGGTGTTAGCACCATCATATCTGCTAGTGTATCCTTTCATGAATTTTTTAACTGTAGCAACATGAGCCTTCTTTGATTGTTAGATGCATCTGTGTCCAACCATAAGTTAAGTCTAAGGCATAATTTAAGTCTCCTTGATTACTTCAAGAGCAATCAGTAAGGACTTGAAGTACAAACTGTATTCTGTATTTCCATAAGATCCAATCATTAGTACAACTTAATGGCTGGCTTGTATTTTTGCAATCTCCATTCTTTTGAAAAGCAAAAACAATCACAACATGTAGTCTCTTGTGAACACACACAGCCATTACGATAAAACAGACACTTCATGGCGTATGCCTTGTTGTCTGATGCAGACTGACATTGCACTAGAGCCCACTGCTAGTTATCTGGTTGATTTAAGAGCCAAAATTGAAAAACATAGAGAGATGTAATGACAAACAACTTTTTTGTTTGTTAGACATGTCAGAGAGCTTTGGAAAGTGTCCTTAAAAGAATTAGATTACTGCATAGACCTGCTGGGTAACAGTTGTATATTTTGCAGATAACTTCATAACTTCATAACTGCAAAATGTACTCCAACAATAACACTTATTTAAGAGTGATAATTAAAAGATGTCTCATTCTTAAATAATAGAAGGTATTTACATCACCAGCGATCCAATTAATAACACTTATCTAATCCACATAATACATTATTTCTTTCTAAACAAATAAATAGTATATAAAAAGAAAAATTGAATCATAAATGTGGTTTGTCTACTTTGGAAATACAAATGACAGATACACACTCAAAGCTTATCTGAACCTTAGTCTAGAAGAATTGCAGTCTTCTTGAGAATTACAGAATAGTACACGAGGTTAGTCTGAACCTTAAAGGACAATTGCAGTATTCTTGAGATTGTCTTTTGTATAATTATTTCCATCTTAGTGATGTTCAAATTAGGCTTCAATGTTGTATAAATGTAATTCATAAGAATTGAGAAAGCATCAACTTGACAGGAATCAGAAATAGGAACATAGGTTGAAAAATATTTCTACGAAAGAAAAAAGTAGTGAGAATTTTAATCTTCTGTAGATAGAAATGCCATCCAAAAATTGCTAACGTTATGTTGTTTTACCCTTTATGCACCTGGGTGTAATCTAGTGTGGAGCAATTTGCAATAAGATTATTTATTTTTCTTTTTAAAACTGTTTAACTGAACCTGCAGTTGTTTTGAGATCCAATTAATATTTTTTGGTCTTTTTACTTCTATTTGGTTGAAACATTGTCTTGAATAATTACATTGAGTCATTTATGAAAAGTGTGGTATTGTTTGAAATGTATTTGTAAGAACTACACTCAATGATTACTGAAAATTTTTTTGCAGACCACCCAATTTAGTAATTAATTACTATTAAAGTTATAATGTGAACCCACAAAACACCTACATGTAACCCTCAATACACATTACCCAGCAACTCACTTTACCATTGTGCATAACTCAGAAATGATGCGTTCTAGGGCATTGAAATTTTCATGCTTCATTGCACCTCAAGTAATGTCACAATGTTTTGTATGCTCTATGATTTACAAAATGTTATCCTTTAGATCCCTCTATTATATCTTTGGAGAAAAGGTGGTGTAAAGACTAGAATCCTTAAAAGGTAAAATAACAATAGATAAATCTCATGTATAAAAGGCATATTGCCATTTTTCATTATATTCATTCCAGCACTTCTTTTTCTTTACTTACTTCATTTACTTACATTCATTCTTTACTTACTTCATTTAGATGTCGCTTTATTCATGGACAGTCTTAAGAGGAAATGTGAAACTAGGAAATAAAATGCTCTTACATTTTTTTTTAAATTTAATAAAGGAGTTCAAAAAGGAGAAAAATTATTAAATGTATCAAGCATAACAATGGTGTAGGTGGCTCAGGGCATCAGTTGATGTCACAGTGCCTCTGTCTGGGAGGTCCTAGGTGGCAGGATTTCTAACCCTAGCTGCATAGTGCATAGCTAGGTTGAATTCAGCCTCTGCCTGGAGAGAATTGCAGTGTCTGTCTGCTCTGATCGGTAGTTTTCCGTGGTTTCTTCAGTCAACACCAGGTGAATGCCGAAGCAGTACCCTGCCAGATGGGCCACAGATCGTACACGTCGATTCTTTCCTTTTTCTTAATATTTCCTTGTCTTACCCTCACCACAACACACACTTACACTTACATGCACTACACATGTTACCACATGCTGGGAGACAGTGAAAGAGCTTGATCAGGCTGGGGAGGTGTCCCGCTGGTGGGAGATACCTGGTTGGGGAAAACGCGCAAGCCGCCGGGTAGGTTGGCCCCACATACGCCATCCAGAAGCCAAGATGGGCAAGATCTCCGCAGCCTCCCGTTAACATGCAGTAGGCATAGGAGACTGGTGGCCTTGGCAGTTGCTATGCCTGGCATTAATGAATGAATGACCGAATCAATCAACCACTGCATTGATGAAAAGTTTTACTTTCTCGCCTTATGAAGTTCACCGTAAGAAGAGAAAGGTTTGTGATCGAGCGCCGAAAAACGGCTCTTATTGCCGGGCCCTCGTGACGAAAAAGAGGAGATATTTCTGTTGCTAAATACAATACATAAAATATCTTACACGGGGTGTAGCCAGAATCCATGTTTCGTGGGTCCTTAATACCGAAAAGATTATTGCCGGCCAAACGTCTGTGGTCAACGCTAGTGCCTAAACCGTTTATCCGATTTTGCTGATATTGATATTCCCCAACCGATAGGAATGAACTCGTGCCTTTGAGAGTTTCAAAACGGATATATTGTTTAATGAAATCTGTTCCTGAAAGACGGAGCTTTAAATAAGTTCATGTTCAATTTTTCGAAAATTAGAGTAGTTTCCGTGTAATTTTGCGCGAAATAAGGTATTCCCCCCCACCCACACACACACACAAATCTGCCCCTTTTTCAATTTTCTCCTCGTATGTAATAAGGGACGGTAAAAAACATGGTGCTAGTTCCATTTGGAGCATGTTGTTCGGTACGTTTTCGAAAATGTCAAAAAGTTAACATTTCAAAACTACAAAATTGGAAATAGCAATTGTTGCTTTAATGCGTATGTTGTCAGCTCTTTAAAAGAGGTCGTGTACATTTTTTTTTGAAAAAAACGAGGTTATTTCGCTCCTTTAATTTAATTTATGCAATAAAAAATTACATTTATTTTCTCAAAACCCACGTGAAATATTTTCGTCAAAGATTCTCCTCGTATGTAACAATGTATGGTAAATAAAAAACTATTGGTGATATAGAATGGCACATATTTTCTCGCACTAGTTAGTTTTCTAATCTCTTTAGTCTTGAAAAAACAAGCTGATTTCGCTTAATTAATGTCTGAAATTTATGCAAATAAAAAAAAACTTGTCAAAACCCACACACATTTTTTTAATTGAAGTTTCTCCTAGTATGTAACAATGTTTGGTAAATAAATAAACAATTAGTGATATAGAATGGCATACACTTTCTCATGTTAGTTTTCTAATCTCTTTCGTCTGGACTAGCTTTTCGGTTAGGCCTTATTCTCTCACCAAGCTGCCTTCTTTTGCACCCCAAAGGACATTTTTTCACATTTTCTCAACTTTTCAACTCCCAAATGCTAGAAGTGAATTACTCATGTCTTGACTTTTATAGAAGTGTACAACCCATGTTCAACCCAGATGGTCAAGGTGGTTAAGGATCGAGTTCAAATCCCGCGTAGGGATTTTAATTTGATGTGTTGTTGATAAATGTATTGAAGTGCTTCTACTCACAAATGCAATCAATACAGATAAACCGGAAGTATCTGTATGTGATTTTTGAATTTTCAACTTCTAAACAATTTTTCAATTCTCTTGTTCGATTTCTAAAAAGTATGTTACATACTGCGTTTTTTGTGTTAAAATGACTTTCTCGTTATCCTCTTCATTCACCTAATTTTTAAATTGTAGTATTCTGGATCCGGATAATATTTTAGAATTTTGCACATTACAAACTTTTGCAAAGCCTCGTCTATAATATCTTTGAACATGCACCATATTTTTTTTGTATCTCCTTCTGATCTCCTGAAGTCTCCTCCAATAGCAATAGGATGGCCATTTTCATTTCCTGTAAATAATATAAGTAATATTTCTTCACATAATATTTTTAATAAGTCTTATATAAATAATATATTTCTTAAAAATGGAGGTTGAAGTTTTAAAGTGGACTTTTCTTGCGCTCTAGCTTCCAAAACATTGCTACCATGTAAACAATCTCCAGTTGGATGAACAAGAAAAATAATAGGGAGTAAAATAGCTCAAGAACAAGTTAGCCAATGCTTTGAAATTAATGCAAATGTTTCTTTTATTAATTTCTATGTGTCACTATGCTCCAATGTGGTTTGGCATCAAAGAGTTTAAAAAAACTCACTTGACTAGATAGACAAAACTATCTACAGGATGGTTCAGAATAAATTTTACCAACTTGACGATGATTACTTGATCACTTTGCACTAATAAACATATGGTGGGAGATCTCATAAAAAGAATTTTCACAGAATACATGACGCCCAATGATGGTAGGCAAATCATCCTGTACTAATGTTTGGCAGGTACACTAACCCTGTGAGGACTACAAAAAATTCTCAATTTGACAGTCATGAAGTTTGAATGATGCATGGTAACAGCACTTCACGTTCTGACACAGTCAAAGCTGAACAAAAAATATTTTTGAAAATACTCGATATTGTCATTGCTCATAGGTAGGTGCTCCTGTGATCGTTTGTGTAACTGCCAAAAATCAGTTTAGGATGGGTTGCCTAGCAAGGATTCTAATCAGGAATTCATGTAAAATGGAAAAATGTGTAACATCATTATTAGATAATTCACTGCACCTTCATGACAAAAAGTCATAATCTGCTCTCCCCTCTGCATGCCTTGGAAGTTTGTCACATGTATTCTATACCATTCTACATATTACCTTGCAATGTTCTTCCTACTGATCACGAAATATGCATTCAGATTATGATGTGGAAATGGAGTACTTAACGTTTTGTAAATGGAAACCATTTTGTTTTATTTCACAATATTTTTTTTATCCTATTAATATTTTGTTTCAATTATAACAAATTAAAGAAATTAGCATTCAAAGGAACACTTTTTTTCTGAAATGTGGTTAAATTGGATACGAAGGTCCATTAAGTCTTTTAGTGTTTTGTTTCCTTTTACATTTACATATATGTATATTTTTACGTATTTACAGTTTAGTTATACACTTATGTCAGTAAATCAAAATAAGTTGCTTACAATATGTAAAGTTGTGTTTGTTTTGTTATATTAGTATGTAAAAATAAATTATACTATTGCTCCTGTAACAAAGAAACAATTTTTGTATTGTAAACAAAGGATTGTACTGATATTAATGTTCCTTTACTTTGAGTGGTTGTAACAGCCAAATTATACCAAAGAAAAAAAACATCAGAATAACCTAAAACAGGATGTAAATAATTGACATCCATACTCTGATGTGGGTCTCAGATGAATTTGCAGAATTAAAAATATGAGAACATGTTTCTAAGTAACAATGTTTTTGCTTCAGCCCCAGGTCTTTTTAATCAGATAAAAATGGCTATGTCACGTACAGTGATATTTTTATGTCCATTACTATTTCGAAACATACATTGATCAAATACTTTTTTATGATTTTTTTCTATTTTTTCCACATTCACTTGCTATCAGAGCTGACAGGCTTATTACAATTCTAAATATCATTTGAAATTAGAATATACTTTCTTATATATTTATTAGTATTTTTTTAATGGTTGTCTAATAGGCTTTCAGTGTAGATTTTTGAAATATTATTATATTAAGAATAGTTCTCTTCAATTTGAAGTTTTGTCTGCAGAATAATTCTGAAAGCAAATAATCTGCAGAATGCAGAATAAAAAAGTAATTTCATTTTTATCAATCATTTCATTCTTTTTCATTCAATTTTTTTAAATTATTTTTTTGTATTGTGTCTTCTCTTAGCCCTATTTTTGCATTGAGATATATACATCTGGAGTAATCCTGCATTAACTTTTTGTCTTTTATCTTGTAATGTCACCGTCAATGCCTTTTATCCTTTTAGCCGGAGGCTCAGTGCCGTTTGTAACCAGGATTCCCAGGCAGTCACCTATCCAGAAAGCTGTGGTGTCTCAGATACATTTACATCTTTCAAAACTGATATTGGGAGTACTTAGTAATATCTGATACTGTTAATGCATAAGGAGGTTAAAAATTAAAAATAGATAAAATCGTTCACAAAGTATTTGCAATATTTCATACAATTTGATAACGAAAGAATTCTTTAAAAAAACTAGTAAAATAGATCGTGAGATGTTGGATTATGAATCCTAAACTTGTAATCTTTGAGGCTTCAAGAATATTTTGAATTGTCCATAAATTCAAATTGTTAATACTTTCAAGTTCACTGATCCAAAAATAGAACAGTCAACTTCAACAACTTCTTTCTTTACTTAAATGTCTGGTATTGTGAATTTTGTATTCTCAAATTGCATAAACATTCTACATGAAATAAATAAGCAAGTTTTTGTATTTCTAAAAGCTGGATGTTGATTTTTTCCTATCTCGCTAAAGCATAATATGTTCCTAGCCAGGGTGTATTCACATCTTGCAACAATTTGAATCTTCTTCTAAAATCAAGTTTAGCTTGTATATGCTTGTTGTAACATCAGAGGAAGAGTCTTGATTTAAAGTTTAGTTAGTGATGCACTGAAATGATGGTTGGTCTGCACTGAAGTTGACAGGTCAGGTTCTCACTCAATTTTTATATTTATTTATTATTAAATTATGGCATATGGCCTTCCTACATTGCTGTAAGCTACATTTCTGCATATCTGCATGAAATCTCATAACAATTTGAAGTGAAAGATTTCTTCAATCACTAATTCAGAAAATGATCCAAGCCCTCTTTCTTAGGCGTTTAGAATAGATTCTTGTGATCTCACATAATGTTATATTCAAGGAATAGAATGTTGTTATATCATTTTTACTATCTTCAATATGATCTGACTAGCTAGGAGATTATAAATTATTACGAGTAATTAATCTTTGTATCCACAAGTATTCAACTTAAATTAGCTATAACTACATATAAACAGAGGTGGTTAAAATGAAGTCACTTTAGTAAAGTTTTTGTTGTTTCTAAAATTACATATACTATATAATTTCATATCATCTACTATCACTAGATTTCATAAAATACAAAAGAATAATATTGCTTACTGGCTTTTTAGAGTTAAGTAATTATGTAAGTAATATTGTTCAATATGATTACATTTTTAATGAATATTACAAATTTTCTCAGATAATTTTGCAACTACTAATGATGAAAGAAGATTCTATGCTACAAATAATTTACCTCAATACTGTATAATAAATTGATTGAAATCAATACAAAAAAGTCCTGATATAATAAATTAAAACAATTTCAAATGAAGATTTAATAAAATATTTTTTTATAACTGAACATTTTGCATAAAACTTCCCATATGTGACTTCACCATTTTTGCTACAGACTGCTGTTGTATTATTCGTTGTAGGTGTTAAACAAATTTTGTGTGTTAATTACAATGTACATACATAGTTTTGTACTCATTTGTTTTGCTTGAAATTAGAGAAATATGTTTTGTCAAATTTTGTGAATGTTAATTAGTTGCTCAGCATTTCTGTTCTGTTGGATTCATTATATTTTCTGTTGGCTGTCTGGGATGAGCCTTGACTGACATCTAACAACATCATCCACAATGATGCAGACAGCTAGTCTTGGACAGCCAAGAGCCAATAGATTCCAACTTTAGAAACCTAGACAACAATTTTATTTTCTATTTCTTTCCTCAAGTTTCTTGCCTGATATCTGCATGTTAAGATTTTATTATGTTTGCTTATGCTCAGTGTCGTGTCTTGTGTGAAAACAGCTGTTTGTCTGTCTGTCTCTGCCTGCCCCACCAAATGCAGGTTGACAACTTCATGGAAAATGCATGCGGACCAAACAATGGAGGATGCTCTCACCTGTGCCTCCGCCGACCAGATGGCTTCTCGTGTGCTTGTCCCACGGGCACTTTGCTACGTGAGGACGACCGGACGTGCAGCACGCCTCCATCTAAATACTTGCTATTTGCCACTCGTAGCACCCTTGCCCGTGTTTCTTTGGATACACCAGAACTTTGGGATGTCACTTTACCAATTCCAGAAGTGCATAATGCTATAGCTGTGGATTTCCATTGGGGCAGGCAAAAGGTGTATTACACTGATGTGCATTTAGATATTATCAGGTATGTAATTTTTCTATTTTTTTAACTCAAACAATTACAATGATATTAGAATTTAAAATTCATTACATATTTTTCTTTCCTTCTAGGAGTGTGGATATGCACAATTTGTCACATACAGAAGTGATTGTTTCATCGAATCTGACTACCCCTGATGGATTAGCAGTAGATTGGATAGCAGATAATATTTATTGGACAGATGCTGGTCGAAAAGTTCTAGAAGTAGCCAGACTTGATGGAACAAGTAGAAAAACTGTAATATGGGAAGGGCTAGATGAACCACGGGCTCTTGCAATTTTTCCTAGAAAAGGGTATTCAATCAGAAAATGTTATCACTTAATTACATAATTCATTTACATTGTTCTTATATGATTTGCGTATATAACATTATAGTTATTAATGTTACTACATTTTTATATTCAATGCTTTTCTGAATCCATTGCAGATTCCTGTATTGGACAGATTGGGGTGATAATCCCAAGATTGAACGGTCCATGTTAGATGGTACATCTCGTACTGTAGTTATAAGCACTGATCTAGGTTTTCCCAATGGCTTAGCTTTGGACTATGAGGCACGGAGGCTTTATTGGGTTGATGCTCTTCGTGATCGTATAGAAACTTCTGATTTATATGGGCTGAACAGGGTTCAGTTAGTGCCTGAAGCTACCCATCCTTTTGGATTAACACAGGTGTGTGAGCTTTCTTTGGCATTCTGGCAGAAAACACAAGGAGTACTTTATAGTGTACTTATGCTCATCTGAGTACCAGGATTCATATTCTGGTCACATCATAGTGAATTTGTAGTGGGCAAAATAAAAAAAGAATTAAGGAGATAGTAATCACTGATAAAATTGTCATTTTATAAATCCTTTTCCTCAGGATCTAGTTTTTGAAGTCTGAAAAATGTTTATAAATCTCTACAAAATTATAGAATATCTAAAATAAACATTACTTCAAAATGTATAAAAGAATGTACACTTGTGAAGAATAACAACAACATATTTTCCAAAGTATTTGTTTAAGAAATAGAAAAGTGAGCAGTTCATATATATGTAACCCATGATTATCAACATACAGCAAATTTCGAGTATTTTGAATACCCCCTCATCTCCTTGTAACGCACCCATAATTCACGAGTAACCCCTCTCCCTAATAATTACGTAACACTTGTGACCATACCCCCTCCCTTGGAAATCTAAAAGGAGTGAAAATAAATTATAGCACAGTAAAAACAATTTGTATTTTTTTTACATGTGTTGTAAATTAAAATTAATGATATTTAAGATAGAAATTAGTGGGTGATGCTGACTGACAATAAGATTTGGGCAAGTTGTGAGTGAAGGAAGTACACATAGGCGAAAAACATTTGATCACAAGTCGTGCACATGCCATCATGGATGATGCATGAGTCAGTCTACTGCACTGATTTAAATGGATTCTAGAATATACAACATAAACATCTCAGTTTTGAATCTTTTCATTGTTATCTTACACATTCAATAAAAAATTGTCTAAAAATTATTTCCATTAATATTATAAGAATTTACATGTAATAACTCAATTTATTTATGTGTTTAAAACAAATTAATTAGTTAATATTTTAAGGCTTTAGTACAAGATTCAAAAAATGAGTTATATAAGAAAATATTGAGTAATTTAAAAAAAAATACCAATGAAATAATACTTGTAAAATAATATGAAGAAAGAAAAATCCAATAACAAAAATAAATAATTTTGAGAAATTCAAAAATTATAGAAATTTATTACTGATTATGAAAATATGTAAATAATGAAATTGTTTGCATATTAGCAGAGCTTCCATCCAAAATAATGACCTGTATCATGAATTTTATTTATCAATTGTTAAAACCTTTTGTATTTGCAGTATGGAGATCATATATACTGGACAGACTGGTACAAAAAATCAGTAGAACGAGCTGACAAAAGAACTGGAAAGGATCGCATTGTTATTCGTACTGATTTAGATGGTGTAATGGAGATTCGAGCTGTTGCGGAAGGTAGACAAATGGGATGGACTCCTTGTGCAGTTAACAATGGAGGATGCTCCCATCTATGTTTCTACAGGCCCAAAGGATATGTTTGTGCCTGCCCTGATATTCCTGATGAAAGGCAGTGTTCCACTGGTAAATACAAGTTTGACGTTAATACTTTCAACTGTAAAATACTTCAGACTAATCCAGACAATGGTGGAATTGGGAACTTTTGTTCTATTTTTACTAACTTCTTTTTGTAACTTCATTGTAAGGCATGCTTTACCATGATTTTTAAGGAAAGAATTTGAGAGATAACTTCATCAGTTATCAATTTATTGTATCATCAAATGATTTGTTTTCAGGCAAATAATAATTATATTTCCTATGAAGCATTTTATGTATCAAATGTATTGATCAAAGCCTATCAAATACACTGTACACAATGTGTGTTTCTTTTTTCAGAACCAAGTGTCAGAGTTCCTAATACAAATGCAATTGATTATGATAATGATACAGAATTTTTACCACCTGTAACACCACCAGATATGGGTGGCGCTACTCATACAGTGGAAATAGTAGATATGCCTACAGATGATTACAAGAGTAAAAACAGTAAATCTGATGGTGTCGGCATTCCATCACATATTATCATTATCACTGGAGTTCTTCTGAGCCTTCTCATCATTGCCACAATGACCATGATTCCTGTTCTTTTATACCATCGCAGAAAAAGACAGAAAAAATATTTGTATGCAACAGGGCGAAGCGTCTTGACATTTTCAAATCCTAATTACAATGCCTCAAGTTCTGATGTTGGGCCTGGAGGTGCCCCATCAGATAAAAGGCCTTTCCTGTGGAAAAGACTTAAATATGACAAATCTCAGGTAAGATGATAAGTGAGCAAATTAATAATGATAAACTGACCAAGAAATCAGTAGTGCCGATACGGATGGCCGAGATCTCTAAGGCAGTAGCGCTGTAGCGATCTCGGACCGAAGAATCGCGGGTTCGAGTCCCGCCTTGGGCATGGTTGTATTGTGTTCGTCCTTTCACATCCCTATCATCATCATCATCATAATGTGTCATCCACAGAGTTACCATACTGTTACACGCAATAGTGGTTGCTAATGACCTAGTAGTTGATGCAACCTTGAATAAAAAAATGAAAATTAAATAAAAATCATAATAATAATAATAATAATAATAATAATAATAATAATAATAATAATAATAATAATAATTTGTAATTTGTAATTTTATTAACTTCTTCAGTTTAGGGTCCAGATAAGCCAGACTTATCATCTGGTTCCCGTACAATTCATATAATATGCAAACAGTTTTGTCATATAAAACATTTTATCAATAAATTAATATAATTATTACAATTATACAATAATAATATTTTACATGTTTTATATTTGTATTTTATGATTGAACTTAAGATAGTTATTTGTATATGATGCAAATTAATACATAGTCTCAATTCATACAATTCATATAATGTGCAAACAATTTTGTCATATAAAACATTTTAACAATAAATTAATATAATTATTACAATTATACAATAATTAATAATATTTTGCATGTTTTATATTTGTATTTTATGATTGAACTTAACAGTTATTTGTATATGATGCAAATTAATACATAGTCTCATCACATATTGCAATAACGGTATATCGTTTTAGTTTGGTACTGTTTGACTTATTTCATTTGGTATTAAGTGACTTACGTAGTTATTACGAGTTGCATGACGAATGTGTCGCCACCTATAGTGGAGAGTGTTTTGTCTCTACTAGAACGTTCTGCGTCGTAACTGTTTTATATTCAGTCTGGCTCGATCAGCCGATCAGTGCACATCGTCTTGTGATGTTGTGAATTGTGATTTGCCAAATAAAGCATTGTTCTACTTGAAAGTCGTGTTTCATCACTGCAGTGATCCTAAATTAATCGGTGAACCTCTAACAGGTTATGACGCCCAGCGACGCCGAGTGAAAACAAAGATATCAAGTCGAAACGTGCACGCGTAGTCACGCGTGAGACGCCATGATGAGCGCAGGCAATATTTCGAGGATCGAGCTACTCAACAAAAATAATTTCGACACATGGATATTGCAAATGCAGGCTGTC
Source organism: Gryllus longicercus (assembly GCA_038098605.1). Classification (NCBI taxonomy): domain Eukaryota; kingdom Metazoa; phylum Arthropoda; class Insecta; order Orthoptera; family Gryllidae; genus Gryllus; species Gryllus longicercus. Next base: position 5,380,400 of record JAZDUA010000034.1, on the reverse strand, counting down.
CTAATCAAAAACGATTTGTGGGAATTTGTTTCCGGCGCAAACGTAAAGCCCGAACCAGGTGAAGGAAATGATGCCGCTATACAAGCCTGGATAAAAGGTGATTCAAAAGCAAGATCAGACATTATTTTATCCATCTCACCGAACGAGCTGAAACAGGTAAAGAACTGTGCAACATCAAAAGACATGTGGACGAAGCTGCAGGAAACCTACCAGTCACAAGGACCAGCCAGGAAAGCCACGCTTCTGAAGAGATTAACTCTACACAAAATGACGGACGGCGGCGACATCCGAGACCACATGAACGAGTTCTTTGACACCGTAGATAAGCTAGCAGACATGGGCATCGAAGTACACCCTGATCAACAAGCTATTATGCTTTTATATAGTTTGCCAGTAAGTTTCGAAAACTTTCGATGCGCCATCGAGTCACGAGATACTTTGCCTACACCCGAGGCAGTGCGTGCAAAAATTATCGAGGAAAGTGAAGCACGAAAAAACGACGCCATTCGAGACGCGCCGAACGCCATGTTTGTTCGCAAAAGTTATTCGCGGAATCAACCGAAAAATGCCGGAAGTGACCGAAGACATGCTGAAAACGACAAAGATAAGTCGAACGAAACAAAAATCAAAAGGGAAAATCACGCAAAAATTCGGTGCAACTTGTGCAAGAAGTTAGGACACAAAAAGGCAGACTGTTGGTACAATAAAAATAAACCATCTGCAAAATTGTCTGAAAACGTCGGCTATACAACCGATGCTACGGCACATGCCGCGTCTGATTCCACGATCTCGAAGTGGTGCTTCGATAGTGGTGCAACAACACATCTGTGTAATGACGAACAAAGGTTCGCAAACATGGACACATCGAAGCGCGGCACGCTGAATCTAGCGACAGACTCGTCAACAGAAATAAAAGGAAAATGAACAGTACATTTTTCGACGGATGTGGCAGGAAACAGGAAAGATATCTCTCTCAACGACACCTCCTGTGTTCCCGACCTGAGGACAAATCTTATCTCAGTCGCAAAAATCACGGATCACAATTTCGAAGAGCTCTTCAAAGAGAGTGGTGCGTATGTGATGGACACAGATGGCCGTATCAAGTTACACGCGAACAGAATCGGGGACCTTTACTTCGTGCACGAGCAGACAGAGGTCGCGAGTGCCGTTTCATCCGAGAACAAACGCGAAGTAATTTCACTCGAACTGTTACACAAACGACTTGGACATTTAAACGCAAAAGACATTTCGAACGCAATACGTGCTGATGCCATTACCGGATTTCGTCTCAAGGACCCGACGGCAAAGTTGGACTGTGACACATGTCTGAAAGGAAAATTCACCAGGACGCCATTCCCGAAGGCATCATCACGAAAGAGCGAGTTGCTGGAATTAATACATACGGATGTGTGTGGACCCATGCAGAAGGAATCTTTGGGAGGAGCCAAGTATTACGTTGAGTTTATCGACGACGCCACCAGATGGTGCGAGGTTCGCTTTCTGAAGTCCAAAGCGGATGTGTTCAAGGCAACGACGGAGTACATCGCTTTAGTCGAAAAACAAAAGGGTAAGAATGTTAAAACATTGCAGTCAGACAATGGACGTGAATATTTGAACCAAGAATTCGACGAATTTTTAAAGAAACACGGCATCACCAGAAGACTCACCGTACCGCACAACCCTGAACAAAACGGTGTAGCGGAGAGAAAGAATCGGACGCTCATCGAAGCGGCTAGATGTCTACTCCTGGACTCGGGATTACCACTCATGTTCTGGGCTGAAGCAGTGAACACTGCAAATTATTTGCGGAACCGTTCACCCACATCAAGCCTTAATGGACGAACGCCGCATGAAGCTTGGACCGGCAGAGCGCCCAACTTATCCTATTTGAAGATATTCGGCAGTGCAGTGACGTACCTCGACCGAGACCCCGGACAAGGAAAATTCGATCAGCGCGGGAAAGAAGGAATTTTTCTTGGCTACGCAGAAGAATCTAAAGCTTTTCGAATCTGGTCGACCGAAAAGAAAAAGGTTATTGTGAGTCGAGATGTGAAGTTTCATGAAGTTGCAGTTAAATTCGAAGAAAAACACAGCGGGAGAATTGAGATTTCCCGGGAAATGACCAACGGAAGAGTAGGACAACGTTTCATCGATTTTGATCACGATCCAAATGAAATGATGGAAGATGAAATCCCAGAGTCAGATTTGGATAACTCATCGGGCAGTGATTTTCACGGTTTCGATGTTCCCCCATGAGGATGAGGATGAAGATTGCAACGACGATGAGGAAGTTCTTCCACATCACAATCGTGAAGACGAGGTTTTGCAACCAGTTGAAGAAGAAGATGAAGTAGCATTACGGGATACACCCGCTACATCACGAGGACGAGGCCGTCCAACGATTCTACGAACCGGACAGAGGGGAAGACCCAGAAAACTGTATCAACCTGGCACCACCGGAGAAGTAGATTTTGCTGAAAGTTCGTTCATATCAGAAATTCCGTTAGAAGATGCATTAAAGAGCCCTGAAGCAAGTGAATGGCACCAGGCCATAGCTACGGAAATGAAATCAATTATCAGGAACCGAACATGGACACTTGTTGACCGCCGAAAGCAGGGGAAGATCATCGGTTCCCGCATGGTATTGCGCAACAAAGTTGGACCTGACGGTGAGATAGAGAAAAGGAAAGCAAGATTAGTCGCTCAAGGTTTTAGCCAGCAACCAGGGGTTCATTTTCAAGAAACCTTCGCGCCCGTTGCGAGGTTCGGCTCTATCCGCTTGATGATGTCCTTAGCCATTCAAAACGACATGAAAGTGAAACAATTTGACATAACAACGGCATATTTAAATGGCGAATTTGATGAAGACATCTTGATGGAACCACCCAAGTTTTACGAAGAAATCCTACAGAACGTGATTAGATCCGAGGGTTCTAACAGCATCGGCAAACAAGCTGAAGCCATGCTACGTACCTTTCGAAAGGGAAATCAAGTTTGTCTCCTTAAAAAGGCTCTGTACGGATTACGACAGGCAGGAAGAAGTTGGTACATCAAATTGAGCGAGGTGTTGAAGAAACTCGGTGCCTCTCCTACGATTTCGGATCCTTGCTTGTTCAAAATCGGTTCCGGGAAAGACATCATGTTAATAGCAGTCTACGTGGATGACATTCTGGTCGCATCGAGAAATGAGAATGAAATCTCAAAGTTCGGGAGACAATTGGCCAAGGAGTTCGAGGTCAAGGATCTTGGCGACGTGTCATATTGCCTGGGAGTGGAATTCATCAGAACTCGGGACGAGATCGCACTTTCTCAGCATGGATACATCCAGGAGTTGTTACAGAGGTTCAACATGATGGAATGCAAACCCGTTACCACACCGATGGACTCTGGAACTAAATTGGTGAAAACATCAGGTGTCAAGGAAGAAGATCAACAGCTCCCTTATCGCGAGTTAGTCGGTGCACTCACCTACCTGTCCACGATGACTCGCCCCGATATTGCATTTGCAGTAAGAAATTTGAGTCAATTTAATAACTGCTATAGTACTGAACACTGGAAAGGCGCCAAACGGGTACTAAGGTACCTGAAAGGAACTAGCAATCTGGGACTCGTTTAGGAGTCTAAAAGCGGAAATCTCGAAGGATTTGTTGATGCAAATTGGGGAAACAACATCGAAGACCGAAAATCATACTCAGGCTATTTATTTTCATTGGGTGGAAGTGCCATTTCGTGGGATTCAAGGAAGCAGAAAACAGTGGCATTATCCACCACGGAGGCCGAGTACATGGCTGCATCCGAGTGTGCTAAGGAGGCTGTGTACTTGCAAAAGTTTGTCAGTGAGCTAGGGTTCAAGGATCTCGCCGAGATAGTTATATACTGTGACAACAGGAGTGCACTTTGCTTGGCAGAAAATCCGACTTTCCACAATCGGAGCAAGCACATTGCGATTCGTCACCATTTTGTACGAGATTTGCTCAAGAATAAAATAGTGTCACTAAAGTATGTATCTACCGAAGATCAGATAGCAGACTTTCTCACCAAAGGACTCACGAAGAGGAAACATCAATGGTGTACAGAAAAGACTGGACTGAAGTCGATTAATTGCTAACTGTGATTAGTTGTGTTATTTTTCTCTTGTTTTTCGATTTTCTATTTGATCGCCCTACAACTCGAGGGGAAGTGTTTGACTTATTTCATTTGGTATTAAGTGACTTACGTAGTTATTACGAGTTGCATGACGAATGTGTCGCCACCTATAGTGGAGAGTGTTTTGTCTCTACTAGAACGTTCTGCGTCGTAACTGTTTTATATTCAGTCTGGCTCGATCAGCCGATCAGTGCACATCGTCTTGTGATGTTGTGAATTGTGATTTGCCAAATAAAGCATTGTTCTACTTGAAAGTCGTGTTTCATCATTGCAGTGATCCTAAATTAATCGGTGAACCTCTAACAGGTACACACCTTATAAACCTTCTTAATTTCACAGAAAATATTCTATGGTTACTCAATTTTTTTTATGAATTTCAATTTAGTCTCTTTCTTTTATTGACAAAAGTGTCCTATACACTGTTGTTGGTTGTCACACCACAGGTTTGTTTATTTGCAGCCATGATTTAATTTTGTTGTTAAAGTCTTTGTGGTTGGTTTTGGGGTATTTAATGTCTTTGGGTATCTGGTTGTATAGTTTAGGTATCAGATACTTAAGAGTTCTTTTTCCATAACTGTTGTATGTTAATGGTATTTGGTACTTTGGATTTCTTGTTTTGTACCCATTTGGTGCATCAATTTTGAATTTATTATCATTATTGTTCCGAATTATGTTGAGGTACATGTAGAATCCTTTTGGTGTTAGTGTTGTAGCAAGCTGGCAGGTCGCACTGGCTGAGATTTCTCTTCTTGGCCATTATTTTTAATACTTTAGCCTGTATATTTTCCAATTTGCTTAAGTATGTTTGGCATGCACCACGCCAGGCTCGCACACCATATTTCAGTAATGATTCAATTAGTGAGGTATATATAATTTTCAAAATTTGCTCATTTACAAAAGTCTGAATTGAATACATACAGCCAGCTATCATTTTTACTTTGTTGAACAGGTAATTTGTGTGCAAGTTATATCTCAGGTACTCATCCAAAACAACTCCTAGATATGAGTAATGTGTTACATAGTCAATCTTGATACATTTATCACTACAGCCAATGGTTGTGCATTGATAATCATGCAGAGTTATTTTTTCTAATTTTAAGTTTTTACGTTTTTTCCGAGTTTTGAAATGAATTACTTTGGTTTTCACAGGATTAGCATACAAGTTGTTTTCATATGACCAGTTAACAATGTTGTTAAATTCTGTTTGTATTTGGTCTTTACATTTGTTTATGTCGCTATTAGAGTACAAAAGAGCAGCATCATCTGCATACATGTAAAGTTTGCAATTTTCTATGTTTTTAAATATGTTGTTGGCATATATTAAAAATAGCACTGGCCCTAAGCAACTTCCTTGCGGTACTCCATGTTTGATAGTTTTGGGATGACTTAAGATATTGTTTATTTTTACTAATATTTTTCTATTCTCTAGAAAGCTTTTAAACAATCTTAAAAACCGATCTTCAATGCCTATTTCTTGCAGTCTCTTCAAGAGAATTGTGTGACTAACAGTGTCAAATGCCTTGGAGTAGTCAATAAATATTGCCATTACTTCTTTTCCTTTATCAAGATTATTATTTATGTAATCTGTGACTTGGATCAGAGCTTCTTCTGTTCCCTTACCTTTCTGGAATCCATATTGGTTTGTATGTATTATATGATTGTCGTTCATATATTGATAGAGTTTCTGTATTATGTACTTTTCAAATATTTTTTCAAACACAGGGAGGATAGATATAGGTCTATAGTTATTAAGATCACTCATATCTCCGCTCTTTTAAATGGGCCTAATAATGGCGCTTTTTAATCCTTCTGGGAATATTCCATTTCTAATGCACTTGTTTATTAGATTGCTTAATATTCCACTTAGTACATCTGCATTGTTCACAATATCTGTTGTTCTTATTCCATCATTTCCTGGAGCTTTTTTGATACTAATTTTCTTTTTTATAATTTGATCAAGTCTTTTTCATTTGTATAAGGTAAATAAAAGCTGCAATCAGTTGTTTGTTCATGATAATCCGTCACTTTGTTATTGTTGCTAGAGTTGACCGTTGCATTGCTTTCTGTTATGTTTTCTACTTGTTGTATGAAATGGTCAGCAAACCTATTTACAAGTATATCAGTTGTGAAGCGGCTCCCAAATGCCATCAGCAATTTGTCATCAATATTTTTATCTGTCTTCCTATTTAGCATGTTGTTCACCTCCTTCCATATTCCTTGGCAATCATTTTCTTTGTTTTTAAAGTATCAATCATGATATTCTTTCTTAGCATTTCTGATTTCATTGTTAACTTTGTTCCTGTATTGTTTATAGGCTCTTTTATACATTTCATTGTTGGGGTTAGACTTCCATTTCTTGAATAATCTGTCTCTTTCTTTTAGAATATTTATTAGTTTATCTGTCACCCATTTTTTATTGATGTTCCTATTTGCAGAGTTATTATGAAGCCTTTTTTGTATTGTTTTGGTATAATTCCTATATGTTGTTTTAAAGATGTTCACAATATTCTCCAGGAACTTATCTGCATTTGCATCTTCACATTCATTCCAATTATGGTTCCTGATGATGTAATTGATTGATTTGTTATCATATATTTTAACAGTTGTAATCTGGATGTCTCTACTCATTTTTAAGATGTTTATTTCTGTGGGGTTGTATTGAATTACTATTGGGTAATGATCAGAAATTTTGTATTTAAGAGTGGCAGACCAAATTGCCTTAGCTTGCGATCTTACAAAGATGTGGTCGATTATGGAGCTGCGTACTATTCCTTCTCTGATTTCCTCTCTTGTGAAGTCTTCAATAGCATTCACAAACCCATTACTATATAGAAGTAGCTCATACTCATTTACTGTTTGGTTTCTTTCTATTATATTGATATTGGTGTCGCCAATAATGAGTGCAGGATGATCGTTGAAGGCTTCCACTAAAGTTTTTAATTTTTTAAGGAAGGATATGTTGTTTGTGTTGGGTGGTTTGTAGATTATAATTATTTCTGTAATAGTTAAGTTTTTATCGGTTTTAATGGTGCCAGTTATGGCTTCAAATGGGTCTGCAATATAGTTTACATTATCAAATATTAGATTGCTTTTATAAAATACTAGTATTCCCCCTCCTGATTTAATTTCTCGCAGCGAGTAGCTTCTTTTATAGCCTGCTATGAAGTAGAGTTCTACATCTTGTTTTTTTAGATTAGCTTCTGTTACACAAATAATATCAAAGGAGCTATTGTTTAAGATGACCAAAAGCTCATTCCGGTGCTTTTTTAATGACCGAATGTTGATATGAAAAACAGACAATTTACCATGAGTAGGATGAATTTCACCAGAATTTATGACAAATTCTTGCCACTGTTCAATGTTATCACACGCTTTAAAGTTCACTTGATGATTTCTTATTTCACTAGTGTTCCAATCCATTGTGAAGTAGTCGAAGTAGTTTATCCAAGTCTAACAAAAATTCAACATTTGTCTAAGTCCTTGACACTAGTAGCTGCAATTACCTTGCCATTGTCTTCTTTTCTCACTAATATTGTGCTATTTTTCACCCACACATATTTAATGTTTTTTAGCCTGGCTTGTATCCTGTTCTTTTAGAAGATTTCTCTTTTCTGGTGTCAAGGCTTCATTGAAGTATAGGTGATCCTCATTTAATTTTTGCTCCCTGTTCATATTATTCCACCATTGAATACCTTTCTTCCTAAAAACATTCCTTTGATTTTCTTCCTTAAACTTTACCACTAATATTTTGTTGCTCTTCATTGGTATTATTTCTGCTTGCGTCGCTTCACATTCCACATCGGCACCTATTCCACGTATTTTCTTTTTTTATATTGCTCTATTTTGTGTAGTTTGAGTGATAGATTGGCTATTTCCGTGTCTTTTTTTGACATGTTTCCCTTCAGAATGTTCACTTCTTGTTTCAGAAGTTTGTTTTCTTTGATATTTTCATCTAGCTTTTTGGCCATCTCGTCGAATTTCTCCGACATATGCTGGACGGACTTGATTAGTTCTTGTATTAGTTTCTATCGGTGACATATCGTGGTCCAGGTTTAAGAGGTCATTTTCTAGATTCCTCTCTTCATTTCTAGGGTGAGAAGTTGATGAGCGTCCTTGTACGGATTCGTTTTCTCTGCATTTTATACACCGCCATTTTGATTTGGCATCACGCGATTTTGCCCTATGGGTCTTTTCCGATATTGAGCACGATCCGAAATGATACATATTTTGGCATCCCATGCACTTTACACCGTCTTCTGATATTTCTTCTTCACAAAGGTTGCACATATTCATATTTGTGATGATAGAAAAAGCGAGCTATGGTTTCACAAAAACACTAAACAACTCTTATAACCTGAGCAACGGGAGGTACACGAGAACACGGTACGAGTGCCGGAACAATAATGATGATAATAATAATAATAATAATTCTTCGAGATTTCTTCACCGTTTCCCTGATTCTGAAGTTAGTGAGCAAAGAATAGCGGACCAGCGTCGAGCAATTGTTCAGAAAAATCTCCTCTCTGCACCAGGTTTGGAAGCAATCAAGGAAGAAGTGAGAAAAATGCTTAACTCCTCAGAACCTAGTAATCTGAGGGCAGTGGAGATATCAGCTGTGCAAACTCAGGATGACAATGGGACAAGCATGTCAGAAAGGATGGATAATAAGAGTAGTGAAGAGGTGCAAATACGCAATGAATTTGCAGTCGCACTTGCAGAATTTGAGGGAACTGACCCACTGAACCGCTATCTCATTCCCAGACAAAATTGCTCGAAGAAATTAGCAAGAGCAATCAGCGTCTTGAATGAGAAAGTACTGCCACAACATCTACAACAAAGACCATCTTTCGAAGAAGTACACACAGCAATTTATTGTGCTGCGGTTGTGGCTTCAAGATGTAACGGTTTCAAGCTTTTCAGCCGCGTAGCAACTGCCCACAATGATCGAAGTGAAAAAAGAATGCCACCTTGGGAAAGACGGCTGGTGAATCGTATAGAAAGCACTAGGAGAGACATTGGGAGACTCGCGCAATTTAAAAAAGGAAATACCTCAGAAAAACTGAGAAGAAAGGTGAATAACATCCTTATCAATACAAAAATACATACGAAGCATGAGCCCTTGAACTCAACAATAACAGAACATCTTGACACCCTACGACAAAAGCTTTTGGCGTTAACAAAACGCCTTCGACGTTACAGGAATTGCACTACGAGGAAACAACAGAATTCTCTTTTTAACAGAAACCAGAAAGCATTCTACAGGAATATGTGAAAGGGAAAAGGGCTTGTAAATGATATGAAAGAGTCAAAGCTTCCCTCAAAGGCACAAATAGAGGACTATTGGAAGCCTATCTGGTCATCTGCTGTGTCCCACAACCCAGATAGGACGTGGATTGAAATGGAATATGACAGACACCGAGATATTCCTCTAATGGGTGAACCAATCATCACCGTAGAAATTGTCCAAGCAGCTTTGAACAAAGCACATAACTGGAAGGCACCAGGCAGTGATGGCCTGCACAATTATTGGCTGAAAAAAATTACAAGCACTCACCATCATATAGCTAATATAATTCAACATTTTCTTCACAATCCAGAAAATCTACCTTACTTCCTCACTGAAGGTAGAACATTCATGTTACCAAAGGAGGGTGACACTAAAGACCCATCGATGTACAGGCCTATAACCTGCCTTCAAACTTTCTACAAACTCATAACATCTTGTGTTTCACAAATGATAATGACACACATTGAGGAACAGAACATCTTAGCAAATGAACAGAAAGGATGTAGACCTGGATCTCAGGGATGCAAGGAGCAACTCATTATAGACTCTGTAATTATGGGGCAAGTGCTTGCAAAACAAAGAAACTTGTACGCATGCTACATAGATTACGCTAAAGCATTCGACACCGTGCCCCATTCTTGGCTCCTTCAATGTTTGGATGTATACAAGGTCCACCCGTTTATCCAAAACTTCCTGAAAACCGCGATGAGTCGATGGAATACAAAACTGTATCTCTCTAATGGAAAACAATACGTCCACACAGATACTATACACATCCGCCGAGGTATTTTCCAGGGTGACTCTTTAAGCCCTTTATTGTTCTGCTTAGCCTTGAATCCTCTGTCTACTCTATTTAATTCAGCTAATTATGGAATCGCTCTTAAAAAGGGGAACTCAACTCTTCTCCGGGTCTCACATCTTCTTTACATGGATGACCTGAAGCTCTATGCAGACACTGAGAGTCATATGCGGCAACTAATAAACGTGACGGAGAAGTTCACTGACGACATCAAGATGAAATTCGGTTTGGATAAGTGCAGGAGAGTGAATATCATTCGGGGTCATATGCAAGTTATAAATTTGGAAACTGATAATGAACCAAAGATTACCTTCATGGAACCCCATGAAACTTACAAATACTTGGGTTTCCAACAGTCACTCCGAATCAAACACACTGTTACTAAGAACATACTAACAACTGAAGTGTGTAAACGATTGCATGGACTCTTCAAAACTCAACTCTCTGCTAGAAACCTTGTGCAGGCCATCAATTCATTTCTTATTCCAGTGCTGACATACTCCTTTGGCGTTATTAAATGGAGCAATACCGACCTCGACAACCTCCAGAGGACAATTCGAACCGCTATGACTCAACACCGAAAACATCATCCCCATTCAAGTACTGAGCGTTTTACCCTTCCAAGGTCGCAAGGAGGGCGAGGTGTTGTAGATCTCATAAATCTACACAGCTCTCAAATTGCTTCACTCAGAAGATACTTCTTGGAACATTGTGGGAGAGTTCAGCAAGCAGTGAGCGCAGTTGATAATAACTATAGTCCTCTGAACTTGAAAAAGCTTGATCCGCCTGTTCAACCAATCATTGAAACGGAAGAGAAGATATCCTTATGGAAAGCGAAGGCACTGCATGGGAGGTACCCTCACGAGCTGAGTAAACCAGAAGTCGACATCTCTGCGTCGCACGCATGGCTCCAGCACGGGGATCTCTTTCCGGAGACAGAAGCCTTCTTGATAGCTATCCAGGACCAAGAGGTACCAACATTGAGCTACAGAAAACTCATTCTGAGAGATTCTACCATTCATTCCGACTCGTGTACCAACATTGAGCTACAGAAAACTCATTCTGAGAGATTCTACCATTCATTCCGACTCGTGTAGATGTGAGGCTGCAAGCAAAACTATCCAACACGTGAGAAGTGGATGTAGCAGCCACGCACAGTTGGAATACAAAAAGAGGCATGTTGAAGTGGCGAAGCAGGTACATCAATTATTGGCATTGAGAACGGGCTTACTCGCCACTTCCGTGCCGTATTATAAATATGTGCCTCGGAATGTGCTTGAAAGTAGTGAGTACACACTCTACAGGAATCGCTCCATTATCACTGACAGACATGTCGGCGGCAATAGACCCGATATAACGTACATTGATAGAAACCATCAGCAGGTTTTCCTTATCGATATATCAATACCCAATACCCACAACATACCGGGAAAATATCAAGAGAAGATCCAGAAGTATACCGATCTCGCCCATGAAGTCGCATCTCAGTGGAACTACAGTAAAGTGACAACTGTGCCTATAATAATATCAGCTACAGGAGTGATCCCAAAAATGACACTTCGGGCACTGGAGTGTCTTCACTTGGATGCCAGGAATGTATATAATATGCAAAAGACAGTAATTTTGAATACATGCCGTATTGTCAGAAACCATCTGAACCTTCAGTAAAGCAACCATACACCTGGTCATCATTCCTGTGTGTGGTTGACATACCGACCAGTAGATACTGTGAATAATGTATAATAATAATAATAATAATAATAATAATAATAATAATAATAATGCCGATCAGATGGCCGCGATCGCTAAGGCAGTAGTGCCGGAGTGGTTTCGGACCAGAAGATCGCGGGTTCGAGTCCCGCTTCGGGCATGGGCGTATTTGTGTTTGTGTATGTCTGTATGTGTTGTCCTTTCACCCCCATTATCATCATCATTTCATCTTCCATACCCCCAGGGCTAACAACCGTGGGGGATAAAAATCGGATCCAGCTAAAAATGCTGGTCCCCCCAAAAAGTTGTTGCAAGCACCTGCCACCGCGATAATAAATAAAAACGGAGCCACGGTAAATGCAGGATGCTTGCTTGCGTGGTCCTAGTCGGCCGATTAACGAGAAATAATAATAATAATAATAATAATAATAATAATAATAATAATGTTCGCCTTATTACATTTGGTGTTAACTATTTTATGTTTTTGTTACGAGTTGCATGACGAATGTGTCGCCATCTATAACAGAGAGTTCTTTGGCTCAACTAGAACGTTCTGCGCCGTTGCTGTTTTATTCAGTCTAGCTCAATCAGTCGATCGGTACACATTGTGTCGGGATATTTGAGTTTGTAATTTATCGAATAAAGAATTGTTCAACTTGAAATCGTGTTTCATCATTGGAGTGATCCAAAATTAAGCGCTGAACCTCTAACAGGTTATGAAGCCCAGCGACGCCGAGTGAAAACAAAGATATCAAGTCGAGACGTGCACGCGTAGTCGAGCGTGAGACGCCATGATGAACGCAGGCAATATTTCGAGGATCGAGCTACTCAACAAAAATAATTTCGACACCTGGAAATTGCAAATGCAGGCTGTCCTAATCAAAAACGATTTGTGGGAATTTGTTTCCGGCGCAAACGTAAAGCCCGAACCAGGTGAAGGAAATGATGCCGCTATACAAGCCTGGAAAAAAGGTGATTCAAAAGCGAGATCGGACATTATTTTGTCCATTTCACCGAACGAGGTGAAACAGGTAAAGAACTGTGTAACATCAAAAGACATGTGGACGAAGCTGCAGGAAACCTACCAGTCACAAGGACCGGCCAGGAAAGCCACGCTTCTGAAGAGATTAACTCTACACAAAATGGCGGACGGCGGCGACATCCGAGACCACATGAACGAGTTCTTCGACACCGTACATAAGCTAGCAGACATGGACATCGAAGTACACCCTGATCAACAAGCTATTATGCTTTTATATAGTTTACCGGTAAGTTTCGAAAACTTTCGATGCGCCATCGAGTCACGAGATACTTTGCCTACACCCGAGGCATTGCGTACAAAAATTATCGAGGAAAGTGAAGCACGAAAAAACGATACCATTCGAGACGCGCCGAACGCCATGTTTGCTCGCAAAAGTTATTCGCGAAATCAACCGAAAAATGCCGGAAGCGACCGAAGACATACTGAAAACGATAAAGATAAGTCGGACGAAACAAAAATTAAAAAGGAAAATCACGCAAAAATTCGGTGCAACTTGTGCAAGAGGTTAGACACAAAAAGGTACAATAATAAAAATAAACCATCTGCAAAATTGTCTGAAAACGTCGGCTTTTATACAACCAAAGCTACAGCACATGCCGCGTCTGATTCCACGATCTCGAAATGGTGCCTCGATAGTGGTGCAACAACACATTTGTGTAATGACGTACAAAGGTTCGCAAACATGGACACATCGAAGCGCGGCACGCTGAATCTAGCGACAGACTCGTCAACAGAAATAAAAGGAAAAGGAACAGTACATTTTTCGACGAATGTGGCAGGAAATAGGAAAGGTATCTCTCTCAACGACACCTGTGTTCCCGATCTGAGGACGAATCTTCTCTCAGTCGCAAAAATCACGGATCACAATTTCGAAGTTCTCTTCAAAAAGAGTGGTGCGTATGTGATGGACGCAGATGGTCGTATCGAGTTATACGCGAACAGAATCGGGGACCTTTATTTCGTACACGAGCAGACAGAGGTCGCGAGTGCCGTTTCATCCGAGAACAAACGCGAAGTAATTTCACTCGAACTGTTACACAAACGACTTGGACATTTAAACGCAAAAGACATTTCGAACGCAATACGTGCTGACGCGATTACCGGATTTCGTCTCAAGAACCCGACGGCAAAGTTGGACTGTGACACATGTCTGAAAGGAAAATTCACCAGGACGCCATTCCCGAAGGCATCATCACGAAAGACCGAGTTGCTGGAATTAATACATACGGATGTGTGTGGGCCTATGCGGAAAGAATCCTTGGGAGGAGCCAAGTATTACGTTGAGTTTATCGACGACGCCACCAGATGGTGCGAGGTTCGCTTTCTGAAGTCCAAAGCGGATGTGTTCAAGGCAACGACGGAGTACACCGCTTTAATTGAAAAACAAAAGGGTAAGAATGTTAAAACATTGCAGTCAGACAATGGACGTGAATATTTGAACCAAGAATTCGACGAATATTTAAAGAAACACGGCATCACCAGAAGACTCACCGTACCGCACAACCCTGAACAAAACGGTATAGCGGAGAGAAAGAATCGGACACTCATCGAAGCGGCTAGATGTCTACTCCTGGACTCGGGATTACCACTCATGTTCTGGGCTGAAGCAGTGAACACTGCAAATTATTTGCGGAACCGTTCACCCACGTCAAGCCTAAATGGACGAACGCCGTATGAAGCTTGGACCGGCAGAGCGCCCAACTTATCCTATTTGAAGATATTCGGCAGTGCAGTGACGTATCTCGACCGAGATCCAGGACAAGGAAAATTCGATCAGCGCAGGAAAGAAGGAATTTTTCTTGGCTACGCAGAAGAATCTAAAGCTTTCCGAATCTGGTCGACCGAAAAGAAAAAGGTTATTGTGAGTCGAGATGTGAAGTTTCATGAAGTTGCAGTTAAATTCGAAGAAAAACACAGCGGGAGAATTGAGATTTCCTCGGAAATGACCAACGGAAGAGTAGGACAACGTTTCGTCGATTTCGATCACGGTCCAAATGAAATGATGGAAGATGAAATCCCAGAGTCAGATTTGGATAACTCATTGGGTAGTGATTTTCACGGTTTCGATGTTCCCCCATTAACTGATGAGGATAAAGATTACAACGACGAAGAGGAAGTTCTTCCACAACACAATCGTGAAGATGAGGTTTTACAACCAGTTGAAGAGGAAGATGAAGTAGCATTACGGGATACACCCGCTACATCACGAGGACGAGGCCATCCAACGATTCTACGAACGGGACAGAGGGGAAGACCCAGAAAACTGTATCAACCTGGCACAACCGGAGAAGTAGATTTTGCTGAAAGTTCGTTTATATCTGAAATTCCGTTGGAAGATGCATTAAAGAGCCCTGAAGCAAGTGAATGGCACCAGGCCATAGCTACGGAAATGAAATCAATTATCAGGAACGGAACATGGACACTTGTTGACCGCCCAAAACAGGGGAAGATCATCGGTTCCCGCATGGTATTGCGCAATAAAGTAGGACTTGACGGCGAGATAGAGAAAAGGAAAGCAAGATTAGTCGCTCAAGGTTTTAGCCAGCAACCTGGGGTTCATTTTCAAGAAACCTTCGCGCCCGTTGCGAGGTTCGGCTCTATCCGCTTGATGATGTCCTTGGCCATTCGAAACGATATGAAAGTGAAACAATTTGACATAACAACGGCGTATTTAAATGGCGAATTGAATGAAGACATCTTGATGGAAGCACCCAAGTTTTACGAGGAAATCCTACAGAACGTGATTAGATCCGAGGGTTCTAACAGCATCGGCAAACAAGCTAAAGCCATGTTACGTACCTTTCGAAAGGGAAATCAAGTTTGTCTCCTTAAAAAGGCTCTGTACGGATTACGACAGGCAGGAAGAAGTTGGTACATCAAATTGAGCGAGGTGTTGAAGAATCTCGGTGCCTCTCCTACGATTTCGAATCCTTGCATGTTTAAAATCGGTTCCGAGAAAGATGTCATGTTGATAGCAGTCTACGTGGATGACATTCTGGTCGCATCGAGAAACGAGAATGAAATCACAAAGTTCGGGCGACAATTGGCCAAGGAGTTCGAGGTCAAAGATCTTGGCGACGTGTCATATTGCCTGGGAGTGGAATTCATCAGAACTCGGGACGAGATCGCACTTTCTCAGCGTGGATACATCCAGGAGTTATTACAGAGGTTCAACATGATGGAATGTAAACCCGTTACCACACCGATGGACTCTGGAACTAAATTGGTAAAAACATCAGGTGTCAAAGAAGAAGATCAACAGCTCCCTTATCGCGAGTTAGTCGGTGCACTCACCTACCTGTCCACGATGACCCGCCCCGATATCGCATTTACAGTAAGAAATTTGAGTCAATTTAATAACTGCTATAGTACTGAACACTGGAAAGGCGCCAAACGGGTACTAAGGTACCTGAAAGGAACTAGCAATCTGGGACTCGTTTAGGAGTCTAAAAGCGGAAATCTCGAAGGATTTGTTGATGCAAATTGGGGAAACAACATCGAAGACCGAAAATCATACTCAGGCTATTTATTTTCATTGGGTGGAAGTGCCATTTCGTGGGATTCAAGGAAGCAGAAAACAGTGGCATTATCCACCACGGAGGCCGAGTACATGGCTGCATCCGAGTGTGCTAAGGAGGCTGTGTACTTGCAAAAGTTCGTCAGTGAGCTAGAGTTCAAGGATCTCGCCGAGATAGTTATATACTGTGACAACAGGAGTGCACTTTGCTTGGCAGAAAATCCGACTTTCCACAATCGGAGCAAGCACATTGCGATTCGTCACCATTTTGTACGAGATTTGCTCAAGAATAAAATAGTGTCACTAAAGTATGTATCTACCGAAGATCAGATAGCAGACTTTCTCACCAAAGGACTCACGAAGAGGAAACATCAATGGTGTACAGAAAAGACTGGACTGAAGTCGATTAATTGCTAACTGTGATTAGTTGTGTTATTTTTCTCTTGTTTTTCGATTTTCTATTTGATCGCCCTACAACTCGAGGGGAAGTGTTTGACTTATTTCATTTGGTATTAAGTGACTTACGTAGTTATTACGAGTTGCATGACGAATGTGTCGCCACCTATAGTGGAGAGTGTTTTGTCTCTACTAGAACGTTCTGCGTCGTAACTGTTTTATATTCAGTCTGGCTCGATCAGCCGATCAGTGCACATCGTCTTGTGATGTTGTGAATTGTGATTTGCCAAATAAAGCATTGTTCTACTTGAAAGTCGTGTTTCATCATTGCAGTGATCCTAAATTAATCGGTGAACCTCTAACAGGTACACAGGGTTCAAGGATCTTGCCGAGATAGTTATATACTGCGACAACAAGAGTGCACTTTCCTTGGCAGAAAATCCGGCTTTCCACAATCGGAGCAAGCACATTGCGATTCGTCACCATTTTGTACGAGATTTGCTGAAGAATAAAATACTGTCACTGAAATATGTATCTACTGAAAATCAGATAGCAGACTTTCTCACCAAAGGACTCAGGAAAAGAATAATCAATGGTGTACAGAGAAGACTGGACTGAAGTCGATTGATTGCTAACTGAGAATAGCTGTATTATTTTTCTTTTGTGTTTCATTTTTGATTTTCTTTTTTTTTGGTCGCCCTACAACTCGAGGGGAAGTGTTCGACTTATTACATTTGGTGTTAACTATTTTATGTTTTTGTTACGAGTTGCATGACGAATGTGTCGCCATCTATAACCGAGAGTTCTTTGGCTCAACTAGAACGTTCTGCGCCGTTGCTGTTTTATTCATCTAGCTCGATCAGTCGATCGGTACTCATCGTGTCGGGATATTTGAGTTTGTAATTTATCGAATAAAGCATTGTTCAACTTGAAATCGTGTTTCATCATTGGAGTGATCCAAAATTAAGCGCTGAACCTCTAACAAATAATAATAATAATAATAATAATAATAATAATAATAATAATAATAATAATAAACCAGTACTGTTGTAGCAGGAATTTAACTTTTTTTAAATGAATTAAAAATATTTGCTTTAAAGTATAAAACATAGAAATCAGACAAATTTTGCAATCGGAGAAGAAATTTTGAAATATTAAATAATATTTTAATCATTTCTGTTATCTAATTCACTGACAGCTATTACTTTTCTAATTAAAATAAAAATAGAATGAAATATTCTGTGGCAATTATGAATATTATATTTAGTTTAAATTAAAGACATTTTGTGCAAATGAAGTTTTTTGTCAACCCAGAATTATCCACTACGAGCAGATTAAACTATCATGATTGGTTTCCTCTTGGAATACAAGACAATTATATCTCGAGAAATCTATTTCAGTGAGTTCATATCATTCACAATGTATCATGGCTAGTTGTAGCAACTTTGTCTAGTGAAAATCTAAATATAACAGGACAAGTAGTGCTGTAACTGTATGTATTTTCTCGCATTAGCAACAGTTACATAAACTACAATACTGCAGTTTTTGTCCCTATTAACACATCTTAGCCCTCACTTGTAAAATATATTTCCAATCATAGCACATTAGAAGCATAAACTAATTCTTCAAAAGCTAATACATTTAACAATACATTAAACAAATTAGACATTCCTGAACAGCGAACCATACAGCCAGAAATATAACTCTACAATGAGAAGAAATTCTGAGAAAATTACGCACGCGCGCGCACACACACACACACATCAGACAAACTGGGAGATGCCGCTACGGTTACCACACTGAGGGAGGAAACCACTGTGGAGCTGCGTGACCTCGATGAGCTCGCAACCAGGGAGGAGATCTGCAGACAGCGGTGAAAGCACCTAGCTTCAGAGGTACGCAGGTGGCAGTGGTCTGCCTACCAACGGCCCTGGCGAAGAAGGCTGCAACCATCGGGAAAATTCGAATTGGCTGGGTGATAAGCCATATTCGAATTAAGGCTACGCCGTTAAGATGCTACCGATGCTGGGACTTCGGTCACCGTGGCAGTTCCTGTAAGGGGCCGAACCAAGCTTTGTCGCAAGTGTGGCGAAGACCTGCGAAAAGGACCCGCACTGCATTTTATGCTCCGCGAAGTTTGAATTCACCCACACCTCTGGCGGCCCGAAGCGCCCGGTTTATCAGAGGGCACTCCAGACGAAGAACCGGCAGAAAAAATTAGGTTACTACAATTGAATCTCAACCACTGTGAGGCAGCACAGGACCTGCTGCAACAAACGGTGAGAGACTTTAAGATCGACGTGGCGATTCTTTGCGAGCAGTACACGAACATGGAGGGCCCTACTTGGTTCTCAGACAGGTCAAGTCGAGCCGCGATATGGACTTACGGTTTCCGTCAGGTCCGGGAGGTCATGACTGTACCATCGACCGGCTTTACCGGGGTTAAGGCAGATGGCATATACATTTACAGTGTATATGCCCCCCTAGTCTCTCAATACCCGAATTCGAAGCGTTGGTGAACAGTCTGGTGGCCGATGCCCGAGGACGGAGACCCCTTATCATCGCTGGCGATTTCAACGCATGGGCTCCAGCGTGGGGCAGCAGGGTAACGAACCGAAGAGGAGAGGCTCTTCTAGACCATCTAGCCTCACTGGACGTTGTCCTAGCAAATACCGGGAACTCTCCAACCTTCTCCCGAAATGGCGATAGCTCCATAGTCGATTTGACATTCGTGAGCGAGTGCATAGCTCGCTCGGGTCTAACCTGGGTTGTGAGCGACCAATACACGCATAGTGACCATGCTATTCTCATTGAGATGGGTGAACCCGAGAAACGTCGGACTCTGCACCAGCCCAGTCGCAAGTGGAGCACGAAAAAACACGGAGACATAGAGGCCCTCGTCGCCATGATGGAAGATGTGACCATATCTGAAGGACCACCGGAAGAGCAGGCAGAGGAACTCATGACGCATGTCAATGCATGCGATGGCCCTATGCCGAGGTGCTCACCAAGCGACCGCCGACCACCGGTTTACTAGTGGAATGAAGAAATTGCTCAACTGCGCAGGAAATGCATGAAGAGCAGACGTCAGTGCCATAGAGCAAGGGTTCGGCCCGACTCTGAGAGGTTGCGGGAACAACACCGCAATGACCGCAACGCCTTGAAAAAGGCCATCAAAGCGAGCAAACTTCTCTGCTGGCGTGAGCTGTGTCGAGAGGTTGATGAGGACCCATGGGGCAATCGTTATGACCAAGCTGAATGGCGCGGCCTGTCCAAACCTACTGCAGAACATCGTGGCCACTCTCTTCCGATCCAGACGAGACGAACCACGCAGCCCCGATATATCGATCCACGGACGTGCCCCCAATCAGTCCAGATGAACTTCGGAATGCTTGCCGCCGGATTCAGGACACTAAAGCTCCGGGTCCGGACGGAATACCAAACGCGGCTCTGAAGGTTGCCATCGAAGCTCGCCCAGACCTCTTCTTGGCCGTTCTCGACAGATGTCTGAGGGAAGGTTCCTTCCCGCGCTGCTGGAAACAACGGCTAGTGCTCTTGCCTAAGGGCAAGAAACCACCATGCGATCCGTCATCTTATCTCCCGATTTGCCTGTTGGACACAGCAGGTAAAATCCTTGGGCGAATTGTTTGCAGCAGCCTTGAGACCTTCGTCGAAAGCAACAGCGGCCTTTCCGAATATCTGTTCGGTTTCCGAAAAGCGCGCTCAACAGTGGAGGCAATTGGTAAAGTGGTAAGCATTGCTAGAGAGGCCATATCAGGAGCACGCTGGAGTAGGGGCACTAAGAAGTACTGCGCCGTCGTGACCTTGGATATTAAAAACGCCTTCAACTCAGCGAGGTGGAGCTGCATTCTAAATACCCTTCATCTCCTGGAAGTCCCAGTGTACATCAGGACAATCATCAGCGATTACTTCAAAGATCGATGACAGATGACAGTCCGAGGAGTTATGACGTGACGGGTGGTGTTCCACAGGGGTCGGTTCTGGGTCCCTTACTTTGGAACATCATGTACGATGCGGTACTGAGATTGGAGTTACCACATGGCGCGGAGACCATTGGCTTCGCTGACGACGTGGCGCTCGTCGTCGTGGACAAGCACCTGGAGGACGTTACCCTCGTGGCCAACAGCTCCATCGCGATAATTCGCCGGTGGCTTTGGTCGGGCTGGTCCTGGCCGATCACAAAACTGAGGCAGTGCTGATTACCAGCAGGAAGACGCGGGAGACCATTACCCTCAGAGTGGGGAGATACGAGATCCAATCCGGGCCACACCTGCGGTACCTCGACGTATGGATCGACGCGCGTCTCCATTTCGACGAACATCTTCGATTCGTTAGCCAGAAAGCGTATGGTGTGATCTCTGCCCTGTTGCGCATTATGCCGAACACCGGTGGCCCCAGGCAAAGCAGGCGGAAGCTCCTCGCGACCGTGGTTAGCTCGTCCCTGCTGTATGCAGCGCCCATTTGGGCCAGCGCCCTGGCAACAGCAGCATACGCCAGGAGGACCATATCCGTCTACCGTCGGAGTGCTCTGAGAGTGGCCTGTGCGTACCGCTCGGTGTCATATGACGCCGTATGCGTACTAGCAGGAATGACGCCTATAGAGATTCTGGCGGACGCCGAGAGAGCGCCGACGGATCTACTACCAGGGAAGACACGGCTCACGAACAGACGCCCTCGCTGCGCTGGAAGAAGAGATGGAAACGATGAGACAGTGGCAAAACCGCTGGGACGCAACGCTGAACGGCAGGTGGACCCACCGTCTTATCCCACGGATCAGCGAGTGGGCGTCGAGGGTTCACAGAGAAGTGGACTTCTTCGTGACTCAGTTGCTGACGGGGCATGGATGCTTTAGAGCGTACTTGCACCGATTTAAGTTCGATGACGACCCGACGTGTCCAGCTTGCCCAGGACAGGAGGAGAATGTGGAGGCTGCGATTCTCAGGAGAACGAGACCAGCTGCAGGAAATCCTACAACAGCGTCTGACACCGGAGAACATCATACCACTGATGATGACCACGGGAGAGAGATAGGCCGCAATTGCTACGTACGCTGCCCGGGTCATGCGATGCCTCAGAATTGAAGAGCGTGCGAGAAGTAGAAGCCAATAAAGGCGTAAAGGAGGAGGGCTAGAATAGCCCCGCCACCCCACCTAACGAAGTAATGCCTGACGGCGGTTCCGTAGGTGGGGCGAGGGACGTAGGGTTTTAGTGGGTATTATCTACGGATGAGTCCCGCACGAATCGGCCCGGATATGAGAGTCTGGGTCGAGGATGCGTAAATGCATTTCCCCCGTCGTTAAAAAAACACACACACAAACGAAACTAAATATTAAAAGGATATTAAAAATAAAAGTGTTCATGACCTTACAGATTAATTATTGATTTTGAGCAATAGTCTTCTGTAAAATTTTCTCTCGTCAATATTGCCGTTTTGCAATGTTTTTTGTTTTTTTGTTTGTTCGTTTGTTTGATTAGCAATTTTTATAAATACAGAGAATTTATAGAAAACAGACTCTGCATTATTTTTATGAGCATAATTTGCTCTATTCTTGAATAAAATATAAAGAAAAATTTGGAGCAGTTTTGAGAAAATATTTTTTATTTAATTGCCTTTACTTAAAGCAAAAATTACACGAAAACTTCACTCTTTTTTCCAGAAAACTGTAAATAACCTTATTTAAAGATTTAATTTTTGAAACAGATTTTATTAAGGAAAATCTCTCTAACCTCAATACAGTAGTTGTGCAATCGTTTTATGTTTTCGTAAAATACAGAGAATTCACCGAAAATGGGCCTGCGCCATTTTTAACTTTCTCGCACGTACTAATTATTAAAAAAATACATCAGCATTACGTTACATTACGAAGGTTGCCTTTTATGTTTCGGGATTTGGCAACCCTGGTGTTGCAATCTGGCAACTGACAGCTCTATCGTAAAGTTGGATGTTTTGAGGTTATACGTACTCGAAACGTTTTGGCATACAAACGCTATTTGTGTTGTTCACAGTAACTTAAAATATTCATCTTGGCCCAAAAATGGAATTAAATCGAGAACATTTTCGTGCGATTATTTTTTACAACTTTCGACGTGGATTAACTCAGCAACAGTGCATGGATGAACTTAATTCAATTTTTGGTGATGAAGCTCCATGAAGGACCAGTGTTTATCGATGGTATGGTGAATTCAATCGTAGTCGTAGTTCACTCCAAGACGAATTTCGCGAAGGTCGTCCAAAATCAGTTGTTCCGAAAACCATTGATGCTGTGCGTGAACTGATATTGCAAGATCGTCATGTGACCTATCGTGAGATTGAGACAACCTTAGGCATTAGTGGGACCAGCATACATTCAATATTGCATAAACATTTGACTGTCAAAAAAATTGTTCGCGTTGGATCCCACACAATTTGTCAAACGCTCAAAAAAGACTCTTGTCGATTGGTCGAAAAAATGCTTAAAACATACGATCGCGGTGCTTCGAAACACGTCTATGACATCGTGACAGGTGATGAATCGTGTATTTACGCGTATGAGCCCGAAAGTAAACAGCAGTCGACTGTATGGGTGTTTCAAGATGAGCAAAATCCAACAAAAGTTGTTTGCGCACGAATCACTTCCAAACAGATGGTCGCCTGTTTTTTCGGAAAAACTGGACAAGTCGCAACCGTACCACTAGAATTCTGAGTGGTACACAACGATTTGTTTGCCAGCTGTCTTCCAAGAAATCAGTAAAACCAACCGCCGAAGACGGATCACTCTTCACCACGACAATGCGAGGTCTCACACATCGGCTGAAACAACTGCATTTTTGAGCACCCAAAACATCGATTTGATGAGTCATCCGCCGTATAGCCCTGACTTGGCACCGAATGACTTCTTTTTATTCCCGTACGTAAAAAACAAACTGAGAGGTCAACGTTTTTCGACACCTGAAGAATCGGTTGCTGCATTCAGAATGCATGTTTTGGAGATACCTCAATCAGAGTGGCAAAAGTGCTTCGACAATTGGTTGAAACGCATGCAAAAGTGTATAGATCTTCATGGGGAATATTTTGAAAAACAGTTAAGTGATTTTCGATGATTAATATTTGTTTTTGTTCTCTAATCCTGAAATATAAAAGGCAACCCTCGTACTAATTACATTACATTAGCAATACGTTTCCGCAATATCTTTCAACAATTTGTTAGCGCTTCTTGCGGTCATCTTTACACTAGCAAGAGCAAGGAGGGGCAATATATTGTCAGAAAGATATTGCCAATTGCTTTACATTAGGACCATTTATTGCCGTGTTTGACTACGGTGCGAGGAAAATGGCGCATAAAATTAAGTGAGGTTGTACCTCACTTCCCGACATAACTAGTGGAAGGCAAAAGATGCGAGTTGCGGTCGCACTTATTGTGCTAAATGGGGAGATGAAGTAACGCCGACGATTTGTGAGGACATGTGACTGAGTTTTGAGAAGAAAGGAAAAGGGGGCTTGTGCGAATTAGAAGTGTCTGAATATTTTTCTTTAAACAAAATGATTTCTTGGATTTCGATTCCCGTAGGAGCAAAGTAATTTTCTTTTAATAAAAAGTGCAATTACTAATTTGGTAAAAAGTTTTAAAATATCAATTTCCTACAATTGATGTATTATAGAGTAATCTTAAAATTGATTTAGATTAGATTATTATCTTAATAATTTTTAACGTAAAAAATTAATAATCAGGGAGCATTATAGCTGAACCAAAATTTGAACCTTTGATAATCAACCATAGAGGGAATATTTATTACTTTTATTATTATAAACCTTTTTCATACACCCATTTTACGAAAAGAATGCTTATTGAAATGGAAATATTACGTCTATGTACTACCGTACATACTTCCTGCGCATGTGACAGTGGTCAACATTGGCTTCTTCCAGACATATTTTGCTCATACTTCATTCCAATTCTAGTCCCAGCAACAGTCGGCAATATCTTTCCGTGGGTGGAAACACAGGTTTACATTACGACCGGAATATCCAGCAAGAAATATTGCCAACATTATTGGCGTTATGTTTACATTGGAAACTTTTCTTGCGAAATAATATTGCTCGCTATTTTCTTGCAAGCTCGTCAGTTTCTTTCAAGCCAGCTTAACGCAAGAAAAGACAGTATTGTAATCATGCGCCGGGAAACGGCGAATTTTCGACACAAAACGCGCCCTGGTAACGAAAAAGTGAATAAATCCACTAGCTAAATATAAAAAAGTCTCTAACACGTGGTGTAGACAGAATCCATGCTTCGTGCGTCCTTCATACCAAAAAAATGGATTGACGGCAAAATGTCTGTCTGTCCGTCTGCCTGTCTGCACAACGCTAGCGCCTGAATGGTTCAGCCGATTATCTTCAAAACTGGAGTAAGTAACATAGGGACTGACAGAACCAGGTCCGGGGTCCCCGTGCTAGTCCCAAATTCAAAACGAAATAAAAACTTGTATGTAAAAATGTGGTAAAATTATAGAAAAAATAAATGAAACAGCTTTTTATACTGTCTCGCACTTACTTCGTAAGAGGAATTATGAAATCATGCGTCGGAAAAGTGCGAATTTTCGGCAGAAAAATTCTTGTTGCCGGCCCCTGATAAGGAAAAGTGGATAAATTCTGTAGCTGTGAATAGTAAATAACCTCCTCTAATCCGTGTTTTGTAGGTCCTTGATATCGAAAAATCGATTGCTAGCAAAACTGTTTTTCCGTCCGTCCGTCGGTCTGTCTGTGGTCCCTAAGTGTCGCTAGGCGTTACACCGTCCAAGCGATTTTCTTCAAAATCGATTATCCCCGATCGACCTGAACAAACTCGAGGCTTTGGGAGTTTCAACCGTATATTTTGATTTTTGAGGGTATTTTAAATGAAGCCTCAAACACATTTTTATTAAGCTCCGTTCTCGCGTGGCGTAAAGGACGCGTAGGAGCAGCTCAAGCGAAAGGAAACTTAGGGGTAAGCCCCGTGTTCTTTAAAATTCCAGATTTTTTGAAAATTGCAAAAGTGAAATTTTTTGGGGCGTGTTCCGACAACAATAATATTGAAGATAGAGATTTTTTAAAGACATCTTGAAAATAGGGCGTATTTAATTTTTTTAAAAATATGAATAGTTTTCGTGTAATTTTGCGCGAAATAGAGACAATGTAATTTTTTAAACAATTTTGTTCCCAAAAAACGCTCCAAATTATTTCTTAAAGTTTTCTCCTCGTAGGTATCAACAGACGATAAAAAATATTGTATTTGTCCCATTATCGGTGAACTCTCCGTATTTTAGAAAATTGCAAAAAGTTAACATTTCAAAACTATAAAATTGATGTTAGTGCCTTTTTCCTTAAAGTGTGTTCTAAAAATAAGCTCTTCGAAGAGGATCATGTACAAGTTTTTGAAAAAACTAGTAGTTTTCGCGTTATTTGTGCTTGAAATTTATGCCGTTTCTAAAAAATTATTTTCCCCAAAACAGCTACAAAACAAAAATTAATTTTTTAACAATATGTCTCAAACAAATTATGGTGGTATCTTGAAAAAAGAAATGGAAAATTTCTAATTTGTTTTCCATGTTGTACTGCATTCCAAAAATACAAACATCAACACTGTTTCAAATTTCAAATCCCTGATTTGGATTTGCAAAAGGCACAAAATTTACTCAATGGAGCTTAAGAAGAATTAAAGATTGTTCGGAATTACTATATTGATTAATGACATGTCTTTAATTAGGGGTCCCCCGTATTGTTTTGGTCTAAGAGCCTCTGTTGAAATTACGCCACTGCTCCAAAATTGATATTTCCCAATCGTTCTGGCTAATGTCGTGGACCCTGGGATTTGAAACCGATATTTTAATTTTGGAAGGTTCTTTACACGAAGCCCTTCGGACAATTTCAAAATTTTCAAAAAAGAAAAAAAGAAAATGGCTCTAAACGTTTTGATAAAATTGTGTTGTTGGATAATGCGAAGGACGTTTAAGAGAATGATGCAGTACTCATTTTCATTTATATCCCCGATTTTTCGAAAATTGCAAAAATAAATTTTAAAACTACAAAACTGAAGATAGAGATTTTTGCCTCAAAGTCTGTTGTACCAAATTAGCTCCTTAAAAACAGTCGTGTAATGTTTTTAAAGAGTAGTTTTTGTGTTATTTCTGCTTGAAATTGATGAAATTTATAAGGTTTCACACCAACCACGGGCCACGTGCAAAATTGAATGAATGATATGAAAAATTATTAACTTAATTTTAATTATAAATTACTATTGAAAATTCCAATATTAATTTATTTCACTTTCTCGCACTTTTACTTTTTCCTCAATTTGTATTTTCAATTTATTGTTGTATCTTTCTAAGCAAACCGCAAAGCTTAATTAAAATTTCGCAACAATGACACATTGATATTTAAGAAGTTTGTACTTCAGCTTCTGGGTCAATGACTCCCATCTAGATCAGGTTTTCGTCCAGTTTCCCTGATCCTCGAGCAAATGCCGAGATGGCCCCATGCTTTGCTTCAGGACATAAATGGAACTTCAAATTAACTTCTCCCCATAGCATGTCACGCACAGTTTTTAACTGTTTTTGACGTAAATAAATAAATACAAAAATAAATAAATAAAGCTAATTGTTGTTGAACATCGAGATGGTGGCGGTGATACGATATAGTTGTTTTATTTCCTACCGCCTTGAAGAACAAGAAATTTTACTTTCATTTAAAGTATTTTTTGGGGGTCCGTGGTCGATGTGACGAACTTACTGCCTTAACGTTTTATTTTCCCGCGCTTTGTATGTGGCGGTGTCAATATAAAGAAAAGCAGTAATTAATTAACTTAATATTACAAATCGCAGAATATTAGTAATGTAATTAATTTATTAGTATTAGTATTAGAATTATCAACTGTGTATGATGCCCTATGACTAACCGATAAACAATTTGAAATTTGAATTCAGATGGAAATAAGCCAAGCGCTTTTGCCAAGAATTGATATTATTCGCCAATGCACATAGTTTTAACAACGCTGTCATTCCCACGTTAACGCACGGACCCAAAGGGCACGGGCCCAGAGCCCCAGATAGTTATAAAATGCATGTTAAATTAAAAAATAAAATAGAAAAACGAATAAAAAGTAATATATGATTAAACTATACCCCAGTAATTGGCATAACGGAGTGATGTGTCGCGCATAATTTGATATTTATAATACGGATAATTTATAATACTAGTTGATGCGAGAATGTCACTCAGTGATGGGAAGTTTAGTTTTTTTTTTTTTTTTTTTTTTTTACAAATCGTGATTTTAAATGGCGAGAGGAAGTGAAAGTAATAGTAGGGGCCCCCCAAATTAACGTAGGACCAAGGGCCGCCAAGGCAGTTAGAACTGTCCTGAATGCTGCGCTGGCAACAGTGCGTTGCTCGCTTCTTGGTTGAATTGCACCATTTCAATTATATCTGAGGTGTTAGTAGTGCAGAAAATGCAATATTTCAATATTACGTAGCTGTTTTCAATAACGCGAGAAAGTATGTGCTGTTGAGCCCCACTAGTGGTAAACGTTCTTCGACTACATTTCTATAAATGCTTTTTTTCGACAAAAACATTGAAGAAAAAATTAAGTCATTTTTAAGAAAACATTTCTTAATAACCTATATTTCACACAAAATTATGTCAAAATGACCCATATTTTCGAAACATTGTACATGACATGTCTTCGACGTACAGCCAAATTTTCAACTACACAACGTGGATTGTGAGTCAACAAACATTTGATAGGAAGAAATTAATTACATTTCTCGATAAGATTTATCCACTTTTTCTGAATTACGATCCCACAATCAGGATTGCCAAATGCTTCGTACCAACATCCGCCGTTAGATGGTAGTAAATTCGCCCAATGAAAAGAAAAACAAAACTTTTCAAGCAGGAATTTTGAATTTGCATGGAGTTTTTTTTTTATTATTTTTAGTGACCCTATGAAATGCTTGATTTGCATTTTTTTGTTTGTGAACATCATAATTAATAATTTATGTAAAATCTTATATTTTTGTAATGTTTTTATCTTAATATTTAAAAATGAGCTATCACTATTCTTATGATTACGGCAGATGGGAGAAATACTTTACGAGATAAAATAATTCCCCCGCTTTCCCATTTTCACTCTCCTTGTTCCTCATAAATATCCGCGCTTAAAATGATTACCTCAGAAATGCTTACATATGCCCGCTTTTTTCCTATGGCTTAACGGAAAATGTTGGCAGTGACACTATACTTCCAAAAGATGACGTGTTGTGAAAGTAACTCCAAATACTGTCATGTGATATATGATGTTGTGCACGACAAAGACCCTATGACTTTTAGAGGTCTAAAAACTAACAGTACTGGCTTTATACTACATACTTTAGGCTACATATATTGCCGCATAAAGATCATTATTTCACATTTTCTCAATTTTTCGATGTTCTAATATTAGGACTCTTATTCTGGGTACCTTGGAAAGAAATTTATTTTAGGTACATTGATTAGAACTGAAATATGACATTAAGAGAGTAAAACATAGTAATATATGCAAATTTTCGTTGAAAAAATTGGAGCTGTTTTTGAGAAACTCATTTAAGTGTTTCTGAAAATGTGCAATATTGAGCACATTTTCACAGAAAAAGTTGAGTTTTCGAGAAACTTCATTGGAAATCATTTGAAGCAACTTTCCTCACTGATACAATAATGTGTAAAAACCTCCGTAATTGGTAGATAATCAAAAGTATAAATCAGAATGGCGTTAAAGACATTATTGAATTTGTGAGTACAAATAATTTCTTGTGAATTTTCTCAAAAAGGGCACGGGCCCAGGGCCCCAGATAGTTAAAAAATGCATGTTAAATTAAAAAATAAAATAGAAAACTTATAAAAAGTAATATATGATTAAACTATATGTGATAGCAACGTTTTCAATGAAAATGAGCTTCAAAATGTGGATTTCAAATAACGCTCCAACATTTTTTAAAAAACGACTTCATTAATGGTGAGATAATACTCTTCTATAATATTCTTAAAGCCGCGTTTCAGTTCTTCCATTAGGTAGGTCAGTCCTTTTTTGTTTTTTCTTTTGGCTAATGTAAGAAACCGAGCAATCAAGACATTAAAGATGCTATTAATAAATATTAGAACAGGCAACAAATTATAAAAATAATACGAGCTGATTACCCAGGGTACCTCGGGTATTTATCACATTCATCCGCTAAGCAGTTTCGCCCACTGTGATTGCTCTGCCAAGTTGTCATATTCTCTCTCCACACCCGCACCCCCACCCATCCAGTCCTTCAGCTCCGCCCTGCATCTGGCAAAGATCCTGCTTAGATGCTCTTCCCATTGCAGCATTTGTAGGAAGATTTTGTGGTTGGCTCAAATTTAGGATATTTTGAGATGAATCACTCCAGCGATGTCAATGTCATTGTGGAACAAATATCTAGCCGTATATACAGCCCAGGAAAGGTCTCTAAATTTTACACATTTTTTTGGTAAGTTGGCTGTGACTGTGCAGGATAAATGATGCAAGAGTTGAGATATCCTAAAATATCTGTATAATCAGCAATCGTGTATTTATTCTCCGAATTTTTCGAATAATAAATAGCGCTCGAATATAGATAATGAATTCGCTCTCCAAAACGGTCATACAAAGTTTGTATCTTGATAAAGATTCTCAGACAGTAATCATATTTGAATAAAACCCGCTATTTTAATATAAATCATATTATTTTTATTTAATAAATACAAAAATGGAAATTAGTAGTTGTTATTCCGCCCCTACCTGTGACATGTGCGTCCGTCTGTCTAGTTAGGTTCTTCCCTGACGTATTTGTCCTCTACGACCATGGCACTGCCTTGATAGGGGAATGCCTCCGTATGTCAATGTCGCAAATGGGGCCCCGCAGTGCTACTTGTGCGACCGGCCACCGGTCGACCGAGGCTTCACAACAAATACATGCTTGTATGCAACATGTATCCAACTTGTTTCCAACTCTGCCCCTGGCAGGTATCGTCTGTTGACAGTTTGATTCAATCGGGACCTTTAACGTCACTGTAGTGACGTTTGCATGCAAGCATGTGCACCATAGTGACGTTCAAGTTCCCGATTGGATGATACCTGCCAGAGGCAAAGTTGGAAAACTCTCAATATACATTCATACATTTTTATAGATTTACTGACATGTTTTCAATTCTTCGACAATTTGTCTTAACTTTATTTCAAAACGTTTCTTCAGTAACACACTAACTTTTTCAATTGGTAATACAACTTACAGTTGTTATTGTAGCAAACACTGAACAATTTTTCAACATGTATAGAAAATAATTTTTTCATTCAAATTCACAGATTTTACTCCTTATTTCTTGTAAAAAAAAATAAAATAATTTGTTACCATGTTGATGTGAAAATTATTTGCTGTTTTACACATTATGTTAATAGATGAGTTTCACGTATACAGTAATTATTTATATAATCTGATATTAAATAATTCAATTCTTGTAGTATTTAAGTAGGAAACTTTAAAATCCAATTGGTTCAACATGATGGGGCAATCAGTTTTTCCTGTCACTAATTTATGAATTAAATTATACCAATTATATATTATTTATGTGACTGGGTGTGTTTTATATGTATTGAGTGTACATATATCTACGTGAGTGCATGCTTGTGTTTTTGTTTGTTTATGTTTACAAATAAAAGTATTGATTTATATTCTCGTGTAAATTGAAATATATTTTGATACTTTATGAGATAATTTTATATTTTAATTTTCCAGGATCGAGTCTATAACATTCACGATGATAAACAAGTGACTGGCCCTGAAGTGGTGTCGCTTATACCAGGTGTCTTGGCATCTGGGAATGAAGCCGTAACCCCTGAACGTGTGGCTACCCCCCCTCCCCCTCCCACACCCCCACAGAGGCTGGATAGCATTAACCTGAAGGCAGGCTGAGAACCATTGGTGTGATAGTTGGAGAATGCCATCCAAGCCACAGTCTAGGTAGGCAAACTGTATGTTTGTACTATTGTCAGTGTATATGAAAAATTTAAGAACTTTAAAGTTGTATTTCTACATGCAGACTGTGGTCATAGCCCCATCCCTCTTTACTGGATATTATTACAGTGATTGCTGTTAGATTGTTGAGCAAATAGTTGTTTGTTACTCTTCAGGGATTTGATTCTTACAAATAATGTAATAACATAATGATGCAAAATTTCCATGCCTATTTGCATCTCAGAAATGCTCAGTGAAGTGAGGAGAAATTGTTTAAATGACACCATTTATAATGATTTAGATCAACAAAACAAAATGTTTCTTTAATACATGAAAAGTAAATAGGCATTTGAAAAATCAAAATATAAAAATGAAATCATAATGAATTTTAGGTATATATTGTCATAAGAAGAATTAATTATTTATTAAATGTGTAGATTCAAATCCCATATTGAGTGTAATTTGTAATAATGTCAGTCCTCTTTTGAATTATGGGTCTGTCATAACAATCTATGATTTTTTATAAAACACGTGATATGATTCTGTACATTAACCAGACAATTATTTTAGCTAAAAAGTGCATTCTTGTAAATAACTGTAATTTATTTATGTATGAGATTTTCCTTCTCGATATATACATAAATATATATGTATGTATGTATGTATGTATGTGCCAAAAAAAAAGATACTTTAAGAATGTGTTGCAACTTTTACAGAATTGTTGGAACAATATGTAAAGTATCTGAGAACCAAAACTTTTCCAGTGGTTTCGTAGAAAGATTTAATATTTTATAGTATTTTTGTACTGTACTTCAGAATATAATTCACTGACCTTTATCTCAATTGTTATTTTTGCAACTGTCAGTATTTTCAGTTAACTGCAAACAACTAATAACTGATCACTTAACCCATAAATTTAATTTCAATGATTAAATGCCTATAGTATATTTATTCAGATATTGGAAAATATTAGATTTTTCAGTTGAGAGAGAATGGGCATAGTGTTCAAATACCTTGATAAGTGAAGTGGATTTTGAAATATCATTATTCATTTACTTTGGATTGATTTTTGAAGGCAATATGACAACTTTTCAAAAAGTTTCCATTCTTTTACAAAGTTGTGTGTAGGTGTACTGTTGAATAGAAAGCAATTGTGAACACTAAAACCTTTTCATGGAGAAGGATAATGAAATGATGCATGCTCTTTGTCTTCCAGTTATTCACTTTTCTCCTCTGACAAAACAAATTGTGAAAAAATATTACATTTTTGTATCATCTGCCTTCATGACAAACATGCTGCCTCCATAATCTCTGCTTATTCAGATTGTACATTGTATTTTATGGTTTTGTTGTGTTTTCTGTTCATGTTTATGTATGTATTATGGTGTGCAGCTCTAGTCACTATTATTTATCTTTAAATGCTACTTTATGACTTGCAATATTGTTTCATGGTTTGTGTGTATAATAGGAACGAATAGAATGATTGACACAATTCTTGCAACACATTTGATGAAGAGAATCATGTTTGACCTTAAATGTGATGCTGTGTAAATATTTAGATATATTTTTTGTATGTAGATTTTTCATACACTTTCCTAATTGTCCATCTTGAATATTAAAATGCCAGCATGGGAATGTATTGTTATATGGCTCACTATAATAGCGCAGTACATGGTGCACAATGAGTTGTGCAATTCCCTCATTTATTTGTGATGCAGGACTGAAAGTGATTCTGTGGTGGTTTGCTCTGTCGATGGTAGCTCTACCTTGTACCTAGTTACCAACATTGCTCAATACTTATTGAATGAATATTTTAAAATGTTCTCATAAGGCTAACATTCAGTTTAATAAAACTACAGTATTATAAAGATGACATATTTGTATCCACACTATCATAATAATAAGAGTAAGAATAATTTACATTCATTGCCATGGACTATACAGCCAACCATTGTGAAGTCAACGAATAATGGTATTGATTAAATGACAAGGTTGGAAATATACAAGACATAACAATGAACTGCTTTAACCAATGCCAAGAACTGTTGAGGGTAGAATGCTTCACCCCCATTACTGTTTTGTGTGTTTTATAGACCATTTCCTCACTGTCTGTTGTAAAAGTGTTGTGATATTAGAAATTTCATAAGAAATATGGAAAATAAACATTTTTCTTAATGTTAATTCCAATGAATACTCTTATTTTGTGAACTAAAAGCAAAATCTGTATCCTACAACACTGCAACAGAACAACATCACTGATTTTTAAATAAACAAGATTCATTAATATGAATGAAATACACAATTTTGATCTGCTATAGGGTGTCATAGAACATCATTTTTTAATACAAATGGCATATACTCTGTGTTATTTAACATTCCAGTGACTGGTAATTGACATGCATAGATTTATGAATGAAAACAATTAAAAATAGAATTATCATCAATGTTCTATAAATGTTATTTTCAATTTTTTTACATAACTTTACCACCAACTCCTAAATATTACACTGTAGTACATGGTTTCTCAAAAAAAAACAACAAAAAAACAATACACGCCCATTGCAGTGAATAAAATGAATTAAAATTTTTCGGACTGGTTAAAAGATGAAATGAAATTCAATGAAATAATGTACTTTGATTTGTATATCATGAAAATGCATTTGCTTATTACTTATCAATGTAGATATTACTTATACATTTTTAAAATTTATTTTTGTAATATTCTGTAGAATATGAACAACACCAGTTAATAATAACATAATGAAAATGTTTGTTGGTAATTATCTGATATTTCAGAATGAATGTAGTACAAACAGCAAGAAACAACAGAATATTTTGTTAGATATACTTACACAAAGTATTTAAAAAAGAATAAATTACCAAAAGAGAGAAATTGAAGGTGGAAACTGCCCATTTGACTCTGGTCTCGTATTTTCAAGATCTCAAGAATATACCTAACTTTCTGTATCTGTATACAATTAATTACAATGTTAGAAAGTTCTGTTGCTTTTTGCTGTACATCAATTTTATACTGATATTGTGTATTTATTTACTGTTTAAGAATGTTTATGGTTCAAAATATTAAGAAAAGTAATAATTTCTTGTAACATATCCAATTTTCAGCATCGCAAACATAATGTCTCATATGATAGCAAGTAAGTTTTTGTGTCCTGTAAATAATTCATTCTGGATTCATGTCATTGCATAATGAACATTAATTTGGAATCTTATTGTGCATACAGTATTATATAATTTATACAACAATACATCTGCTGCCGGAACATAACATTTTCTTCAGTGAAGGAAACTGTTTAAAGTTTCGAGCAGCTTAGTTTCTGTATATGTGTAAATAAATATAATTGATATATGCATTTTGCATGAAATACAATACTTGTCTACCAGCCGATGAGATATACAAGGATTATATGGATAATAGATCATTTTTAGACCAACCCTACATAAGAAAACAGTCAAGAACTGAAATTTTGTGATGTGTTTACAAAAACTGTTTAAATTTGCAGAATCAGATAACTATTGGCTTAGAATGAGCAAAGGACCATGACAAATGATATTGCATAAAGACAAAGAATAATTTTTAAAAAAAATAAAGAGTCGCTGGTCATTGTAGAGGAGTGGTTGCTACGAGTCAGAAAACTTGATGAGACTGAAAAACTCAAGATGTTTCAAGTGACAAATGAAACAAAATGGAACATTTTACGAAAAGAAAGAATGGTGCCATATTTTGGTATAGTGATTTTTTAACCACAAGTTGTAATTATTCAAAATGTTCAATGTGTGACTTTCAGTTAAGTACATGTTATTTGTGCAATAGTAATAAAGTCTCAATTCCATTTAGCTGTATTTTTTTGCACCCAAACTTTTCCGCCACTACTATCCTCCAAAATATTTCACCTTATATAACGATTTATTTGGAGGTGTCATAAGATCTTTTGTACAAAGAGATCTCTTTCACATTTGACAATTTCATCTACACACCAATTCATTAACTTCAATTAGATGGGAAATATTAGTTTCTAAATGTTTCTACAATTCACTTACACACTGTCTCCCTCAGCAATCTTTCTATAGTTTCTTTTTGTAATAATTATTGTTCTTCTTCCCTAATTTTATTATAGTGTGTCCCCCTCCACAAACTTTACATGTCAGCATGCTTTATGTCCAAACACTTCAATTATATCTCAAATATTTCTTGAGTTGCAATGATATTCATCCACTCTTTTTAAAACAATGAAATAAACATTTGTTTGTATATAAACAACTCTCGTCATGTAGATTCAAAAAGAGTGTAGAACTATTGCAATGACTTTCTTCTTTACAGTGTGGTATTTTCAAACTTTTGAAAAAAATATTTATTTACCAAAGAATGTGAATTGCTTGTTTATATGGATGATACAAACATTTCTTAAATGAAGACTCAAATGCAAACTGTAATTAATGATATCAAAAATTTCAATTCCTTTGTAATTTTCGGACGTAAACAAAAAAATATATCTTAATTTAGGTATTTTGTTGTGGAGGAGTGTAATATTATTTCTCACCTACACATCCAACTTGCAATTCCACACCAAAAGTTCGGAAGTATTCAGCAGTGTGCAGAGGGGGCAGCTGGAGTATCTTGCATCAATCCCCAATCGAAGAGGATGCAAACTACACTATGTATTAAGTACAGGAAAGCATCAGAAATATTCATTAAATTATTAAAGAAGTTTCTAAATTATAAGCCTGAAAGACGATTTAAGCATCGATACTTAAATAAAAACTAATTGTTAATAAGATTTTATCATATTTTAAAATAAATTGATGTACATAAGCTTAACGTTCTTCTTTTATTTTATTAGAAAGTAAAACAATGTTTAGTAAACTGAAGTTCCAACTATTCAACTTGCCAACTATTAGTTTTTTAGTATATATATTATATATTACTAATGCATCCTGGTATTTTCTGTAAACTGAATGAATTTTGTTGCTATGGAAATTTAGTATGAACTATATTGTGAATGCACATCATCGGCTGTGCAAGGGTGGGTGTACCACTTTAATATATCTTCATTTAGTAGTAAAATTTATATGTACATTCTTGCAATTTAATATTTGGTCACCGGTGGTGTCCAATTTTCTTCTTGATAAAAACCTTAATAATAATAATAATAATAATAATAATAATAATAATAATAATAATAATAATAATAATAATAATAATAATAATAACAATAATATTAAGACAATACATTATATCAATTCTGGTAGCAACTACACTAATTAGTGCATTCTATGTTCAAAACTTGATGTGGTGAGGAGGAGGCAGGTTTTGATAGTTTTGTGTGTGTGTCTGTTGTGGGTGTCTGTCTGTCAGTGTGTGTGTTTGTCTGTCTGAGTGACTTTCTGAGTTTGGACTTGAAACGGATTTTTCTGAAAACTAGCGTCCTAGACCGAAGTGGTGAATACACTGGTGATACCGAAAATTCCATTAGGAGCTTTATTTTCAAGGTGCCAATCATTAAACCGAGATTTGATAGTTACATTCACTTCCCCATTTGATCCTGATTTTAGATAATTAACTGCATGTATCAAATAGTGACACTTTGTTCTTTGAATATTTAGTAGTTGGACGAGGTCTTCCGTTATAAAACAAATTTCACTGCCCGAATCTAGCAATGCTCTGACTGGTATATCATTACCCCTTTTGTCAGTGACTAAAATTATAGCAGTTGGCAACAAGGCCCGAAATTTCTTTGCTTCAGTAAAGACCATATGAGAGAAAACTTTCTCAGCCTCTCGTGCTTCCGTGCTAACCATAGAGCATTCTCCTTCATCTGGGGAAGATTGAGATTGTACATTAACAAGAGTTCCTACATCCGATTTTGAGGTTATGTTGAAATTCACTACCTGTTTCTTATGATTCGGGTCATGCAAAAGAGAATGATGTTTCAGATTACATATCCTGCATGTCTTTTTGCTACAAGGGTGATCTTTGACAGCTTTGAACAAACAATTCATGCACAATGAATTTTTACGACACACCTGTAATCTTTCTTGCACCGTTAACTGTTGAAATTGCACGCACTTAAACAACGGGTGTTTCTCTAGACACAAGATGCATTGACTTGAATCACATACATTTATAGCAAACGCCCTGAGGTTAGGTGCTGTCTGATGAGGTTTTCCAGCTGCAACAGAATTTGGTTGTGATTTTTGAGAAATGTCTTCATTAAATTCTAATGCATTTGCCCTATGGTTTAAGAAATCTAATAATTCTTGTAATCCTGGCATTCCTTGTGTCGAGCCTTTGCTAAGATACCACGATTCTCTAGTTTTAAAGTCTAGTTAAGAGAGTATTAAATGTTGCAAGATTATTTCGCTCAAATCTACATCGAGTGATATTGATTTCAGTCCACACCAATTTGTGGAAATTTGAGAAATGAACTGTTTGAGAGAAGATGAACCACTTTTTGTTTGGGGCAAATTGAGCAAAGCTTTGATATGGGTGTCTATTATCTTGGTTTTGTTTGAGTATCTATCGACTAATAATTCCCAAGCCTTATTAAAGTTATCTCCTGACACATTCAAAGCACTGACAAGCATAAACAGTTCCCCATTTAAATGTGAAAGCAGATGCATATATTTTTCAATATTGCACAGTGAATCATTTTTCACTACAGCCGTTATGAATAATGTTGACGCATTAGCGACCAAATTACTTCGAATTTGGCGCCATGTCTTCTTTAACAGGGCGTTTGATGTTCCTTGAAGGCGTTTCAAAAGAAAAGATTATACATTATAAACTTGGCACCTTCGAGAGTTTAATTTTCTCAAAAAACCACGCAAATTTCTTCTCTGCCGACCATACATTCATTTCTTCATGAAAAGTCCTTGGAGTCGATTATCAACTTCTTTCTATTAGTTCGGAGCGTAACCGAAATATCGCACCACCTCCTGGATGGCATATAAAATATAAAAAAACCGAAAAATATAAAAATTAAAAATATAAATTTCAAAAAAATAAAAATCAAAAATCTACAATTTTGAAAAAAGAAAAATATTAACGAACGACGAACAACGAAAGACGCATACGAACGAGCAACAAGCCATTAAAGACGTGCGACTAGCCACAAACGACGAACGACGAGCGACGAGTGACAAGCGACCAGCG
The DNA here is from genome assembly GCA_038098605.1 of Gryllus longicercus. Lineage (NCBI taxonomy): Eukaryota > Metazoa > Arthropoda > Insecta > Orthoptera > Gryllidae > Gryllus > Gryllus longicercus. The sequence continues at coordinate 5,341,313 of JAZDUA010000034.1, read as the reverse complement.
ACTGGCTACGAAAGACGAGCGACGAGTGACAAGCGACCAGCGACTGGCTACGATCGACGAGCGAAGTACGAAGATGAGACATAAAACACAAAAGAAAAGAAAATTCTAAAATTTTGAAAAAACGAAAAATATAAAAAACGAAAAATAAAACAAATCGAAAAATAGAAAAAGTCGAAAAATATAAAAAATCGAAAAATATTAAATATCGAAAAATATAAAAAAATCGAAAAATACAAAAAAACGAAAAATATAAAAATTCAAAAATATAAATTTCAAAAAAATAAAAATCAAAAATCTACAATTTTGAAAAAAGGAAAATATTAACGAACGACGAACAACGAAAGGCATACGAACGAGCAACAAGCCATTATAGACGTGCGACTAGCGACAAACGACGAACGAAGAGCGACGAGTGACAAGCGACCAGCGACTGGGTACGAACGACGAGCGACGAGTGACAAGCGATCAGCGACTGGCTACGAACGACAAGCGACAAGCGACTGGCTGCGAACGATGAGCGAAGTACGATGGAAGATGAGACAACACAAAAGAAAAGAAAATTCTTATATGTTGAAAAAACGAAAAATATAAAAATTGAAAAATATAAAAATTTGAAAAATATAAAAATCGAAAAACATAAAAAATTGAAAAATATAATAAAATCGAAAAATATAAAAAATCGAAAAATATAACAATTCGAAAATATAAATTTAAAAAAATAAAAATCAAAAATCTACAATTTTTAAATAAGGAAAATATTAACGAACGACGAACCACGAAAGACTCATACCAACGAGCAAAAAGCCATTAAAGTCGTGCGACTAGCGACAAACGACGAGTGACAAGCGACCAGCGACTGGCTACGAACGACGAGCGAATTACGAAGATGAGACATAAAACACAAAAGAAAAGAAATTTCTAGAATTTTGAAAAAAATAAAAATCGAAAAATATAAAAATTCAAAAAATATAAAAAATCGAAAAACATAAAAAATCGAAAAATATAATAAAATTGAAAAAAATAAAAATTGAAAAATATAAAAAATCGAAAAATATAACAATTCGAAAATAGAAATTTAAAAAAATAAAAATCAAAAATCTACAATTTTTAAATGAGGAAAATATTAACGAACGACGAACCACGAACGATTCATACCAACGAGTCGTGCGAGTTAAAGTCGTGCGACAAACGACAAACGACGAGTGACAAGCGACCAGCGACTGGCTACGAACGACGAGCGACGAGTGAGAAGCGACCAGCGACAGACTACGAACGACGAGCGAATTACGAAGGAAGATGAGACATAAAACACAAAAGAAAAGAAATTTCTAAAATTTTGAAAAAAATAAAAATCGAAAAATATAAAAATTCGAAAAATATAAAAAATCGAAAAATATAAAAAATCGAAAAATATAAAAATATAAATTTCAAAAAATAAAAATAAAATATCTACAATTTTGAAAAAGGAAAATATTAACGAACGACGAACAACGAAAGACGCATACCAACGAGCAACAAGCCACTAAAGACGTGCGACTAGCGACAAACGACGATGAACGAACGACGAGTGACAAGCGACCAGCGACTGGCTACGAACGAGCGACGAGTGACAAGCGACAAGCGACTGGCTACGAACGAGCGACGATTGACAAGCGACCAGCGACTGGCTACGAACTTTAGCGAAGTACGAAGGAAGATGTGAAATAAAACAAAAGAAAAGAAAATTCTAAAATTTTTAAAAAACGGAAAAATATAAAAATTGAAAAATATAAAAATTCGAAAAATATAAATTTAAAAAATTAAAATTAAAAATCTACAATATTGAAAAAAGGAAAATATTAACGAACAACGAAAGACGCATACGAACGAGCAACAAGCCATTAAAGACCTGCGACTAGCGACAAAGGAAGAACGACGAGTGACGAGTGACAAGCGACCAGCGACTGGCTACGAACTTTAGCGAAGTACGAAGGAAGATGAGACATAAAACACAAAAGAAAAGAAAGATCTAAAATTTTGAAAAAACGAAAAATATAAAAATCAAAATATATAGAAATTTGAAAAATATAAAAAATCGAAAAATATAAAAAGTTGAAAAATATAAAAAATCAAAAAATATAAAAACTCCAAAAATATAAAAAATCGAAAAATATAAAAATTCAAAAATATAAATTTCAAAAAAATAAAAATAAAAAATCTACAATTTTTTAAAAAGGAAAATATTAACGAACGACGAACAACGAAAGACGCATACGAACGAGCAACAAGTCATTAAACACGTGCGACTAACGACGAACGACGAGCGACGAGTGACAAGCGAAGCGACTGGCTATAAAAGACGAGCGACGAGTGACAAGCGACCAGCGACTGGCTACGAACGACGAGCGACGAGTGACAAGCGACCAGCAACTGGCTACGTACGACGAGCGAAGTTCGAAGATGAGACAAAACACACAAGAAAAGAAAATTCTAAAATTTTGAAAAAACGAAAAATATAAAAATTGAAAAATATAAAATTCGAAAAATATAAAAAATCGAAAAATATAAAAATCGAAAAAATACGAAATCGAAAAATATAACAAATCGAAAAATATAAAAAAATCAAAAATATAAAAAATCGAAAAATATAAAAATTATAAAATATATTTGAAAAATAAAAATAAAAAATTTATATTTTTTAAAAAAGAAAAATATTAACGAACGACCAACAACGAAAGACATACGAATGAGCAACAAGCAATTAAAGACGTGCGACTAGCGACAAACGAGGAGCGACGAGTGACAAGCGACCAGCGACTGGCTACGAACGACGAGCGAATTACGAAGGAAGATGAGACATAAAACACAAAAGAAAAGAAATTTCTAAAATTTTGAAATAACGAAAAATATAACAATCGAAAAATATATGAATTCGAAAAATTAAAAAAATCGAAAAATATAAAAAATCGAAAAATATAAAAAATTAATAATTATAAAAAATCGAAAAATATAAAAAATCGAAAAAATAAATATATAAATTTCAAAAAAATAAAAATCAGAAATTTACAATTTTGAAAAAAGGAAAATATTAAGGAACGACGAACAACGAAAGACGCATACGAACGAGCAACAAGCCATTAAAGACGTGCGACTAGAGACAAACGACGAACGACGAGCGACGAGTGACAAGGGAGCAGCGACTGGCTACGAACGAGCGACGAGTGACAAGCGACCAGCGACTGGCTACGAACGACGAGGGAGGCACGAAGGAAGATGAGTCATAAAACAAAAATAAAGAAAATTCTAAAATTTTGAAAAAACGAAAAATAAAAAATCGAAATATATAAAAATTTGAAAAATATAAAAAATCGAAAAATACAAAAATCAAAAAATATAAAAAATAGAAAAATATAAAAAATCGAAAAATATAAAAATTCAAAAATATAAATTTAAAAAATTAAAAAGCAAAAACCTACAATTTTGAAAACAGGAAAATATTAACGAACGTCGAACAACGAAAGACGCATACGCACGACCACAAGCCATTAAACACGTGCGACTAGCGACAAACGACGAACGACGAGCGACGAGTGACAAGCGAAGCGACTGGCTACAAAAAACGAGCGACGAGTGACAACCGACCAGCGACTGGCTACGAACGACGAGCGACGAGTGATAAGCGACTGGCTACGAACGACGAGTGAAGTACGAAGGAAGATGAGACATTATAAATAAAAGAAAAGAAAATTCTAAAATTTGGAAAAAACGAAAGATATAAAAATCGAAAAATATCAAAATTCGAAAAATATAAAAAATCGAAAAATATAAAAATCGAAAAATATAAAAAATCGAAAAATATAAAAAAACAAAAATATAAAAAATCGAAAAATATGAACTTTATAATATATATTTGAAAATTAAAAATAAAAAATCTAAAATTTTAAAAACAGGAAAATATTAACCAACGACGAACAACGAAAGACGCATACGAACGAGCAACAAGCCATTAAAGACGTGCGACTAGCGACAAACGACGAACGACCAGCGACGAGTGACAAGCGACCAGCGACTGGCTACAAACAACGAGCGACGAATGACAAGCGACCAGCGACTGGCTACGAAATTTAGCGACGAAGGAAGATGAGACATAAAATACACAAAAGAAAAGAAAATTCTAAAATTTTGAAAAAACGAAAAATATAAAAATCGAAATATATAGTTTGAAAAATATGAAAAATCAAAAATATCAAAAATCGAAAAATATTAAAAAATAGAAAAATATAAAAAATCGAAAAATATAAAAAATCAAAAAATATAAAAAACCGAAAAATATAAAAATCAAAAATATAAAAAATCGAAAAATATAAGAAAATGAACAATATAAAAATTCAAAAATATAAAAATTCAAAAATATAAATTTCAAAAAAATAAAAATAAAAAATCTACAATTTTGAAAAAATGAAATTAATAACGAACGACGAAAAACGAAAGACGCACACGAACGAGCAACAAGCCTTTAAACACGTGCGACTAGCGACAAACGACGAACGACGAACGACGAGTGACAAGCGACAAGCGACTGGCTACGTGCGACGAGTGACAAGCGACCAGCGACTGGCTACGAACGACGAGCGAATTACGAAGGAAGATGAGACATAAAACACAAAAGAAAAGAAATTTCTAAAATTTTGAAATAACGAAAAATATAACAATCGAAAAATATATGAATTCGAAAAATTAAAAAAATCGAAAAATATAAAAAATCGAAAAATATAAAAAATTAATAATTATAAAAAATCGAAAAATATAAAAAATCGAAAAAATAAATATATAAATTTCAAAAAAATAAAAATCAGAAATTTACAATTTTGAAAAAAGGAAAATATTAAGGAACGACGAACAACGAAAGACGCATACGAACGAGCAACAAGCCATTAAAGACGTGCGACTAGAGACAAACGACGAACGACGAGCGACGAGTGACAAGGGAGCAGCGACTGGCTACGAACGAGCGACGAGTGACAAGCGACCAGCGACTGGCTACGAACGACGAGGGAGGCACGAAGGAAGATGAGTCATAAAACAAAAATAAAGAAAATTCTAAAATTTTGAAAAAACGAAAAATAAAAAATCGAAATATATAAAAATTTGAAAAATATAAAAAATCGAAAAATACAAAAATCAAAAAATATAAAAAATAGAAAAATATAAAAAATCGAAAAATATAAAAATTCAAAAATATAAATTTAAAAAATTAAAAAGCAAAAACCTACAATTTTGAAAACAGGAAAATATTAACGAACGTCGAACAACGAAAGACGCATACGCACGACCACAAGCCATTAAACACGTGCGACTAGCGACAAACGACGAACGACGAGCGACGAGTGACAAGCGAAGCGACTGGCTACAAAAAACGAGCGACGAGTGACAACCGACCAGCGACTGGCTACGAACGACGAGCGACGAGTGATAAGCGACTGGCTACGAACGACGAGTGAAGTACGAAGGAAGATGAGACATTATAAATAAAAGAAAAGAAAATTCTAAAATTTGGAAAAAACGAAAGATATAAAAATCGAAAAATATCAAAATTCGAAAAATATAAAAAATCGAAAAATATAAAAATCGAAAAATATAAAAAATCGAAAAATATAAAAAATCGAAAAATATAAAAAAACAAAAATATAAAAAATCGAAAAATATGAACTTTATAATATATATTTGAAAATTAAAAATAAAAAATCTAAAATTTTAAAAACAGGAAAATATTAACCAACGACGAACAACGAAAGACGCATACGAACGAGCAACAAGCCATTAAAGACGTGCGACTAGCGACAAACGACGAACGACCAGCGACGAGTGACAAGCGACCAGCGACTGGCTACAAACAACGAGCGACGAATGACAAGCGACCAGCGACTGGCTACGAAATTTAGCGACGAAGGAAGATGAGACATAAAATACACAAAAGAAAAGAAAATTCTAAAATTTTGAAAAAACGAAAAATATAAAAATCGAAATATATAGTTTGAAAAATATGAAAAATCAAAAATATCAAAAATCGAAAAATATTAAAAAATAGAAAAATATAAAAAATCGAAAAATATAAAAAATCAAAAAATATAAAAAACCGAAAAATATAAAAATCAAAAATATAAAAAATCGAAAAATATAAGAAAATGAACAATATAAAAATTCAAAAATATAAAAATTCAAAAATATAAATTTCAAAAAAATAAAAATAAAAAATCTACAATTTTGAAAAAATGAAATTAATAACGAACGACGAAAAACGAAAGACGCACACGAACGAGCAACAAGCCTTTAAACACGTGCGACTAGCGACAAACGACGAACGACGAACGACGAGTGACAAGCGACAAGCGACTGGCTACGTGCGACGAGTGACAAGCGACCAGCGACTGGCTACGAACGACGAGCGAATTACGAAGGAAGATGAGACTAAACACAAACAAAAAGAAAATTCTAATATTTTGAAAATGAAAAATATAAAAATCGAAAAATATAAAAATTCGAAATATATAAACAATCCAAAAATATAAAAAATCGAAAAATATACCAAATCAAAAAATATAAAACATCGAAAAATATAAAAAATTGAAAAATCTAAAAAACGAAAAATATAAAAATTCAAAAATATAAATTTCAAAACGTAAAAATCAAAAATCTACAATTTTGAAAAAAGGAAAATATTAACGCACGACGAACAACGAAAGACGCATACGAACGAGCAACAAGCCATTAAAAACGTGCGACTAGCGACAAACGACGAACGATGAGCGACGAGTGACAAGCGACCAGCGACTGGCCACGAACGACGAGCGACGAGTGACAAGCGACCAGCGACTGGCTACGAACGACGAGTGACAAGCGACCAGCGACTGGCTACGAACGACGAGCGAGTTACGAAGGAAGATGTGACATAAAAACTAATAAAAAGAAAATCCTAAAATTTTGAAAAAACGAAAAATATAAAAATCGAAAAATATAAAAATTCGAAAAATATAAAAAATTGAAAAATATAAAAAAATCGAAAAATTCAAAAAATTCAAAAATATAAAAATCGAAAAATATAAAAATTCAAAAATATAAATTTCAAAAAAAAATTCAAAAATGTACAATTTTGAAAAAAGGAAAATATTAACGAACGACGAACAACAAAAGACGCATACGAAGGAGCAACAAGCCATTAAAGACGTGCGACTAGCGACAAACGACGAACGACGAGCGACGAGAGATAAGCGAGAGCGACTGGCTACAAACGAGCGAAATACGAAGGAAGATGAGATATAAAACACAAAAGAAAAAAATTATAAAATTTTGAAAAAACGAAAAATATAAAAATCGAATAATATAAAAATTTGAAAAATATAAAAAATCGCAAAATTAAAAAATCGAAAAATATAAAAATTCGAAGAATATAAAAAATCGAAAAATATAAAAAATCGAAATATATAAAAAATCGACAATTATAAAAATTCAAAAATATAAATTTCAAAAAATAACAAACAAAGATCTTCAATTTTGAAAAAAGGAAAATATTAACGAACGACCAACAAGGAAAGACGCCTACGAACCAGCAACAAGCCATTAAAGATGTGCGACTAGCGACAAACGACGAACGAAGAGCGACGAGTGACAAGCGACCAGCGACTTGCTACGAACGACGAGCAACGAGTGACAAGCGATCAGCGACTGGCTACGAACGACGAGCGACGAGTGACAAGCGACCAGGGACTGGCTACGAACTTTGGCGAAGTACAAGAAAATGAGATATACAACAAACAAAAGAAAAGAAAATTCTAAAATTTTGAAAAAGCGAAAAATATAAAAATTGAAAAATATAAAAATTCAAAAAATATGAAAAATCCAAGGTTCACAACCTTTAAGATGTAAATTCATATTAGAAAACAAAATTATTGAACAGGTTAATACCTTTAGATTTCTAGGATGTGACGTATCATATCTCGGCGAAGTTGATATTGTAAGGAAGATAGAAAGATTCAATATGATGTGTGGCACCATCAAAAGAGCGCTCAAAGGAAAGGTCCGTAAAGACACAATGCTAAAGTTTTATAAAGTTATGGCAGTGCCTTGCGGACTTTACGGAAGCGAAAACTGGACTATGAACTCCAGAACACACAGTAGACTTCAAGCAGCCGAGATGAGATTTTTAAGATCAGTCCTGGGAGTAACAAGAATGGACAGATTAAAAAACGAGACCATCCGGAAAAATATAGGAATTTACAACTTAAACGAAAAAATTAAGGAATACAGAGAACAATGGAAAAAACACCTCGAAAGAATGGAAGACGACCGTATTCCAAAGCAAGTGCTTCAGTACATCCCTAAAGGAAGAAGAAGCGTTGGTAGACCCAGGAGAAGATGGTTAGATCAAGGAGGCGCAATGGACCAACCGGTCTAATGCTTGAGGGAGAAGAAGAAGAAGATAAAAAATCGAAAAATATAAAAAAATCGAAAAATATAAATTTAAAAAAATATCAAAAATCTAAAAGTTTTAAAAAAAGGAAAATTTTAACGAACGACGAACAACGAAAGACGCATACGAACAAGCAACAAGCCATTAAAGACGTACGACTAGCGGCAAACGGCGGACGACGAGCGACGAGTGACAAGCGACCAGCGACTGGCTACGAACGACGAGCGAAATACGAAGGAAGATGAGATATAAAACACAAAAGAAAAAAATTATAAAATTTTGAAAGAAACAAAAAATATAAAAATCGAATATTATAAAAATTCGAAAAATATAAAAAATCGCAAAATATAAAAAATCGAAAAATATA